>CM039508.1:15502108-15669608 GCA_022432975.1 Begonia masoniana
TGCGATTTTCACAGATCTTAGATTCCATTCGAATTTTTGGCAAGCAGAGGGCGATTCTGGAGATACTTTTTCAGGAGCGGCGAGGCCGACCTGATTCAGAGACATCACATAGTTTTTTTTTTGCTATTTATCCCTTTTATTTTTATTTTGAACTTCTTTAATATTATTTTGTATTTTCTTCTATTTTAGTATGACTACGTTTTCATCTAGAGCTACATGTACCATACGAGTTTATTTGTCCGTTCTTTCGTTAATTATAATTTTTTGAGTATTTCTTGGGGGCGCATCTTGTTGGCGCATTTAATTTCTGTTCTTAAAGCCTATAATTTCTGGCTATCTTTCTTGATTTTTTGGGATGTTTTGAAACTTAAGTGATAAACACCCGAGCACTGAAATTAATGTCATAAATATGCGTAGGCTAGAGATGTTTACGATATTTGATGTGATCGTGGGTGATTCTTGATTTCATTTGTATTTGATTATTAGGATTTGATTTTTTTTTTTTTTTTTTTTTTTTTTTTGTTATGGCGAGAGTTTAGGGGACATTCGAACGATTTTTTTTATTTATTTGTCCAATACTAGAGTTGGAATGAAGTTTTCACAGATAGTTCGTTTATATTAATGAAACTTCTACTCCTTCCACGACACATTAAGAGTTGCTCGAAGCTAACTTATGCGTTTTGCAAACTATTGATTCAATTGAGTGTGTGATAAGGGAAAGTTTGAGTGATGCTGTATGAGGGTGTTTTTTAAAAAGCATAACTAGGCGGTCTACAAGTATTGGTGATGTAGTCAATTAAGATAGACTTGCATGGAGTTGAATTAAGTCGATATGTTGTGATGTTGAATCGAGTGCAACAACTTCAGCCAAGTTAAAATCCATGTCAAGATATTGGCGGTAATGGACAAGATCAAGAAAATGCAAGAGCTTAAATGGATTGATTATAGAATCCAAGAGAAAGATTCTTTCAAACAGAGCTGAAATTAATAAATTTGGTTAAGTATGCAAGAGGATGCTTGCGAAAAGAAAAGACGGCCAAAGATACTTGAAAACTACCCAAAGATTAGTGGCAAGGAGAGGACGCCACAACAAAAACAAATTTGGCAAGCAATCTTCCGCTTATGTTTAGAAGTGTCCTTAATAGAGTTTTAGGGAAATGTTTCTTCATTATAGTTTTAGAAAGCTTTCCTAATCATAGATTAGAAAGTTTTCCTCAAGTATGATTTTAGAAAGGTCATAATTATCGTTTTGTAATATTTCTAATTACTTTTAGGATTTTGTAAGCTATTTAAAGGCATAGGCGGCGTCAACATATTAAGCAATATACATGATGTTGAGTTACTCTTTGTGAGGAATTTTCTCTTTGTCTTGTGAAGAACTAGATCTTCTTCAAGTCAAAAATTGAAAGATCACTTGATAGCTTTGGTTCTAACCACAAGCGGTTCCGGGTCAAGCTCCTGTTTGATAATTTGGGGTTTTTTTTCCGGGGCGGCAAAGGGTCGATGGGCGTCAAGTTCCTTATACTGAATTGCCCAGGCGGTCTGGTTCTAGTACGCGTTTGGAAGGGTCGCGGGTGTCATATAACCGTGGTTTATAATTTTTTGGTATCAAAGCGTTGGCTCATGAATTCAAGGCTCTATCTTATTGTTTTGTTTCTTCTCTTATTCTTCTAGAGTTTCTCTTTTTGGAAATTCACAAAAAAAAAAAAAAAAAAAAAAAAAAAAAAAAAAAAAAAAAAAAAAATCGAAAATTCAAAAAAAAAAATTCGGAAAATCAAAAAAAAACAGTCATTATTGATCAAGATTCTCTTTTACTGTCCAAGTTTATTCTTTGAAAAAAAAAAATCATATTTCACGTAGCAATATCTCGAGGTATCAATTCTTCTTCTTCATTATTTGCTTTTGGGTGGATTATTCAATCTTTTTCTTGATGGTCTCAATTATGTCTGTTATGATCATACTTTCGGAAAAAAGTTTCTATCTGAAAAGTTCCTTCGTGAACACTTTCCCTTCTTGAAAAGTTTTCTTTGTGAAAAGGTGCCTTTTCTTGAAAAGTTTCCTTTCTTGAAAGTTTCCTTTCGTATAACGTTTCCTTTTTGAACAGTTCCTTTGTAAACGTTTCTTTTCTGAAAAGTTACTCTCTGAAGTCCTACACGCTAGTCTACAATTGTTTGATTCTAACCGATTTTGGAAATTCGAATTTTGAGGCTAAAAAGTTTGATCTACTTGTTTTTGCTTTGAAATTTTTCTCTTGATTAGGTTTTACATAAAGAGCTTAAAGAGAAAATGAGTGGTAAAAAGCAAGAGGGTGAGCACTCCATATAAAAGCCATTATTTGAGAGAAAAACGAGGGGAATATAATCGAGTTGTAAACGTGAGGGGTGAGTGAGTTCAGTGTACTTATAATTTTTTTTTTGTTGTTCACTAATAAATTTTATTTTTCTTCTTGAAATTAGATCGTGAGGAAAGACGTGCTAAACTTTGATTGGAGATTACATGAAGGCTATGCTAGAGCAAAATAGAATTTAGAACATGAGTATGAAAGACATAAAGTAGCCTTTAATAGACGTGCACAAAGGGGCAAATCACAATGGCGCATTACTATGGGGATCCGATTACGAGGAGACAATACAGAAGAGAGAGATATGAGGAGAACAAACCGTGAGGATGGAAATCGAAGAACATCAAAACGATCATCCCTCCTTTTCAAGGTAAAAGATGTCCCGAACTTTATAAGAATGGAAAAAGAAAAAGTGAAAGATGTTGAATGTCATAATACACTGAGGAGAAAAAGATAAATTCAGTGTCGCTGGAATTCACGGGCTTATGAAAGGATATGGTGGGATCAATGAGTGAAAACACGAAAAAGGGATGGAGAACAACCCATACGCACATGGAGATATGAAGGTACAAATGCGCAAAAGATTTATCCCATAACCGACTCTTATGAGCTGCGTGTTGTAGGAGGAACTACAAGTTGAATCAAGGAATCAAAAGTGTAGGGGAAATTACAACGAGGGGCGGTAGCCATGTAAAGGGCTTAGAGGTGGACGAGGAGGATGAAAGCGACCATGGCCCGAATTCATTGGAGGTTTAAATAGAGAAACGTGACTGGGATTGCATCATTATGTGGATTTAGAAGAATTGGTGCACAAGTCCATCCAAGTGAGAGCATTGAAATCCAGGGAACTCTAAGAGGCTCAAACCCCCAACTCTTCATGGAAATCTAATTGGAGAGTGACTAAGCATAATTCAAGGACCGAAAGGAGGAGTTCAAAGAGGACAAACCACGACATCGAATTACCCCCCATAAAAAGGTTTAAAACGAGACTTCAATCTATTAACTAGCGAGATCAAAGGTTTAGATGCAAGGTTTGGGCCATATTGCTTCTAATTGTCCGACTAAAAGAGCTATGATTATTTGGATAATGGTGATCTAGCCAAGTGTTAAGTTAAGTGACGATGAAATGACACTCATTTAGAAGATTGTAGCGCGTGGATCTAGAGGAACCCGTGAAAGGAGAATTGTGATCACTAGACGTATACTCAAGTTCAACGGCAATGAGGAGGGAGGATAAAAGTGCAAAGGGAAAAATATATTTCCACTAGATGCACGTGAATACCAAGGTATTAGTTTGTAATTGAAGTGGGAGTTTTACGAACGTTGCTAGCACTTATTAGTAGAAAAATTGAGCTTGAAACCGTAAGATCCTAAGCCATAACAAGATACAATGGCTGAGTGATGTGGAGAAGGAAAAGTAACTAAGGCAAGTGAAGGATTGAAATCGCAATTGGAAAGTATAAAGATGAGATTCTTGTGATGCAGTACCCAGCAAGCTACACATATTCTTTTTGGGGAGGGGGAACAATGGGCAATTCGATAGAAACGTCAAGACAAGGGTTTCAAGATGAGACTCCTTTGATCAAAATGGTCGGAAGATAACTCCAAACCACTAAAACCGTGGGGGCTAGTGGAGGATCAAGATAGGATTGCAAAGAATCAAAAAAGAGAGAAAAGCATGGAGTGAACGATATTCAAACATGAAAAAAAGAAGAGGAATAGGATGAGTTTGAAAAACGAGTGAAGAGAGAAAAAAAAAGGAGTGCAAGAGACGAAAAACAGAGTGAGAGAACATGAGGGAGAGCGGGAGAATAAGTGGAATGGCAAGAAAAAGTGAGGTTTAAAAGTGTGATGATAGCGAGGCAAGAAGTACTTGTATTGTTATACAAAGATGTTTATCTTGGACTAATGGAAGCTACCTCAATCTATTCAGAGTGGTGTTTCTTTCTCTTTTGCAGGAATGTGAGGATGTGTTTCCGAAGAATACCGAGAGGGTGCCTCGTTGATTGAGAGGAATTGAAACATCAAAATAGATTTCATACGGGAGCATCACTTCCTAATCGCCGGCATATCGAGGCTAACCCGAAGAATAAGGAATCAAAAGAAAGTGGATGAACTATGGGAGAAAGGATTTGTAAAGGAAAGCCTTAGTCCATGCTCAGGTTTCTGTCATCTTAGTCCGAAGAAGAAAGATGGAACTTGGAGAATGTGTGTTGAGTGTCGAGCTATCAACAAGATCACGGTAAAGTAATCGAAAACCCTATGCCTAGATTGGATGATATGTTGATGAGTTACATGGTGCAGCTATTTCAAAAATGATGCTAAAGAAGGAGATATCAAATTCGAATTGAAAGCGGGAGATGAATATGGAAAAGCTTTTAAAACAATAGGGGTCTTTAGAGTGGTGCGTAAGGCCATTTGGTTTGGTCTAATTACACCAAGTAATTTTATGAGATTGAGAATCATGTGGTGAGATCTTTATTGGAAAGTTGTTGTGGTACTTTGATGAATCTTGGTTTATAGTAAAATCAGCTGCACATGTTAAACACTTGAATTTAGTTTAAGCTTTCAGAGAAAATCAAATTAACGCTAACTTAAAGAGTGCACCTTTTAATGGATGCGGTATTAGCTGGTTTCTTGGTTTTGTAGTTAGTCAATGGAGTATCGGTAGATGAAGAAAAAGTTAAGGCACTAAGGGTGGCCAAGAACCAAAGATGCCAACGAGGTAAGAAGTTTTCAGGGATTAGCAAGCTGTGCAGGAGGTTTGTTAAAAGAATTTTAGCACCATTGCGGATCAATTAAATGATCTTGTAAAGAAGAAGTTGAAATTAAGTGGAAGGAAATATATGACAAGCTTAATCTCCTAAAGGTAAACTTAAAATACACCATTCACTTGTTACCAATTTGATAAAGCTTTCGAGATTGAATGGTGATGCGTCGGGAAAAGGTATTGGTGGTGTTTTAATGCGGATCCAAGGCTATCTGCTTATTTTTAGCGAGAAGCGTAATGGAGGGCGTTGAACTACCCAACATGGAAAAGGATGTAGCCTAGTTCGAGCACGTCCAAAACGTGGGCAACATATTGGTGGCCAAAAGAATTTATTATTCATTCCGATCTGAGAGCTTGAATCACTTGAAGGCGCAAGGAAAAACTACCCAAAAGGCACGCAAAATGGATTGGAATTCCTTAAACATGTCCATACGTGATCAATATAAAAAGGTAAGAAAATGTAGTGGCCGATGCAGTGTCTCGAAGGTATGTACTGTAACCTCTTACAATCTAAATTGCTGGATGAACTGTAAAGAAATTAGTGTGTAGATTAAGATTTTAGTGAAATTTGGAAAGCTGTGAAAGCTGCATATGGTGATATTATAGGAATGCCGGTTATCTAGTAAGAAAGATAAGTTTGTATTCCTAAGGTTCTTTGAGAGAATTGTTTGTTAGAGAAACTCATGGAGGTGGATTATGGGACATAAAATGTGTGGAAATTGTTTAAGTTGTCACGGATAGGCTCGATTTTTAGAGCTATCCACGCCGTTTGTTTCTAGGAAATTTTATCACTTTTAAAGTATTAGTATTGCGTTAAATTATGGAAGTGGATTTTTAGGTTGTTATTTGTAGAAGTATTGCTCTCTGGAAATCGGATTCCAGAAAGCAAATTGTGGTTTTGCTCTCTGGAGTTTCCAGAGAGTACTTGAAAAACAAAGAGAGAAAAGAGAAGAGAAGAGAAAGAGAGATGGCGATCGAAGGCAATGGTGGATCGCTGCACAGAGTGTGCAGCAATCGATCTCTGCAAGCTGCAGAGATCGATCGCTGCATGCTGTGTGATCGCTGCACAGAGTGTGCAGCGATCGATTTCTGCAGCATGCAGCGATCAGGCGCTGCATGCTGCAGCGTCTGGTCGCTGCCCTTTGTTTTCATGGCTGGACAGTTTTGCCCTCCCGATTGTTTTTAATTAAAATTAGTTTTTAATTAAATAGTTTTAATTGTTTTATTAAACAATTTTATGTATGTTTTAAATGGTTTTCCAAACAACACTAACGACTTCGATTCCGATTTAGTTTCCGCTTAAAGTGTAAAATAAAATGAAAAATTTATACGGGTAAATGGGTACAGTTTTTAGGGACGTTACAGTTTGCATTATTCGATATGCTTTATAAATTCAAAGAAAATCCTTGATTATTTGTGCAATTTTAAATTTACATATATGTTGATATATGTGGGATTAAATTTAAAAAGAAATAATCACAATAGTCCATGACTTATATTTGAAGTATAGGATCTTCAAATTAATAAAGTCATAAATACAGTTCACTTCGTTGAGAACGTATAGTCAAATCCCGACTATATATGTAGTGACATAAAGTGATTGTATTTTATATAATATGATTATATAGGACTGGACCAGATGAAATTATATTGTTCTTATAATATCCGTTAAATGAAGAACAATTAATTTTATAATAATGATGGTCATATATGTATGATCTTAATTCATTGTATTTAGTAGACTCCTATTTCATTTTAATTTATTCTTTGATTTACTCGATACAGTTTTGTATGAGTTGCATTACATAAATCTTGTATTTTGGGAATAAATTAAATGAGTAGCTGGGAATGCTAACATTGATACAATGAAATCCATAATACAAGATTCTCTTGTTTGTTAGTTCAGGGATTGAATAATTAGCGCGCAAATTCATAAATGTTATGAATTAATTATTCAATCAAGAACTAATGGTAGTCAAGGATAAAGATGTAATATGAGAGGTTAACGGATTTTATACCTAGCTTTATTACGAATCTTAATGGAGGATTAATACATATGTAATGACTATATCAATGGACATTACTTTGAGTAAATATACTTTATAGTTCTAAGAGTGCAACTCTAGGTATTTAGTGGAATTACTCTAGAGTTAATAATTGTGTTATTTAATATAAAGAGTTTATATTAATTAACAAATATTATTGGAGCTTAGAACTATAGGTCCATCGGTCCCTCTGTTATCTTATATCACTATTTAATTTCCACGTTATAAGAATAAATATATAAATGATTAATAATGATTAATCATTTATAAACACTAAAATGAATATATTGTTATTCAAAATATATAAATAGTTTTTATATTTTGAATTCAAAATAAAATATCTCATTAGATGAGATATTTTTAAGGGATTTGAATTAGATTTGAAGAATCTCATCAGATGAGATTTGAATTAGATTTAAAGAATCTCATCAGATGAGATTTGATCTTCAAATTTAAAGTGGTTATGTAACAAACTATCAAATCAGATTTTTGAAATTTGAATAAAAGTAGATCTGGAAAATCTGATTAAATTAGATTCGATCTACAATTGACTTATAGTTTGTTTGCTATTTAAAAGTAGATCTAAAGAATCTCATAAGATGAGATTATCTTGAAAAGTAGTTTTCATAAATATATTCTAAAAACTGTTTTTAGATTATATGATTAATTGATAAATTGATTTATTAGATAAATCAACTTCTAATCAAATTAGATTTGATTAAATAAGATTTATTTTTAAAAAATTAGTTTTTATTAAAATAAATCTAAAATTTAATTTTAAAACAGATCTATAAAAATTGTCAAATGTGATTTGACAGAAAGAACGGTGAACAACCGAAAAAAAAATCCCTAGAGAGAAAAGGTGTGACCTTTCCGTATTCGGTTTTAGAAAACCGTTTTCTAAGATCGAAGAGAGACGTCTCATGTGTTGAGAACACGTCTCTCCACAAATATATGAGTGTGTTATTCTTATAAGAGAGACGCTCACACGTAAGGAGATTTAAGTGTAAAGATCTTCAGAGAAGACTCGACGGTATCAAAGTCTTCGGGAAAAACACCTGATCCTGAGTTAAAGCTGTTAAGATCAGACGAGAGTACCTGAGTAAAAGCGTTGCTCCAAAAAAGTATTTTCTTTTAATATATCACAATCTAATTCTAATAATTTTTCTCAATGTAAATTGTTTACATTTTGAAAAATTACATATTTCTCAAAAATAATTTCTTTTAGACTAACGATCCAATTTATGTTTTTTTTTTTATGATTTTAAAATAGTTTTAAAGTCACAGGGTAACGCATGTCACTATTATTATGAATAATAGTGAATTCCGCCATGCGTAGGGACCTTGAAAACCAACATTTTTCACCATGGAACTCACAAGATTGTAAATCAGCACCAAACCCATAATCTCTCTCTTGGTTTTTTCACCATGGAACTCACAAGATTGTAAATCAGCAGGTAGTCTCTCAAACTTGCTCTTGGTTCCAAAACAGCTTCAGGGGCTATCTCGAATTTCTTGATGCCTGGAATCAAATGAGACCAATATGCGAAACAAAATTCAATTAAGAACCTTTGAATGTGATCAAGAATGAGAAGTCTTGGTCCAGGAGGGATTTTGACATCTCTAAGCGCACTGGAACGCAAGTAGCAACATGAGCAGTGGCAAGGTGGTGTCTGTCAACAAGTTTTTCCTGAAACTAGTTTATGTTTGTTATTGAGCAAAATTGTTATGCAGTGTCTTAATCTCCTTTAAATTCAATGTTGTGGAATGTTGAATTGCAGCAGAGGATTTGGAATTCTACTTGGTCAAGAGGAAAAGGATGAAAATATCGCAGACGCCAGAGATGGTGTTGGAAAGGATGATGCTTCAGTGTCAGAAATGCAGTTCTCTTCCCTCCTGAAGTGGAAAAAGGAAGATGGCCTGAAAATTACTCCCTGTCTGACCATGCAAGACTAATTGTCGTATTCTCGCCAATAAGAATGCCGTGTTCTCAGTTAATATCTTGATCGTGTTTGGACCATCACTTTGGTCAGAGTTGTGGAGCAGACTGAAAGAAAAGATTCAGGAAAAGTTGAACTAGAAACAGCAAGAGAGTTCTTATGGGAAGGAAACACGAGCTGTAGATGCTTCGCCCCCTTTTGTTTGCAGTGATGGAGAATTCTTATTGAACAATAACAAGTATGGGAATATCGAAAAAGCCTGTAGGAATGAAGACCGGCATGAATGAGATTGATACGAACAAACTAGCTAATCCGTTTTTATAGATATTGGTGTAATTTAGCCCGATAAAAGTGACCAGTGTTGCAGTCTTGACGATGGAAAGATGCTGAGGAGGGTCGAAAGAGCTTGTCAAGGCTGATGCTACTACAAGTACACTGTAACGCCCCGAGTTATCTGAACCCGGTTTGTCACACCATGCCCGTACATGACTAAAAATTTCAACCGTATTTCTTTTTTTTTTGAAAACTTGCAGCGGAAATCGTTTAAGTAAAAATAAAGTTAAGCAAAGCTATTGTACAATGCTTGAATACTCAGTTGGAATTTTGAGGAATAATCGGCAAAAGGAATAAAGGATTAAATCACAGTATACTTCATAAGTTTCAAAAGTCAACGCATCGCCCGCTGGACAAAGTCAACAAAAGGGGCTGGAGCAGAAAATGGGAAACATCATCCGGTGGCAAAACGACAAAGTGCTCTCTACATCATCCGATGGATTTACACACGACATCCACCGGTCACTAAACGACAAAAGACTTTCTGCATCATCCAGTGGATCTACACACGGCGTCCACCGGTCACTAAACGACAAAATGCACTCTACATCTTCCGATGACGTCAGCCAGATGATTTCCTTCATCCGATCGACTTTGCTCTACATCCACCGTGACTAAACGACAAAATGCACTCTACATCTTCCGATGACGTCAGCACGCATCTGCCGATGAGTTTACTGAGACATCATCCGATGGACTTAAACCTACACCTTCCGATAGACACATAACTATAACCCGACATCTACCGATAGACTTCGTCTACCGATAGTGAACAAAACAACACCTTCCGATAAAACAAGCTGCATATACCGATCACTAAACGACAAATTTCGTTCTATATCATCCGATGGCTTCCACTGAAGACATCTTCCGATAGACAACAGAATAACAACTCAACCTCTGCCGATAGACTTCATCTAACGATAGAGAACAGAACCACATTTCATCTACTCTTTGGTATACAAACACAACTCTAAATACCGAAAAGGATTTACTCACTTCACTGAGACCGTTCAAAACATTTTGACCATTACATTACTAAAATCCAGTGAGTGCCAACACTATATCCAAATGAACACTATTATCAGAAGAGGAAACTCAAAAACGTATTCAAAACGTTGAAATCACTACTGTTATGAAAACTCAACAAGTTTAAATTGAAACACTGTCAACTAGACTTTCACACCAATTGACATCAGTTAACCCGCCTCATCAAGTACCAGATCCGTGTCATGAGTGTGCTCCCCCAACCATCCTATCCCTCAATGAACTCAGAGGATTCACCTGCTGTCACTTCTTCACCTACATCACAAAACTCATCTATTAGCCTAATGCTAAGTAAGTAAAGCAGTAATGAAATGAAATACGGAAACATAAAATTCCTAAACATGCAATTTCTACTTTCTCATCTCAGTTGCATTCACATACGTTCATAAGTTGATCTGATTCCTCGGTTCCCTTGGGAAGTGGATCAATTTTCCCAATGTTATACATCCTCTACTTGATTAAGGGGCGGATGAATTCCCTTAATAGCTGATCTGATACCTCTGTTCCCTTGGGAGTGGGATCAATTCTCCCAATGTATACATCCTCTTCTCGATTAAGGGGCGGATGAATTCCCTTAATAGCTGATCTGTCACATTCAGTTCATACCTTATCGTTCTTACATGGAAATTCATTTTCGTAATCTTTCAAAAACATGATGCATGACATACAAAACCATTTCCAAAATACATAACCCTACTGTTTTGTGATGTAGGCCCGAAGGCACATGCATACTTTACTTACCTGGTCTTCTGGATGGTTTGGTTGAAATCTCCTCCGGGAATTAGCTCGAACCTAAATCCATAAACCGATCATTAATTAAACCTTCACTAAACTTCATCCTATTCAACCAGAGACCTAAGGAAACTAATTGAGAACTCTGGTCATAATGCATTCCCGATACTGCACTAAACTGAAATCGACACTCATCTATAGCATCCTGGAAACCCTCGCATTGGACTCCCTTGGTTATCAGACTTCTAAAATATAAGAAATGGGGAAAAACTTACTTAGATGGAAGAAGAGTCTGGTGGAAGATTCATCGAGAGCTCTGCTGAGCTTGAGCTGGACACCGAAAAGGAATAAATGATAAAACAGTGGCGGCTACAGTGCATAAATCTCTAAACCCCTTCCCTTAAATAGGTTATCTACTTTTAACTTGTCAAATTTACATAAATGCCCTTGCTTAGTCACTCTTTAACCTAACCAATAGCTCTCCCAATTCTTCCATGAATTTGCACATCATTAATTGATAAGTTAAATTCAGTTTAATTGAAACCGGGTGCTACAACGTGAACAGTAACTGACGGACGTTGTTTTTAAGCGTCCCATAGAAAACCTGACGAGGCCTGGTCGCTAACGCGTGTGTTTTTCCGTATATGTACATATGTTTTACATATTTATCATTGACACATATTATTTTTATATTCCTGTGATATATATATATATATATGATGAATCCTCTTGATGCTTTGGACGGTTTTAGTGTCTTAATATCACGAGGCTATCCCTACACATCTTCTAATGCATGAAGATGTTTTTTTTCTGTACATTACAAAAAAGAATAGTAGGGTGATTGTGATGACCTGAATATGCACGTATGGGTACGATGGCTGCATGAACCGGAACCCGGATGGTGGTACGTCCGCGCGGGCAAATCGGAAGGTGACAGGTCGTAAAAAGGGGGTTGTCACAATCCCACATCGCTTGGGGAAGTATGTGGAAATGAAACATATGTAAAGAGACCCTTCCAACATAGCAAGACGCATTTTAGAGCACGATTGACAATGGATCCCATAAGAACTCCGAAGTTAAAAGTGCTTCGGTGATAGCAATTCCAGGTTGGGTGACCTCCCGGGAAGTTCTCGCCAAACAAAGCCGTGAGGGGAGGATATTGGGCTACGACCCAATCCCCATAGCGGACAATATCTTGCTGGGAAACGGGGTCATTACAAATGGTATTAGAGCCCGTACCCAACCGAAAATATGGCCAACGAGGACGTTGGGCCCCCGAGGGGGGGTGATTGTGATGACCTGAATATGCACGTATGGGTATGATGGCTGCACGAACCGGAACCCAGATGGCAGTACGTCCGCGCGGGCGAACCGGAAGGTGACAGGTCGTAAAAAGGGGGTTGTCACAATCCCACATCGCTTGGGGAAGTATGTGGAAATGAAACATATGTAAAGAGACCCTTCCAACATAGCAAGACGCGTTTTGGAGCACGATTGACAACGGATCCTATAAGAACTCCGAAGTTAAAAGTGCTTCGGCAAGAGCAATTCTAGGTTGAGTGACCTCCCGGGAAGTTCTCGCCAAACAAAGCCGTGAGGGGAGGATATTGGGCTACGACCCAATCCCCAGAGCGGACAATATCTTGCTGGGAAACGGGGTCGTTACAGTGATGATGACGTACTCTTTGAGTTTCTAATCCCTAAACTTAATCAAAGTATGCTTGTAGATTATGGTTTACGGGTGGTGTCGTTGATGACTAGTTAGCTAGCCAATCGGAGTAATGCTGTTGGATCTTCACATCGTCGTTGCTTCCACTTCCTCTTGGCTCGTGAGGTGCTGCTGGATCTTCAGATTGCCATTTTTTGTGTTAGTGTGCCTGAGGGATTTTTGTGTGACCCTCTTTTTTCATTGTAGTGATTTTAAATTGAAAGTACATGATGACTTATTTTCATATAGTTGTCTATATTTTTTTTATCTTAATAGTGTTTTATTCATGCATGCACTCAAACAAGGTTCTTGTTAATGGTACAATGATAATTTATTTTTATATAGTTGTCTATGTATACAACAATGTTTTGATATTGTCTCATTGGTGTTGAGTAACAATTCAAGTATGCACTCAAACAAGGTTCTCGTCAGTGGTACTATAAATCATCTCATAATTAATCTGATATGGGTTTTCTTTCTTATTCATTTACGATTAACCTCATGTTAGTTTTAGACCCAGATCTCCATTGGTGTCCTATGAACTTCATTAAACCCAAAAACTGAACTGGGAACTTCGTTCTGGTAAAGAAAAACCGAAATTCATTTTTTTTATGTGCAAAACTGACCATAACCGGACCAAATATGTCAGTTCTGGTCCCGTTCTTCAGTCTGGGTCGGTTTTGTTCACCCCTATTTTTTATGGTCTATCTCCTTTATATGGCCTATTATCATAATTTTATGTATTTCTTCAATTTCAATTCTCCACCATAATATATTCGTGTCTACTAATTTTTATTTTTTTAATAATTATTGTGGCTCCATTTTTGTTATCAAATGGACATATATTTTCTCATTACCCCTCGATTATTGTCGATAAATATTGATAATTCATTTTAAGTTGTTGTAATAATTACATCATTGTAATTTGGAGAAAAAAATAGATTCATGGATACCAATAATTTCGATGCAATCTTTAGGTATGGGCATAGGTTGCCTTAGAATTAGACCACACCGTGGCCCTAGGTTCTCAAATATGGGATTTGGAATTGATTTGTGAAACACAATTTGGTTTCGAATTTTCAGAGTTTGAGTCGAGTTTGATGCCTTTTGTGGATGTGGGCCGATTTTTTCGGTTTGAAATTTGGGATCGTGTTTATCATATTTCGAATCAAATCTTTGATCTATGGGTCAGTTTGGTTGTCATGGATTTTGACCCTCAAAACCATGAACAGAACTGTTAACCACAGTTCTTGAAATTGTGGAGTCGAAAATAGTTTCTTTGGTGGGTAGAATCGACCTAAACCAAACCGAATTGCACTGGTTAGTTAAACTTGTAGGTCCATGCCGATTTTGTCCACCCCTAAAAATCTTCTATTAATTATTTGTTTAGAAAAAATCATTGATCCTGTCACATTCTTGCATCTTCGATCATTCTACTACTTTGTGAAGCTTTATTCAATTTTCATAAAGAAATAGAATAATATGTTGTATTTCATGTTTTTTTGGCCTACCTTCATCAATTCTACCACATGTAAAGTAATTCTAAAAGTTATTATAAATAATCCACAAGAATAAGTTCCTTTGCAGTCTAGTTTCTTTGATCATGAGCAATATTTATAAGTAGAAGTTATATTTTACAAATATTGTTGTGTTCATTTTGTGTTATTGATTCTATTCTGATGTGCTTCAACCTATGGTAACTTGTGGTTCAACACAAACACTAGTTCATTTCGGATATCCAATTGATTATCACCGAAGATCCCTAGATTCCAAACATGCACATATAATGCAAATTATATCTAAATGCTCTAAAAATTTAACAGGAGCTTACCTTACAAGTGAATGAGACTCCCTTAAAATTTCAAGTGAAAATACACGCAGTTTAAAAGATATGCTCTGAACAATCGGACGAGTTTTCAACTAACTTGTAACACCCAGCATTTTGGCCATGTAATAATCTGTTGAATTATTATATGGATTTAAATTGCCATAAATACGATAACAACTTCATTGTAAAATGTTGGAGCATTTAGTGAGGGGAGAACCAAACTAATGTGTAACTAAACTAAACACTAAGTTTAAAATGCATGGAAGGGCAAATTGGGGAGAAATTATGGTTGGTGGGAGATAGCCAATGGATAGCTGACACATGGCAACTTGTTGAGGAAGTTAAGTTCTTCCTCCTACGTGAAACCCTCTTCATTTCACTTCTCTGCTCTCTCTCCATTCTCTTCTCGGCATTCTCTCTTCCAGTCGACATTCAGCCATCGAAGCTACTTCGATCTCCTCGGCTCCTTTATGTTTTTCTACTAGGGTAAGCATCTTTTAAATGCTAACAAGTTTAGAAAAGTTTAAAGTGAGTTTTGGTTGGAGTGAAGGATTGTGATACTTTGGTAAAACTCACCGTTTTTGGATGAAAACACACCGATTTGTTTTCTAAGGGTTTGAATGAGTTTGGAGCAAATTCTTCTAACTTATTTGTTAGCATTTGCAGCTTGTTTATTTTCTGAACGTGCATGTACAGGTTCGAGCATTTCCGAGACGTTCCGGACTATCAACTCTGCAGCAACAGGTAAGTTCATATCCGTAGGCTGGCCCTTAAGGCCCTACATCTCGGAGGTACTAGGTTTTACATTCTGTTGGCTGGTTTTGAGTAGAAGGGTTAGAGTTAAGTTCTGTGGTTTCTGTTCAGGTTTCTGTTGTTTTATCTTCTTGTTCTCTGCTGTATCAACTGTAAGCACTGTAAAAAATGTCCATGCATACACGATTTTCTGAAAGTTCATGCAAAACTGTTTTCTGTACACGGTTTTGAAGTTAAGCAAGATAAAATCTGACTGAAATGTACCGGTTAAGTGTGGGACGGGGACTGGCCCCCAGATCTGTTTCTGTTCTGTTCTGTATCTCTGTTGTGCCTGTCGTGCACTTGCCGGTTCCCCTATAAGCCCCACTTATACCCCTCTGCCACTGAAACGTAATGTTTTGTAGTGTCACTGTATTCTGAAAACCGCATGCATAGCATTTTGCATCACTGCATATATATATATGTTCTTACTTAGTTTTAGACTCATAGGTGAACTCCCCGATGTAGGTACTGAACCCGAAAATGAGAACTTCGTGCCTCAGTCTGATGAATAGGTGGCTGGTGGATCGAACTCATGGGGGTGTGGTTGCTGCAGCTAGACAAATTCTGTGTAACGACCCCTTATCCCAGCAAGATATTGTCCGCTCTGGGGATTGGGCCGCAGCCCAATATCCTCCCCTCACGGCTTTGTTTGGCGAGAACTTCCCGGAAGGTCACCCAACCTTGAATTTGCTCTCGCCGAAGCACTTTTAACTTCGGAGTTCTTATGGGATCCGTTGTCAATTGTGCTCCAAAACGCGTCTTGCTATGTTGGGAGGGTCTCTTTACATATGTTTCATTTCCACATACTTCCCCAAGCGATGTGGGATTGTGACAACCCCCTTTTTACAACCCGGGATTCGCCTATACTCGAGTCCGGGATTCGCCTATACTCAGCTTAGGTCCCGAGGTTTGCCCCGCAACCCGAGGTTTGCCCCGCAGTCGTACCATACGTGCACATTCGGGTTATCACATTCTAACCCGAGGTTTAAGTTTTCTGTAATGTCTATGTCTGTAAAGTCTTCTGGAAGTTCTGGTTGTGATGTAAAAATTCTGTAAAAACTCTTCTTTTGGTAGATTCTGCAAATATATGTTAGGTTTTGTACTGATCCTCAGATTTTAAAATAATGTACAGATTTTGACGTCTAAGTTTTAAAAACAGCTGTATTTGACAGTTGAATTCATGTTCTGAATATTCTGAAATTGTTTGGAGTATTACCTGTTAGTTTGTGCGTGGATGACTTCTGGTTTTGGAACTATCCATGCAGTCTGTTTCCTTTGAATCTGCTAATTGTAAAGTGTGCTCTACAGCCTTGTCTAGAATCGGGCATTGAAGGTTTATAACTTTCATGCTTTCTGTTTGTGCTGTATTTGACAGTTGAATGATGTTTTGAAGTATTCTAAAATGGTTTGGAATATTTTCTGTTAGCTTATGCATGAATGATCTCTGGTTTTAGAGCTTTTATGTAGAGTGAAATTCCTTGAGTTTCTGTCATGTTCTCTGTTGTGTTCGAGATCCATGTTTCGATGTGTTTCGAAAGATCTGGGACTTCTATGTCTTCTGTTTTAAGCTCTCTGTCAATATGATTTCCCGTCAAAAGTTGTAAATTTGCCATAAAAACTACATCTTCCGATTTCATCCACCGCTGCCCTTAAAATTTCGTCTTCCGCCCAGTTTATTTACAGTTTCTGTCTGTATCTTCCGGTTGACGTCACCCATCTTCCGGCTGACGTCATCACCTCATCCGATCTCATCTGCTGTTTGTATCTTCCGGTTGACGTCATCCATCTTCCGGCTGACGTCATCACCTCATCCGATCTCATCTACTGTCTGTATTTTCCGGTTGACGTCATCCATCTTCCAGCTGATGTCATCACCTCATCCGATCTCATCTGCTGTCTGTATCTTCCGGTTGACGTCATCCATCTTCCGGCTGAAGTCATCACCTCATCCGATCTCATCTGCTGTCTGTATCTTCCGGTTGACGTCATCCATCTTCCGGCTGATGTCATCACCTCATCCGAATTTCGTCTGCTGTCTGTATCCTCCGTCTGACGTCACCCATCTTCCGGCTGACGTCACCACCTTTTCCGCCCAGTTTTACTCAGCCTCTTCCGCTGAATACTGTTCGTCTTTTGTCGTATCTGAATCCACCGATAGCTTTAATCTTCTGCCTGACGTCATCCTTACTTCTGTTTTTGCAAATGCATCTTCTGCCTGACGTCAGCTCACATCTTCCGCCCAACAGTATTTTATTGGTTTTTAAACTAAGTCTTCCGCCTACGTCTTCCTGTTTTATTCTGTTTCTATGTTTTATCGCCATTTCTGTTTTCTGTTTTACTTTTTTTTCTTCAATTATTCATCCCCGATTGTCTATTGTTTCTGTTATACACTGTAGCCTTCCACAGTATGTTTCTTCTCCAGTTTAAGTTTCTCTTTAATATCTCTGTCTTCCTGCTTTCCTTCTGTCACTCTGTTGTATTCTGATTCCTAATTGTTTTCCGTCTACATTCCTGTATTTCGGTTTTCTTCTGCTATCTTTCATTGAAACCCGTTTTGCTTTCAAACCAAAGAACATCTTCTCTCCCTCTGTGTATAGTTTTGTAAATGTTCAGTCTGTTTTTAAAAAAAAAATAGTCACCGTTTTCCGTTAAATGTCCGGATTGACGGCTTGGCTCTCGATTCCGATCAGGATCCGGTCTCAGGCTGTCATAGTTTTGGTATCAGAGAGACAAGGTTTTAAAACCGATTCTGTGAAATGTCTGACTGCGCAACCCGCCACGTGAGATCGCTCCACCAACTGTAAGTGTTTAAAAATTTCTGAAAAAGTTCTGTTTATTAAGTTAGGTTATTCTGTTTATAGAGTTTATTAGAAATGGTGAGAAGACATCAAGAAGAGTCAAGCGAAAGCTCTCGAGCCATTGACCGACTAACCGAACTAGTGGGTGCACAGTCACGCATGGTTGAACGTATGATGGCCAGAGAAGACAGCGGGAACAATAACAATAATAACCATGGAAATGCTTCACGTGACAACAGTGGAGATAGATTCCAGCGATTCCAGCCTGCCTTCATTTGATGGACTGTCTACAGACCCGACCCGTGCTGAAACCTGGATTTGATCAATGCAAAAGATGTTCAGATATGCAGAAGTAGAAGACAACAAGAAGGTTAATTGCGCCACATTCTATCTCACCGAAAGTGTTGGATTTTGGTGGGACACGGTGCAGTCCACTACCGTGGCATTAAGCTGGGATGGATTTACGAAAATCTTCTACGAAAAGTACTTTGACCGGGGAGTGAGGAGGAAAAGTTGCTCGAATTTTCTCGGCTGCGACAGTATGGGTCAGTGGCCGAATATGTTCAGAAATTTGAGTCATTATCCCGATATGCAACCCACCTGGTGGCCACCGATGAGAACAAAGTGCACCAGTTCATTCAAGGGTTGAAGATGGACCTTTTGCGAGGAATCACAACTGGAGGGTTCGATGAGGCACCGTATGTGAAGGTGGTGGCCAAGGCTTATCAGTTAGAGGCCTTAGAAGTAAAGTCCCAGAGACAAAGAGATTCACCAAGAGGGATTATTCGACATGTTCCTCAACAGCAACAGCAACAACAGTAAAGGGGCCAAAATTTACAACCTCAACAGCAACAAAACAGGGGCATTAAAAGGCTCAATGAAGCCATCCTTTATCAAGACAAAGGAAAGAGACCAATGGGGGCTCCTCAACTTTCAGTATGCCCGTGGTGCCAGAAGCCTCACAAAGGAGAATGCAGGCTTGCTACCGGCCAATGTTTCCGATGTGGCAAGGGAGACCATCTTGTTCGAGATTTCCCAATGCCCGACACCAGAAGAAGTCAAGCCGTGCCGAGAGTGTTTGCAATGATGGAAGATGTTGATGATGCTGATCTGCACACGGCAATTACCAGTACAATTATAATATGTGATACACCTGCTTATACCTTGTGGGACACGGGGGCCACACATTCGTTTGTGGCCATGGACTTCGTAGTTAGACAGAAGGTTAATTGTACGTCGTCAGATCAGCCCTACAGCATTATGCTACCGTCCGGAGAGTTTATGCACTCCGAGCAGGTGGTACGGGGTGATATAGTGTCAGTAGGAAACCAGAAGTTGTACGCCGACCTTATCGTCATCGGTATGAAAGGGTACGATGTCATTCTGGGGATGGACTGGCTGTTTAGACATCATGCCACCATCAACTGTAGGTCCAGGCTAGTGTCATTTAAACGCCTAAATGAAGTAGAATTCTCTTATTAGGCAGTACCGAAGAAACACCGTATGCCTGTTATATCTTCCCTGAAAGCTCAACGGCTAATGAGGTCAGGATGCATCGGATTTCTTGCCCACGTAGTGGATGTTCAAAGGCAAAGTGAGGTTGGACTTCAAAACATTCCGATAGTCCGAGACTTCTCAGAGGTTTTCTTAAATGACCTACCGGGATTGCCACCTGATCGCGAAATTGAGTTTGAAATTGACGTATATCCAGGTGCGGAACCAGTATCGAAGAATCCGTACCGTATGGCACCTGTAACGACCCAGACAGGAGTCGTCACTTAGTCATAATCTTTCATTAATCATTTACTCAACTTCTACCTTTTCCTCTCTATTTCCAACCTAACATTTTCATACATATTTTTTTTGAACTCACTCTTAGACTGATAACAGAGACGTTATAATATCAAGGGAACCTCACCCTCTCAAACTCGAATTTTCCTTAAATCCCGTCGGCTAAATCTTATACAGAGTCGAGCGGCTAAACTTGGCCATTTGATCAGTGACTTAATCGGGCAGGGAAGAGATGCCCCAGACTACTCGACATTATTCAGTTGGGGTTTGCATGGGTTTGCATGCATCGGGTGACGAAGTATATATCATCTGATTTGTCACGTGTACCCTACGTGACTCAGTTATAGACGCCCAGTAGAAAACATCCACCGGCGAACATAGGCATTACACGTGTCTAATTAAAGACACGCCCGGTCCTGAACATTCTCCACTTGATGTTCATATTTACACTACATCGACCGGTGGTCATGTGCGCCTCGCGTGACTAATTAAAACGTTTCTCGGGCACTAAACGACAAGAAAGTACTCACATCATCCGGTGAGGAAATATGCTACATCATCCGGTGAGGAAATATGCTACATCATCCGGTGAGGAAATATGCTACATCATCCGGTGAGGAAATATGCTACATCATCCGGTGAGGAAATATGCTACATCATCCGGTGAGGAAATATGCTACATCATCCGGTGAGGAAATATGCTACATCATCCGGTGAGGAAATATGCTACATCATCCGGTGAGGAAATATGCTACATCATCCGGTGAGGAAATATGCTACATCATCCGGTGAGGAAATATGCTACATCATCCGGTGAGGAAATATGCTACATCATCCGGTGAGGAAATATGCTACATCATCCGGTGAGGAAATATGCTACATCATCCGGTGAGGAAATATGCTACATCATCCGGTGAGGAAATATGCTACATCATCCGGTGAGGAAATATGCTACATCATCCGGTGAGGAAATATGCTACATCATCCGGTGAGGAAATATGCTACATCATCCGGTGAGGAAATATGCTACATCATCCGGTGAGGAAATATGCTACATCATCCGGTGAGGAAATATGCTACATCATCCGGTGAGGAAATATGCTACATCATCCGGTGAGGAAATATGCTACATCATCCGGTGAGGAAATATGCTACATCATCCGGTGAGGAAATATGCTACATCATCCGGTGAGGAAATATGCTACATCATCCGGTGAGGAAATATGCTACATCATCCGGTGAGGAAATATGCTACATCATCCGGTGAGGAAATATGCTACATCATCCGGTGAGGAAATATGCTACATCATCCGGTGAGGAAATATGCTACATCATCCGGTGAGGAAATATGCTACATCATCCGGTGAGGAAATATGCTACATCATCGGTGAGGAAATATGCTACATCATCCGGTGACTAAACGACAAGAAAGTACTCACATCATCCGGTGAAGAAACATACTACATCATCAGGTGAAGGAACATACTACATCATCCGATGAAGAAACATGCTACATCATCCGGTGAGGAAATATGCTACATCATCCGGTGAAGAAACATACTACATCATCCGGTGAGGAAATATGCTACATCATCCGGTGACTAATTATTCAACTTCTATCATTTGACATTCGCCGATGACGTCAGCCAGATGATTGCCTCATTCAGCTTCTATTGTACGGCAGTAAAACACTATAATCATCAAACGACTTCATCCAGCAGAAAATTCCACAACTCACCCAAATCTTAACTTAGTAACTATAAACTTCAAGGAGTAAGAATCATAGACTCATCCGGAATACGCATAGCGGAAGACTTAGGTAAATAACACGTTCCATATCCTTAAAGAAACATTCTCAGACTCAGTAATCAATTCAGACAATCTCAAATCTTAATGTTTTAAAAACAATCTTATCCTACTTAGACTTTCATATTTAAAATCATACTGACATCATGCACGCATTAACCAGGGGTCTTAATCGCCTATCCAGCCTTGCACTGTCATTCTGAGCATTCTCCAACAACCAGCTTTAAGCATCCTCGTTGAATTGGGAATCCTCACCTGTGAACTCTTCACCTACATCATAAGGTTTAACTATAAGCCTAATGCTTAGTAAGGAATGCAACACTAACATGGATGCATGAATGTATAATTCGGGAAACACATGCTCATAAGTCTTTTGTTGTTCGTATCTTTGCTCGTAATCATCATTCATAGTCATGGATCATATTCATCATTCATAATCATTGATCATGTTCTTCATTTAAGTTGTGTGGATTAAGAGAGGATTTGTGCCGGTAAAGGGGGTTCGACAGTGAGTTTGATCTTGGTCCCTACTGCAGGGTCGTATTCATATGTCCCTCTTTTGGACTGTGACATACGCCGAACCGCCCCCAACCCTCACTTAGTCCACGTTGCATAAGTTTTATCTTCTTACTTTTTTTCACGAGAAAACCATGCTCTTAAAACATTTTCATGTGCATAAAATAGTCATGATGCATGTACATGGAAATTCTTAAATCATCAAGCTACAGAACAGAGCACTATCCAACATAAAACCTTACCATTGAACTAATCATCAACATAAATGCTAGACAGTAACATAAGGGAACTACTAATCATCGTATGAGTTTCTACCTAACATCCTTTGATGTAGGGTCCTAATGACCGAGAAACCTGTACATTCACTTACTTGGTTTCCTTAGCAACTTGAGCTCCTTTTCTTCAGGCCTTTTTCACCTAAAACATTCACATTGCAGTAGTTAAAACAAAATCCTAATAGTTCTAATCTCAAGTCATCCTAAGATTTAATAGCTAAAGTCATTCCCGAATCCTTAGTCTAACACTCTGTGCAGTCTGAAATCCAAAAACCGAAATAGACAGACTCGACTATCGGTTATTCGGGGTTGGTTGTTTTTAAATGTCCAGAATCGGTTCGGAATGACATTACCACTCTCAGATTTTAAAATATCCTTATTAATACTCGGCCATTAAAGAATCCGAAACTCCAATACCGAGCTGAAAACAGAGCTTAAAAACTAACAGATAGCTACATTGCCTGTTTCATACCTTGGGCGTGGATTCGTAGGGAATGCAGGCCTCAAGCCGGTCGTCGACGAGAAGGATCACTGGTAGCAGAGAGCGAGAGCTCGGGAGAGAAGAAATCGCCGAGAGTAGAAGATGTCAGCTACAGTGGTTTAAATGAAGTTTGAACCCTTTCCATTTTCTTTAAATACCGGTCTCAAACCTCCATTATTACAACTTTGCCACTCAACCTAGTTTAAATCCACATGTAATTAATTAAGCTCGGCATAAAATTCTAAACCAGGAAAAATTAACTAAACACGACCGTTAAAACGGTTAAGGAAATCACCTGGTCGTTATTTCGGGTGTTACAGCACCAATTGAGCTGAAGGAATTGAAGGCTCAGCTGAAGAAGTTGGTGGACAAGGGCTTTGTGCGCCCTAGTTTTTCTCCGTGAAGTGCTCCCGTCTTGTTCGTCAAAAAGAAAGATGGGTCCCTATGAATGTGCATCGATTACCGTGAGCTGAACAAGTTGACCATCAAGAATAAGTACCCGTTGCCAAGAATCGATGATTTATTTGACCAGCTACAAGGGGCTCGGGTATTTTCTAAGATTGACTTGCGCTCCGGTTATTACCAGTTGAAGGTCAGAGCTGATGATATTCCAAAGACTGCCTTCAGGACCCGGTACGGGCACTACGAATTCTTAGTGATGTCGTTCGGGTTAACTAATGCTCCGGCAGCATTCATGGACCTGATGAATAGGATAATCCAAGATTTTTTGAATAAATTTGTAATCATTTTCATCGACGACATTCTGGTTTACTCCAGAAGTAAGGCCGAGCACAAGGAGCACTTGGCAATTGTGCTATCAACTCTGAGGCAGCATCAATTGTTTGCCAAACTATCAAAATGTGACTTCTGGCTGAGTAGGATTAATTTCCTAGGCCATGTGGTGTCTGCTGAAGGAGTGTCGGTGGACCCGGCCAAGATTGAGGCTGTAAGAGGCTGGCCAAGGCCGAGGAATGTAAGCGAGGTACGGAGCTTTATCGGACTAGCTGGTTATTACAGGAAATTCATTAAGGGATTTTCTGTAATAGCGAAGCCTATGACCAGTTTGACGAGGAAGGAAATCAAGTTCAAGTGGTCTGAAGCATGTGAGGTGAGCTTTCAGACACTCAAACAAAAGTTAACCACTGCTCTTCTATTAGTATTGCCGATTGAAGACGGCAAATTCAGCGTATATTGTGATGCTTCCAAGATTGGATTGGGGTGTGTACTAATGCAAGAAGGGAAGGTTGTAGCATACGCATCCAGACAACTGAAGAACCACGAGCAAAACTACCCTACTCATGATCTTGAGTTAGCGGCAGTTGTGTTTACGTTTAAAGTATGGAGACACCACTTATACGGACAATCATGCGAGGTGTTTTCTGATCACAAGAGTTTAAAATACATATTCACTCAAAAGGAGTTAAACATGAGACAAAGGAGGTGGTTAGAATTTGTAAAAGATTATGATGTTGAGATTAAATACCACCCAGGTAAAGCTAACGTAGTAGCCGATGCATTGAGCAGGATGTCAGATACTATGCAACCAGCTATATCGGCCGTGTCGATGCCTTTGAGGATTGAGATACAGAAGTTCGATATGGAGATAGTTTCTGGGCTGTCGGCCATACTAGCAAACTTGACGCTACGGCCCACCGTCCTGGACCGAATTAAGGAAGCCCAGAAGACCAATTCAAAGGAGATGGCTGATATGGTGAGCAAGGTACCAATGGCTTCTTCCGATTTCAGTTATTCGGGAGATGGAGTTCTGAAGTTCAAAGACAGATGGTATGTTCCGAAAGGCGAAGAGCTACGGAAGAACATCTTATCGGAAGCCCACTCATCTCCTTTCTCTGTGCATCCTGGAAGCACGAAGATGTATCAGGACTTGAAACTTCACTTCTGGTGGCCGAATATGAAGAATGAAGTGGCCAAATATGTGGAGTCTTGTATGATATGTCAACAGGTCAAAGCTGAACATCAACGACCAAGTGGAACGCTTCAATCTCTCCCGATCCCCGAATGGAAATGGGAGAATATAACGATGGATTTTGTTGTTGGCCTACCAAGAACAGCTAAGGGCCATAATAGCATATGGGTCATAGTGGACAGATTGACGAAGTCGGCCCATTTTCTACCTGTGAAGATGACATTCTCTATGGACCAGTATGCAGAACTATACATTAGTGAGATTATTAAACTGCATGGCGTTCCTGTGTCGATCGTCTCAGACCGTGATCCCAGATTCACTTCCAGGATTTGGAAAAGTTTGCAGAACTCTCTGGGCACCAAGTTGGATTTCAGCACGGCGTTTCATCCACAGACGGACGGGAAGTCTGAAAGAACAATCCAAATACTTGAGGATATGCTAAGGTCGTGCGTGCTGGAATTTCATGCTTCCTTGGAGTAGATATTTGCGGCTTGTAGAGTTCGCCTATAACAACAGCTACCAGGCTACAATCGGTATGGCTCCGTATGAAGCTCTCTATGGCAAAAAGTGTAGATCTCCATTGTGTTGGGATGAGGTCAGAGAAACCAAGCTTATCGGCCCTGAGATATTACAGCAGATGTCCGAGGTGATAGCTGCTATCAAACAACGAATAAAAATTGCTCAGAGTCGACAGAAAAGTTATGCGGATCATAGGAGGAGAGACTTAGAGTTCGCTGTGGGCGATGAGGTATTCCTGAAAGTGTCACCTTTCAAAGGCGTAATGAGATTCGGTAAGAAAGGAAAGCTCAGCCCGCGGTTCATTGGCCCTTTTCCCATCCTGAAGCGTGTGGGAAACATGGCTTACAGACTACAGTTACCAGCGTCAATGGATGGAGTTCGCAATGTCTTCCATGTTTCGATGCTGAGAAAATGTGTACGAGATCCAACTCAGATCATGAAACAGGTGGACTTTGATATCATGCCGACGCTGACCTTGAAGAAAGGCCTATACAGATATTGGATATGTCACTTAAAGTGTTACGCAATCGTGTGGTCCCGTTGGTGAAAGTTTTATGGCGCAATCATAATGTGGAAGAAGCCACGTGGGAAAGACAAGCAGATGTTAGAGCACAGTATCCAGACCTATTCGCTTAGGCAAATTTTGGGGACAAAATTTCTGTTAAGGTGGGTGGAATATAACACCCGGCATTTTGGCCATGTAATAATCTGTTGAATTATTATATGGATTTAAATTGCCATAAATACGATAACAACTTCATTGTAAAATGTTGGAGCATTTAGTGAGGGGAGAACCAAACTAATGTGTAACTAAACTAAACACTAAGTTTAAAATGCATGGAAGGGCAAATTGGGGAGAAATTATGGTTGGTGGGAGATAGCCAATGGATAGCTGACACATGGCAACTTGTTGAGGAAGTTAAGTTCTTCCTCCTACGTGAAACCCTCTTCATTTCACTTCTCTGCTCTCTCTCCATTCTCTTCTCGGCATTCTCTCTTCTAGTCGACATTCAGCCATCGAAGCTACTTCGATCTCCTCGGCTCCTTTCTGTTTTTCTACTAGGGTAAGCATCTTCTAAATGCTAACAAGTTTGGACAAGTTTAAAGTGAGTTTTGGTTGGAGTGAAGGATTGATACTTTGGTAAAACTCACTGTTTTTGGATGAAAACACACCGATTGGTTTTCTAAGGGTTTGAATGAGTTTGGAACAAATTCTTCTAACTTATTTGTTAGCATTTGCAGCTTGTTTATTTTCTGAACGTGCATGTACAGGTTCGAGCATTTCCGAGACGTTCAGGACTATCAACTCTGCAGCAACAGGTAAGTTCATATCCGTAGGCTGGCCCTTAAGGCCCTACATCTCGGAGGTACTAGGTTTTACATTCTGTTGGCTGGTTTCGGGTAGAAGGGTTAGAGTTAAGTTCTGTGGTTTCTGTTCAGGTTTCTGTTGTTTTATCTTCTTGTTCTCTGCTGTATCAACTATAAGCACTGTAAATGTCCATGCATACACGATTTTCTGAAAGTTCATGCAAAACTGTTTTCTGTACACAGTTTTGAAGTTAAGCAAGATAAAATCTGACTGAAATGTACCGGTTAAGTGTGGGACGGGGACTGGCCCCCATATCTGTTTCTGTTCTGTTATGTATCTCTGTTGTGCCTGTCGTGCACTTGCCAGTTCCCCTATAAGCCCCACTTATACCCCTCTGCCACTGAACTGTAATGTTCTGTACTGTCACTGTATTCTGAAAACCGCATGCATAGCATTTTGCATCACTGCATATATATATGTTCTTACTGGGTTTTAGACTCATAGGTGAACTCCCCGATGTAGGTACTGAACCCGAAAATGAGGACTTCGTGCCTCAGTCTGATGAATAGGTGGCTGGTGGATCGAACTCATGGGGGTGTGGTTGCTGCAGCCAAACAAATTCTGACCCGAGGTTTAAGTTTTCTGTAATGTCTATGTCTGTAAAGTCTTCTGGAAGTTTGGGTTGTGATGTAAAAATTCTGTAAAAACTTTTCTTTTGGTAGATTCTGCAAATATATGTTAGGTTTTGTACTGATCCTCAGATTTTAAAATAATGTACAGATTTTGACGTCTAAGTTTTAAAAACTGCTGTATTTGATAGTTGAATTCATGTTCTGAATATTCTGAAATTGTTTGGAGTATTACCTGTTAGTTTGTGCGTGGATGACTTCTGGTTTTGGAACTATCCATGCAGTCTGTTTCCTTTGAATCTGCTAATTGTAAAGTGTGCTCTACATCCTTGTCTAGAATCGGGCATTGAAGGTTTGTAACTTTCATACTTTCTGTTTGTGCTGTATTTGACAGTTGAATGATGTTTTGAAGTATTCTAAAATGGTTTGGAATATTTTCTGTTAGCTTATGCATGAATGATCTCTGGTTTTAGAGCTTTTATGTAGAGTGAAATTCCTTGAGTTTCTGTCATGTTCTCTGTTGTGTTCGAGATCCATGTTTCGATGTGTTTCGAAAGATCTGGGACTTCTATGTCTTCTGTTTTAAGCTCTCTGTCTATATGATTTCCCGTCAAAAGTTGTAAATTTGCCATAAAAACTACATCTTCCGATTTCATCCACCGCTGCCCTTAAAATTTCGTCTTCCGCCCAGTTTATTTACAGTTTCTGTCTGTATCTTCCAGTTGACGTCACCCATCTTCCGGCTGACGTCATCACCTCATCCGATCTCATCTGCTGTTTGTATCTTCCGGTTGACGTCATCCATCTTCCGGCTGACGTCATCACCTCATCCGATCTCATCTGCTGTCTGTATCTTCCGGTTGACGTCATCCATCTTCCGGCTGACGTCATCACCTCATCCGAGTTCCGTCTGCTGTCTGTATCCTCCGCCTGACGTCACCCATCTTCCGGCTGACGTCACCACCTCTTCCGCCCAGTTTTACTCAGCCTCTTCCGCTGAATACTGTTTGTCTTTTGTCGTATCTGAATCCACCGATAGCTTTAATCTTCCGCCTGACGTCATCTTTACTTCTATTTTTGCAAATGCATCTTCCGCCTGACGTCAGCTCACATCTTCCGCCCAACAGTATTTTATTGGTTTTTAAACTAAGTCTTCCACCTACGTCTTCCTGTTTTATTCTGTTTCTATGTTTTATCGCCCATTTCTGTTTCTGTTTACTTTTTTTTCTTCTATTATTCATCCCAAGTGTCTATGGTTCTGTTATACACTGTAGCCTTCCACAGTATGTTTCTTCTCCAGTTTAAGTTTCTCTTTAATATCCCTGTCTTCCTGCTTTCCTTCTGTCACTCTGTTGTATTCTAATTCCTAATTTTTTTTTTTTTTTTTTTTTTTTTTTTTTTTTTTTTTTTTTTTTTTTTTTTTTTTTTTTTTTTTTTTTTTTTTTTTTTTTTTTTTTTTTTTTTTTTTTTTTTTTTTTTTTTTTTTTTTTTTTTTTTTTTTTTTTTTTTTTTTTTTTTTTTTTTTTTTTTTTTTTTTTTTTTTTTTTTTTTTTTTTTTTTTTTTTTTTTTTTTTTTTTTTTTTTTTTTTTTTTTTTTTTTTTTTTTTTTTTTTTTTTTTTTTTTTTTTTTTTTTTTTTTTTTTTTTTTTTTTTTTTTTTTTTTTTTTTTTTTTTTTTTTTTTTTTTTTTTTTTTTTTTTTTTTTTTTTTTTTTTTTTTTTTTTTTTTTTTTTTTTTTTTTTTTTTTTTTTTTTTTTTTTTTTTTTTTTTTTTTTTTTTTTTTTTTTTTTTTTTTTTTTTTTTTTTTTTTTTTTTTTTTTTTTTTTTTTTTTTTTTTTTTTTTTTTTTTTTTTTTTTTTTTTTTTTTTTTTTTTTTTTTTTTTTTTTTTTTTTTTTTTTTTTTTTTTTTTTTTTTTTTTTTTTTTTTTTTTTTTTTTTTTTTTTTTTTTTTTTTTTTTTTTTTTTTTTTTTTTTTTTTTTTTTTTTTTTTTTTTTTTTTTTTTTTTTTTTTTTTTTTTTTTTTTTTTTTTTTTTTTTTTTTTTTTTTTTTTTTTTTTTTTTTTTTTTTTTTTTTTTTTCATCCCCAATTGTCTATGGTTTTAGACACTGTAGCCTCACAGTATGTTTCTTCTCCAGTTTAAGTTTCTCTTTAATATCCCTGTCTTCCTGCTTTCCTTCTGTCACTCTGTTGTATTCTAATTCCTAATTGTTTTCCTTCTACATTCCTGTATTTCGGTTTTCTTCTGCCATCCTTCATTGAAACCCGTTTTGCTTTCAAACCAAAGAACATCTTCTCTCCCTCTGTGTATAGTTTTGTAAATGTTCAGTCTGTTTTAAAAAAAAATAGTAACTGTTTTTCGTTAAATGTCTGGAGTGACGGCTTGGCTCTCGGATTTCGATCGGGATCCGGTCTCGGGCTGTCACATAACCGGGAAACTGCTAGGTGGCCGAGAGAGGACCAACTTCTGCACTGCACAACTTCTGCTTCGAAGCTCCAAATAGATTATAATTTTATCATGAACTATATGGGGATGTGGATGAAAGACCCTGAAAATTTCAAGGTCTAATTCGAAGCGGTCAAAAAGATATGCAATGGAAACACTGCTTGTTCAGGAGGTGATAAAACTGCACCTCTCAATTTTGTGAATCTCCTACAATGGAATAACATTCTAGCAAGCTCGAAGAGAGTTTCTACTCTTTTACTATGTATACTACTCTCAAGGAAGGAAGTGAAAAAAAATAACAATAAGAGCTTCCAAGGCGCTCGCAAACTTGGAAGACAATTCACCATAATTGTTCGGATATTACTCACCCGGGATTTTTGAGGCTCAGAGGAGACTTGATTTGGAAGGCAAAGCTTCAGCTATTCAATCATTTAAAGGTGGCTGGTACAATAGCTAAGAGAGGGTTAAATACCTCCCTCCAATTACATTAGGGTTTTAGCACACAAAAGGAGAAGAAGAGTCAAGAAGGAGGCTTGCCATTAGGCTACCTCATCGACCGAGTACAAACATTCTTTCTCCCACAATCTCTTGTACTTTCTCCCTTCAAATTACAGCTGTTGTGAAAATATTTTGCAAGTGTACGAGTCGCAACAAGTAATAAAGTGATAAATAGAGTGTCGAACCCACGAGGACTTGTTAATTAATAATCGAATTTATTAGTCTTAATTCTAAATTGAACACACGTTTTATGGTTTCAAAAATTAAAATTAAATTGAACAACCAAAACAATTAAAATAAACTAATGTAAAATATCGAAACATATTAAAGAGATTAAATCTAATTAATAAAAGTCTAGGTACTACGATTTCACCAAGACAATATTTATTTTATTCCTTCCTAATTATATTAATAAGTATTCTCCCTATGTTGATGATCGACTTCGCTAAATTCTAATACAATCTCTCTCGAGTATTGCTTAGTTTATCTGATTAATGAGTTATCACTTCTCAGTCTCAAATCCTGCATTAATCAAATACAATTAAATTGAGAAATCACAATGATCACATCAATATCGTAACTATCTCTAGCCTACGCATATTTATGACAATAATTTTAGTGCTCGGGTGTTTATCACCTCTCAGTCTCAAAACACCCTAAAAATCAAGTAAAGATTGGCCAGAAATTTACGAGCTTTAAGAACGGAAATTAAATGCGTCAACAATATTGAAAGAAATACTTATTGAATTTAATTAAACAAAGAAATAGAAAATAAACATCATCTGGCTACATCATAGCCCTAGAAGAGAAATTTCGTTCATGCTAGAATAAAGAGAAACAATAAAAATAATAAAGATGTTCATAGTTCAGAAGAGAAAGGGAAAGAAAAACTATGCTGAAATTCAGTTCTCGAAGCTCTCGCTCCATTCCGGTCTCCGTCTTGCTAGAGCTTCTCTCAATGATAGTCTCCCTCTCTCGGCATGGCTCTTTCTGGATGATGCTCTTTCATAGTTAGTTAACTTAATTCTTAATTAATCTGAAGCCCACAAATCTGAAACCCACAATCAATCTCAACGGTTGAGATTAAAACAAATTAAAACAATTAAAATAGCAGAACGGTTGGGATTCTTTCTGCTTTCCTTAAAATCCCGCTTCAGCCGATCGATCGCGAGATGTGGGCGATCGATCACCTAGTCTTCTGTTCACCGCCACACGTTGATATTTTTATTTCGTTATTTTTCTTCATTCTGCACTATATTTATTCTTCGTTGATGCTTAACCTGTTAGATTTAATCTTATCTGCACACTTACACCAGAAACGTTAAATACATTCAAATGCTTGAGAAAAACTTATAGAATCAAGATTAAAGAGTCCGAATAAGTATGTAAAATACACACTTATCACACCCCCAAACTTGAATGAAAGTTTGTCCTCAAACGAACAAAACTAAGCAAAAATTTCGGCAGATATATTATCCAATCTCATATACTAAGCACAATACAATATAATGGTAAAACAATCATCATCAAAGTTTTTAGTAATTTGTTTCAGCTTAAACAATTCATACTAAAACTATCAAGATTAACACTTTGCAAAAGAATAACTCATACTAGCGCATTGACCATCACTTACTTAGAAATCTGCATGTGTGTGTGTGTTCATTCTTATTTTTCTCTAACTGTTGAGTTAACTAATGTAGCTACGGGGAGAGAATACACTCACAGCTCACTTGGGACTACTCCATTCACTCTAATCGTTCATCGGCTTTGTCCACCATTCAACTAATAGCGATTATCAATTAAACAAAATAAAAGTCGATAGGTCTTTAAAAGCTTGTAATGTAAGGTTGGGTTAAAGGGTATGAATTTAATAGATACAAACGAGTAATCAGAGCACAACTCATCCTTCCTTATGTCACCCACTCACTATTTTCTTCTCAGCACTGGCTCACTCATTGAATTCGCTCAAGGTTTCCTTTGATCTCTCACCCTCAAACTTATTTCATTCAATATCATTCAGATTAACTCTTTTGTCATAATTACAAAGTAAAATAAATACAAAAGCCTGAAAATAAAACTAAACTTTCAAACTTGTCTTTTTTTTTTCTTTTTTTTTTATTTTTTTTTTACAACTCAAACTAATAATAACATAACAACGTAAAAATAAATTAACATATGACAAAGGAGTCTTTATTCATCCTCACCACTACATTCTCCTACTCTCCTTCAAATATATCAATAAACCCTGTGCTCTTTAGAAAAGGTAGGAAAATCTATATGTGGCTAGGCTGAAATAGGTACAATTAAACAGTAAATAATATGCTTAAAAGGGTGACTATGGGTGTCATTAAATGACACAAGAGGATAAGGTAAGAAAGTTCAAACGGTTCAATGATGGCCTAAATCATTCTATTATTTCTGAAAAATTTCAATTTGCATTCGAGGATGTTGGGCAAAACCAATAAGGATTTTCCTTAGTAAGCACTCGTTAACGTTATATTTGACTGGAGCTTCACTCCTTCACTGTGTTTGGGCTTCGATATATGTAGACTACATGAGTGTGGCACCAACAGATCAAATTAAACAAGAATACAAATGTCCTCATGGTTTTTGAGTCTAACTTTGTAAGCTCAAGTCAATGTAAACTAATACAACCCAATTTTTTACTCAGCATTTTTCAAGAAACTAAAGCATAAATTTATTCAAAATTTCAATCATAGACACTTAAACCAGATTTCAGATTGCAATACCAAAATATAGCACAGTACTAAGATACGCTAAAATCACCCTCAAACTTAAAACAAACATTGTCCTCAATGTAAAAAAATAGGGTAAAAGCAGCATTCCTCATAATGTCACGGGCTGGTCGTCAGCGTTGTGGAGCTTCGTTCGAAGGAGCCATATATTATGAAGCTTTCTCTTTCTAAATATATCAATAAACCCTGTGCTCTTTAGAAAAGGTAGGAAAATCTATATGTGGCTAGGCTGAAATAGGTACAATTAAACAGTAAATAATATGCTTAAAAGGGTGACTATGGGTGTCATTAAATGACACAAGAGGATAAGGTAAGAAAGTTCAAACGGTTCAATGATGGCCTAAATCATTCTATTATTTCTGAAAAATTTCAATTTGCATTCGAGGATGTTGGGCAAAACCAATAAGGATTTTCCTTAGTAAGCACTCGTTAACGTTATATTTGACTGGAGCTTCACTCCTTCACTGTGTTTGGGCTTCGATATATGTAGACTACATGAGTGTGGCACCAACAGATCAAATTAAACAAGAATACAAATGTCCTCATGGTTTTTGAGTCTAACTTTGTAAGCTCAAGTCAATGTAAACTAATACAACCCAATTTTTTACTCAGCATTTTTCAAGAAACTAAAGCATAAATTTATTCAAAATTTCAATCATAGACACTTAAACAGATTTTCAATTGCAATACCAAAATATAGACAGTAAACTAGAGACGCTAAAATTCCCCTTCAAACTTAAAACAAACAATGTCCCCAATGAAAAAAAATAGGTAAAAAAGCCGTCATTCCTCATAATGGCCGGGCTGTCCGTCAGCGTTGTGAGCTTCGTTCGAAGGAGCCATATAGTATACGCTTAATATCCTCTTTCTCTTGCTCTTCTTTTTTTTTTTAATAATTTCATTTTTCCCTTTTTCTTTCTTTTTTTTTTTTAATTTTTATTATTATTTTTTTTTAATTCTAAAAATAATAATAATAATAAAATAAAATAAAATAAACAAAACTAATGCAAATAAAAAGTGCAATAATGAACTAAAAAAGATACTTGGGTGGGTTGTTTCCCACCGAGCGCTTGTTTTAATGTCATCGGCTTGACGTTTGACAATTCTTGCTAATCGGGTGCACAGTGAATAATGGTTGTATCTCTCTAAAAAATTCCCTTAAAATGCGGTTTTGCTGTTTTTCCGTTTACTAACTTATCAATCGCCAGAATCTCTTTGTCTGCTAATTTATCCTCAATTGGCTCATAGCTAACTGTTGGGTAATTTATTGATTTATACACCTTAATATCACATCTTCATCTTGTACCTGTAATTTGAGCTCCCCATTTTTAAGATCAATTACAACACCTCATGTTGCTAAGATCTACTGTAATATCCGGCTCGTACGGATTTTTAAGAATATTATTATTATATTATTGGATGACATTTTTGTAAATATGTCAAATCAGGTCCGTTTTACGAAAAAAAAAGCGTCATGACGATCCTAACAATTAATAGGAATTTTTAAGAAATTTAGGGAATTTTCGGAATAATATCGATATATTCCGAGTAAATACGTTTTTCGTAATATAAAGGACGTTTTAGTAAAAATAGTAAACGAGGTCCGATTTGTGAACAGACAGTTTTAATAGAACCCAGATAATAAGTTGGATTTATTGGCGAAATAAGAAATTCGAAACGGTTGAAAACACGAGAGGTAGTGACGTTCAATAAATAAATAAACTAATTAAAATAAATAATGAAATAAAATAAAAATTAAAATTAAAATCTTAATTTTAGTTAAAATAAAACAGAATGGCTTCGAGCCATTCTGTTCTTCACCGCGACCCGACGACAGCCGACGACCGAGAGACGAGCGACGCCCCTTCCGACAGCCAACGCCGGCGATTTCTCGCCGTTTTCAGGCCAGACGACGGCGGCGAGCATAGTCCGGCCTTTCTCCGCGCACGAATCGACAGGTAAGGCGATTTTCTTGCCCTGTTTTCGGTTCGATTTAGGGCCGTGAACGACGAGCTCGATTGAGCTCTGATTTCCAGCCACTTTTGGCCGTTTTTAGCGTCAAATGGCCGAGCTTAACGTCGGCTATGGTTGATTGGCAGTGAGGAGCTCAATTTGAGCGAATTTCAGTGAATCCCGAATTGGGGATTTCGGGTTTTCCGGTTTAAAACCTTAAATTCTCTTTGGATTATACTAATTGGATGTTAGGATAGTTGATTGGTGTTGAATCGGAGGTGAATCGATAAAAAAATCGAAAAGGGGAATTTTCCCGATTTAGGGCACTTCGGGTTTTTGATTGTAATTCGGTATTTTCGATTAATTTAGGCTAATTAAGGCTAATTGGGATTGATTGGTGAGGAAATTGATGGAATTTGATGAAAAATTGGAAAGGGAGAAATTTTCGATTAAGGGCAGTTTCGGGTTTTTGGACATTTGACCTATCTACGGTCGTTTTTTTTAAAATTACTTTTGATAGGTTAAAATAGGTTATTAGAGGAGCGCGTGGCCGCTGGAATCGTTCGATTCCGATAACCGACGCGAAAGTTATGCGCGTTCGAAGTTTCGGGTCGGTTTTTACCGAACCCAAATTAGGGTCCAAAATTAATAGGTTTATAGTAATTGACGATATAAAGGACGTATTGAACGTTATTGGACGGAGTTAGAGTGAATTGAGAGAAATGTTAAAATTTGGGAATTTTCGGGTTTTTAGAAAAACTCGTTAATTATGATTTTAAATTATCGAGCGTTAATCGTTGTTTAAATACTTCGATTGGTTAGGTTAAGATTTTAGGAAAATTTCTTAGTTAAGGTTTTTGTTAAATTTGGACGTTATTAGTTCGAATTCGTTTTAATTACGATTATCGTATTTTGCTACAGACAAACAGCGCTCGTGGACGGAGCTAGAGTTTCAGCGCACACGAGGTAAGTTCTCGTGATTTTATTTGGCCGATAGGCCTACACCGTACGTCAAATCGTCTTGAGGAATTTTGGAGATGCTTTATGTTTAATTGTCACGGTTGGGTAGCTAGGTCTAGAGGTTTATAGGTTATGCTTTACAGTCCTGATGGTATATGTTATTGCTATTGATATAACTGTGCCGAAAGGCGTATTGTATTGGCCGAAAGGCGTATTGTATTGGCCGAAAGGCGTATTGATATAACTGTGCCGAAAGGCGTATTGTATTGGCCGAAAGGCGTATTGTATTGGCCGAAAGGCGTATTGTATTGGCCGAAAGGCGTATTGTATTGGCCGAAAGGCGTATTGTATTGGCCGAAAGGCGTATTGAGCATAGTATTGGCCGAAAGGCGTATTGATATAACTGTGCCGAAAGGCGTATTGTATTGGCCGAAAGGCGTATTGTATTGGCCGAAAGGCGTATTGTATTGGCCGAAAGGCGTATTGTATTGGCCGAAAGGCGTATTGTATTGGCCGAAAGGCGTATTGTATTGGCCGAAAGGCGTATTGTATTGGCCGAAAGGCGTATTGTATTGGCCGAAAGGCGTATTGTATTGGCCGAAAGGCGTATTGTATTGGCCGAAAGGCGTATTGATATAACTGTGCCGAAAGGCGTATTGATATAACTGTGCCGAAAGGCGTATTGATATAACTGTGCCGAAAGGCGTATTGATATAACTGTGCCGAAAGGCGTATTGTATTGGCCGAAAGGCGTATTGATATAACTGTGCCGAAAGGCGTATTGTATTGGCCGAAAGGCGTATTGTATTGGCCGAAAGGCGTATTGATATAACTGTGCCGAAAGGCGTATTGTATTGGCCGAAAGGCGTATTGTATTGGCCGAAAGGCGTATTGTATTGGCCGAAAGGCGTATTGTATTGGCCGAAAGGCGTATTGTATTGGCCGAAAGGCGTATTGAGCATAGTATTGGCCGAAAGGCGTATTGATATAACTGTGCCGAAAGGCGTATTGATATAACTGTGCCGAAAGGCGTATTGATATAACTGTGCCGAAAGGCGTATTGATATAACTGTGCCGAAAGGCGTATTGAGCATAGTATTGGCCGAAAGGCGTATTGATATAACTGTGCCGAAAGGCGTATTGATATAACTGTGCCGAAAGGCGTATTGAGATAGTATGGCCGAAAGGCGTATTGTATTGCCGAAAGGCGTATGTATTGGCCGAAAGGCGTATTGTATTGGCCGAAAGGCGTATTGAGCATAGCATTGGCCGAAAGGCGTATTGTATTGGCCGAAAGGCGTATTGAGCATTGCATAGTAAGATAAAATAAAGCATGGTTTATCGAACTCATAAGCACAGCATGCATAGCATTTACTAGAGCTTACTGAGATTTTATCTCATAGTGTATTGTATGGTGTAGGTGACCTAGATATCGAGGAACCAGGTGAGGATGGGATTCCTCCTCCTGAGGCATGATACAGTTGACGGAGGATGGCTGCGGTGGTGTGCTGGCGCAGTCGATGCTTACCTGACCCGTGGGGAAGTATGTATAGATGTTTTGAGGGTTTTGGGATGTTTTGAGCTAATAGTAAACTGTATAGAAATTATAGGATGTTTGGAATCTGGTTAGTGGATAGGTTTACATTTAAATGATGGTTGTATAGAAATTATAGGATGTTTGGAATCTGGTTAGTGGATAGGTTTACATTTGATATTCTAATGTTCTGAATGTTTTGGAAACCTGTTGTTATAAACTGTTTTGTGATTTTGAAACAGGAGGATATGTTAAACTTTTAAACGGAACCACGCAGTTTATTTTCATGAAAATGTAATTTGTTATAGTTGCGTTAGAGTTGGTTTTGAGGTGGTATTTCGGAAGACGTATGAGTATCGAGTGTTTGTGTACGTATTGGTTTAATTAATTGTTTTTATTTGTTTAAACGTTTTAGTAAATTGATTTTAAATTGTTTTCAAATCGTTTTCGCATAAACGCTAAGAATAAAGGGAAAAAAATGAAAAATTTGTACGTTAATTAAGGGTAAATAAGGGTACAGTGTTAGGGTTGTGACATCTACCTCGACGATAATCGCTCTTCTTACACACACGAGGGACAACCTTTGACACTGGTTCGTAATCAACAAACTCGTCCGAGGCTAAAACAAAATCAATGTCATGACAATCCCACTGAATGCTAAGAAAAACATGGATGAGTCATATACTGGGATTAGGAACAAACCGAAAGCACTATAAACACCTGTAGCGTCTCGGCGAAAAACATTTTCTATTAAATATAACACCACATGGTATCTGAACCTTGAAAGGGTCGACCCTTCATATTAGTGGTTATCCCTTAGTCAGTATTGTTTAAATAGGAGTTGATCGCACCAAATTTCTAGGCACGAGTCAACACCTTCAACCAATGGTTGACCTTAATCCTTTCGGGTTTTGGAATGTGTCGACAAGGTGTTGACTTTTTAAGGTGCCAACTGACCTCCTCAACGGGTCAACACCTAATCAGCTCTGTCTGCAGCAAAGGTCGAAGTGTCAACTGGGCCCACGCACAACGGTCGACACTTTTGCAATTTTTATAAACGAAAAGTAGCTAAAATCGTCTTCCTTCGTCGTTTCTCACCTCGAATCGAACGATAAACTTACATAAACCCAAAATCTACTTAGATAACAAAAAAATAATAATAACTAAGAGATTTTAGTTTCTAAGCTCGAATCCGAACCAAAATAAACCTTAAATTTTAAACTCGAAAACAAAGGTAAAAACCAACTTACCGTTTTATTTTTTAATTTTAATTTCATTTATTTTTATTTAATATAAATATAATTTATTTTAAGAAAAACTCCACGAAGTTCATATTCTTCAAAACTCCAAACGTTATCCAAATTATTACTCAATGTAAAATCTAAATTATCCAATATTAATTTATTCCAATTTCAATCACACAATAACTTTCTAAATTATTGAGTTTGCCAATTTACAAAAAATATAACGTGACTGTAACACGACAAAACGAGTCAATCCAATACAAATTTAATGCCAATAACCTAAAAAGTTGACGTATAGAATTTAATTTCTCATTTTTTTTTTGTTAATTGATTGATCTTTATATTATTTATCCCTTTTTCTTCCTGAATTGGAAGAGAATGGAAAATTTGGTAAGTACATCAAATCTAACTTTAATTTGATAGACTTTTTTACTTCTCCATTTAAATTTATTTTATTCACTTTATTATAATTAATTAATATTTTAATTAATTTAAGAGACTTTACCTTCCTTAAATTTAAACTGCATTATCTTATGAAAATATAGTTTTAATTATTGACTTAATTGGAGAATTTAATTAGTTCTAAGAAACTGTATACTGTACACAATTTAAAATCGTCCTAACCTCTTTCTAGTTCAACTTCTGCTAAGGCTGATAATATGTCTACTTTCTCCATTGTGTCATCGGACTGCATTTCAACTATTGCTCTAGCAACATCTAACATTTTCCATGCTAAATCCAGGTCAGTTTCATCTTCATCTGCATCCCCCAAATCCTCAGTATCACTTTCTTCAACATCACCATCTTCAGCATCCTCATCCTGAGCATCTGCTTTTAGGTTCATAATCAAACATGTCATTATTTCTATATCTCCTGGTAAGCAGAAGTACATTTTTAGTTCTAATTACATCTTCTGTTTCGTAAGGGAGTTGATCATATTCGTAAACAACTGCATTTAGAAGTGATCCTTTTATTTTTTTTCTCAAAATTATTTATCTCTTTTCACTGCCCAATGTGTTTTGTATGTCGGAGAAGCTCGTTAATTAGTCCGGTTTCTGTGCTTTTTTTTTTCTTGTGTTGATCTGAAGATTGGGAGATGAAGAAACTAGTTGAAGAGGGTAAGATCAAGTACATTGGTCTGTCTGAAGCCTCGGCTTCCACCATCAGAAGAGCTCATGCAGTTCATCCCATAACAGCCGTGCAGCTGGAGTGGTCCTTGTGGTCAAGGGATGCCGAGAAAGATATAATTCCTACCTGCAGGTGAGACAGAACTGCACTAGTAACAGTGTCTTCTATCCTTAGACTAATGGGTTTCTTATGAGTATATGGCTGTCTATACATTGTACACACATATTTGTATTGGCACCTAGGGGATAACCATGCTGGGTCGGTTCGGTTCGGTTCGGTTTAGCCCCACCTACAAAAAGCTGAATTGAAACTGAACCCAGTAATTTTGGTTTCACCTGGTTTATTTTTTGTTTGGTTTTGACTTGGTTTAAGCTCGGTTTTGGTGCTGTTTGGGTTTGGTTTTGTGTTTCAATGAAAATTAAAGGAATCAGGTCTGGCCTGGGCTTTGTTATGGTTAATTCAATTGGGTTTGTCCATTTTTTATGATTGTTAAAACATATTAGAACCGAACCAAACTCTCAGGTTCGGTTGGTTACTGGGCAGCCCAGGCCATAACGTTGGATTTATATATTCATTGGCATCTCTATGTGATATGATTCTTACTCTTTCAATCCAAATGTTTAATGTGACGACCAAGAACCAAACCCGATCGGGGTCCGAGATCCAAGCCGTCACTCCGGGACAGAAAACGGATAACGGTGACTATAACGTTTACCAAATGCACTGGACAACTTATGAAAAACCAACTGAGCTTTTAGAACTACACAGAAGAACAGAAATAGAATGACAGAAGACGTGTACTATCAATGCAAAATCCTAAACATAAAATTTTACAGAAAAAGGGAGAGACTACGGTGATTAACAAAATTTCAGATTCACAGAGAAAGAGAAACGGGAACTAACTCAGAGCTGAGATTACAGGAATGAGTGACTAAAATGAAGAAACGGAATTTAGCAGGAAAAACAGAAAGAACAGGAATAAACTGAGGCAGACAGAAGAAATTTAAACATAAACAGGATGAGCTTTTTAAAGTAAACTCTTGAACTTTTGAGAGGAGGGAAAGAGCATTCCCTGTATTCGAATATAAAGCGGGAAAACACTGTAAACATATCTACAATCGGAAGAAGGAACAAATAATAGAAGAAGATCGAGGCAGAAAACAGAATGTGAAGTCGGAAGACTTAGGTAAAAGACTGGCGGAAGACTTAGTTTAAAACTGGGCGGAAGACTTGAATGACGTCAGCCGGAAGATGTAAATGCAAAGACAGAAGTAGGGATGACGTCAGTCGGTAGATGCTGAGTAAAACTGGGTGGAAGGTAAAAGCTATCGGTGGATGCAAATACGACAAAATAGGTGACGTCACCGGAAGATTCAGACATTAAAGGTAATCGGCAGGAGAAGAAAACAGTGGATGACGTCATCGGAAGAGGAGATGACGTCAAACGGTAGATCCAGGCATTAAACGAAATCGGAATATGTGATGACGTCGTCGGAATATGTGATGACGTCGTCGGAAGATGTGATGACGTCATCGGCAGATAAAGGCAGTAAACGAAATCGGCAGAAGAAAAGCTATGGTGACGTCATCGGAAGAGGAGATGACGTCAACTGAAGATGAAGTTAAACTGAAAGACAGATGAAACCGGCAGAAGTAACTAAGACTGATGAAATCAACTGTTCACCGGTGGATGAGATAAGACAAACGTGAACAGTGACTATCGGTGGATGCATTAAACGTGATCGGAAGATGCAGTTTAAAAGGGGCAGAATTTGACAACTTTTGACAGAAAAATATATAGACAGAGAGCTTAAAGAACAGAAAACATGAAAGTCTCAGATTCTCAAACAAATTCAAAACATGGTTCTCGAGCACAACAGAAGGTGTACAGGTTTCAGACCTTCATTACAAATGACAGATTTCAAGAAAACAAACTGCATGGATAGCTCTAAAATTCGAGACCATCCATGCATGACCTGAAAAGGGAGAACTCAAGCAGTTCCAGAATGTTTTCAAGACATTTCACAGGAAACAACTATCAACTGTCAACAGACATTTAAAACTCGATCATCAGAACTTATACATTATATATATATGTCCAACAGAATTTTCCTACAGGGTTTTTAAAACAAAACACAGGATCTCAACAGAGTTTTAAAACAAACACACCAGAATTTCAGAAGAGTTTACAGATATGAACATTTCTTATAAGACTAAGACTTAAACCTCGGGACAGAAAATTGTGTCTGACTGCAGCAACCACACCCCCATGAGCTCGATTCACCAGCCACCTATTCATCAGACTGAGGCACAAAGTCCTCATTTTCAGGTTCGGTACCTACATCAGGGAGTTCACCTATGAGTCTAAAACTCAGTAAGAACATAACAGATATGCAGTGATGCAAAATGCTATGCATGCAGTTTTCAGAAATACAGTGACAGTATAGAACATTACGTTTCAGTGGCAGAGGGGTATAAGTGGGGCTTATAGGGGAACTGGCGAACAGTGGGTGCACTATCAGGCACAAACAGTAATACAGAACAGAATAGAAACAGATCTGGAGGCCAGTCCCCGTCCCGCACTTAACCAGTACATTTCAGTCAGATTTTATCTTATTTAGCTTCAAACCGTGTACAGAAAACAGTTTTTGCATGAACTTTCAGAAAAACGTGTATGCATGAACGGTGTCTGAACTTAAACAGGCAGAGAGCAGATGACAGAAATAACAGAACATACGGTGAAACAGAACATAGACAACTCAGAACATAACTATAACCTTTCTACCCAAAACAACCCCACAGAATAGAAAACCTAGTACCTCCGAGATGTAGGGCCTTAGGGGCCAACCTACAGATATGAACTTACCTGTTGCTGTAGAGTTGATAGTCCTGGACGTCTCGGAAATGCTCAAACCTGTACATGCACGTTCAGAAAATAAACAAGCTGGAAATGCTAACAAATAAGTTAGAAGAATTTCTTCCAAATTCATTCAAACTTTTAGAAAACAAACCGGTGTGTTTTCATCCAAGAACAGTGAGTTTTTCTCCAAATACCATGACCCTAAACTTCAGTAAAAACTCACATTAGACTTGTCCAAACTTGTTAGCAATAAAAGAGGCTTACCTTAGCGGAGAAACAGAAAGGAACCGAGGAGGTCGAAGTAACTTCGACGGTTGTTTTGTCGACTGGAAGAGAGAGTGTCGAGAAGAGAAATGGAGAGAGAGCAGAGCGGAGAAGTGAAGAGGGTTTCACGCAAGAGGGAGAACTTAGCTTCTTCACCAAGTCGCCAGATGTCACTCAACCATTGGCTATCTCCCACCAACCTTAATTTCTCCCCAATTTACCCTTCCATGCATTTTAAACTTAGTGTTTAGTTTAGTTACACATTAGTTCGATTCTCTCCTCACTAAATGCTCCAAAATTTTACAATAAAATAATTTCTGTATTTATGGCAATTTAAATCCATACAACAATTCAACAGATTATTACATGGCAAAAATGCCGGGTGTTACATTCCACCCACCTTAACAGAAATTTTGTCCCCAAAATTTGTCTAAGCGAATAACTCCGAATATTGGGCTCTAACATCCTCTTGTCTTTCCCACGTGGCTTCCTCCACATTATGATTTCGCCACAAAACTTTCACCAATGGGACCACTCGATTGCGCAACACTTTGAGTGACATATCCAATATCTGTATAGGCCTTTCTTCATAGGTCAGCGTCGGCATGATATCAAAATCCACATGTTCCGCGATCTGGGTTGGGTCTTGTACACATTTTCTCAGCATCGAAACATGGAAGACATTGTGAACTCTATCCATTGACGCTGGTAGCTGTAGTCTGTAGGCCATATTCCCAATTCTCTTCAAGATGGGAAAAGGCCCAATAAACCTTGGGCTTAGCTTCCCTTTCTTGCCAAATCTCATCACACCTTTGAAAGGTGACACCTTCAAAAACACTTCATCACCCTCAGCAAACTCTAAATCTCTTCTTCTACTGTCCGCATAACTTTTCTGTCGACTCTGAGAAATCTTTATTCGTTGCTTGATAGCAGTTATCACCTCGGACATCTGCTGTAATATCTCAGGGCCGATAAGCTTGGTTTCTCCGACCTCATCCCAACACAATGGGGATCTACACTTTCTGCCATAGAGAGCTTCATATGGAGCCATGCCAATTGTAGCCTGGTAGCTATTGTTGTAAGCGAACTCCACAAGCGGTAGGTATCTACTCCAAGGAGCATGAAATTCCAGCACGCACGACCTTAACATATCCTCTAATATTTGAATTGTTCTTTCAGGCTGCCCGTCCGTCTGTGGATGAAACGCCGTGCTGAAATCCAACTTGGTGCCCAGAGAGTTCTGCAAACTTTTCCAAAACCTGGAAGTAAATCTGGGATCCCGGTCCGAAACAATTGACACCGGAATACCATGCAGCTTGACAATCTCACTAATATATAGCTCAGCATACTGATCCATGGAGAATGTCGTCTTCACAGGTAGAAAATGGGCTGACTTCGTCAATCTTTCCACTATGACCCATATGCTATTGTGGCCTTTAGCTGTCCTTGGAAGGCCAACAACAAAGTCCATTGTGATGTTCTCCCACTTCCATTCGGGAATCGGAAGAGGCTGAAGCGTTCCACTTGGTCGTTGATGTTCAGCTTTGACTTGTTGACATATCATACAAGACTCCACATACTTGGCCACTTCATTCTTCATATTCGGCCACCAGAAGTGAAGTTTCAAGTCCTGATACATCTTTGTGCTTTTAGGATGCACAGAGAAAGAAGATGAATGGGCTCCCGATAAGATGTGCTTTCGTAACTCTTCATTTTCGGAACATACCATCTGTTTTTGAACTTCAGAACTCCATCTCCCGAATAACTGAAATCGGAAGAAGTCATTGGTACTTTGCTCACCATATCAGCCATCTCCTTTGAATTGGTCTTCTGGGCTTCCTTAATGAGGTCCAGGACGGAGGGCCGTAGTGTTAAGTCTGCTAGTATGGCCGATAGCCCAGAAACTATCTCCATATCGAACTTCTGTATCTCCGTCCTCAAAGGCATTGATACGGCCGACATTACTGGTTGCATAGTAGCTGGCATCCTGCTTAGCGCATCAGCTACCACATTAGCTTTACCAGGGTGGTATTTGATATCAACATCGTAATCTTTCACAAATTCTAACCACCGCCTCTGCCTCATATTCAACTCTTTCTGAGTAAAGAGGTACCTCAGACTCTTGTAATCAGAAAACACCTCACATGATTGTCCGTACAAGTGGTGTCTCCATACTTTCAGCGCATACACAACTGCCGCTAACTCAAGATCGTGAGTAGGGTAGTTTTGCTCGTGGTTCTTCAATTGTCGGGATGCGTATGCCACTACTTTCCCTTCCTGCATTAGCACACACACCAATCCAATCTTGGAAGCATCACAGTACACGCTGAATTTACCGTCTTCAACTGGCAACACTAATAGAGGAGCAGTGGTCAACTTTTGCTTAAGTGTCTGAAAACTCATCTCGCAAGCTTCAGACCACTTGAACTTGATTTCCTTCCTCGTTAAGTTGGTCATAGGCTTCGCTATCACAGAAAATCCCTTGATGAATTTCCTGTAATAACCAGCTAGTCCGATGAAACTCCGTACCTCACTGGCATTCCTCGGTCTTAGGCCATTCCTTCACTACCATAATTTTGGCTGGATCCACAGACACTCCTTCAGCAGACACCACATGGCCAAGGAAATTAATCATGCTCAGCCAGAATTCACACTTTGATAGCTTGGCATATAGTTGATGTTGTTTTAGGATTGACAGTACAATAGCCAAGTGCTTTTCATGTTCGGCCTCACTCCTGGAATAAACCAGAATGTCGTCGATGAAAACGATTACAAATTTATCCAAGACATCTTGGAATATCCTGTTCATCAGGTTTATAAACGCTGCCGGAGCATTAGTTAATCCGAACGACATCACCAAGAACTCGTAGTGTCCGTATCGAGTCCTGAAGGCAGTCTTTGGAATGTCCTCAGGTTTGACCTTCAACTAGTAATAACCGGAGCGTAAGTCAATCTTAGAAAACACCCGAGCCCCTTGTAGTTGGTCAAATAAATCATCGATTCTCGGCAACGGGTACTTATTTCTGATAGTCAACTTGTTCAGCTCACGGTAGTCAATACACATCCATAGGGACCCATCCTTCTTCTTGACAAACAAGACGGGAGCACCCCACGGAGAGAAACTAGGGCGCACAAAGCCCTTATCCACCAACTCCTTTAGCTGAGTCTTCAACTCCCTCAGCTCTATTGGCGCCATACGGTACGGATTCTTCGACACCGGTTCAACACCAGGATACACATCAATCTCAAACTCTATCTCACGATCCGGTGGCAATCCCGGTAGGTCATCTAAGAAAACCTCATGGAAGTCTCGAACCACCGGAACATTTCGAAGTTCGACCTCACCTTGCCTCTGAACATCTACTACGTGGGCAAGAAATCCGACACATCCTGACATCATCAGCTGTTGAGCTTTCAAGGTGGATATAACAGGCATACTATGTTTCTTTGGTATTGCTTGATAGGAGAACTCTACTTCGTTCGGGCGCTTAAAAGTCACGAGCCCAGACCTACAGTCGATGGTGGCATTATGTCTAAATAGCCAGTCCATCCCCAGAATCACTTCGTATCCTTTCATACCGATGACGATAAGATTGGCATACAATTTCTGGTCTCCAACTGACACTATATCACCCTGCACTGCCTGCTCGGAGTGCATAAACTCTCCGGATGGTAGCATAACACTGTAGGGCTGATCTGACGATGCAAGGCACAAGTTCTCCCTACCCGCAAAGTCCATGGCCACAAACGAATGAGTGGCCCCCATGTCTAACAAAGTATATGCAGGTACGTCACACACCAGAATTGTACCTGTAATTGCTGTGTGCAGATCAGCATCATCAACGTCCTCCATCATTGCAAAGACTCTTGGCACGGCCTGATTTTGTCTCGTGTCGGGTATCGGGCAATCACGGACGTGATGGCCTCCTTTGCCACATCGGAAGCAGCCACCCGTAAAAAGCCTGCATTCACCCTTGTGACTTTTCTGGCATCGTGGGCATACGGTGAGCTGAGGATCTCCCATCGGTCTCTTCCCTTTGTCTGGGTAAGTGATGGTCTCATTGGGCCTCTTAATGCCCCTGTTTTGTTGCTGCTAAGGTTGAAAATTTTGGCCTCTTTGCTGTTGCTGTTGTTGTTGTTGAGGAACATTTCTAATAATCCCTCTTGGTGGATCTCTCTGTCTTTGGGACTTCATTTCTAAGGCCTCTAACTGATAAGCCTTGGCCACCACCTTCACATATGGTGCCTCATCAAACCCTCCGGTTGTGATTCCCCGCAGAAGGTCCATCTTTAACTCTTGAATGAACTGGTGTACCTTGTTCTCATCGGTGGCCACCAGGTGTGTTGCATATCGGGACAATGACTCAAATTTCTGAACATATTCAGCCACTGACCCATACTGTCGCTGCCGAGAGAATTCAACTAACTTTTCCTTCCTCACACCCCGATCAAAGTACTTTTCGTAGAAGATTTTCGCGAATCCTTCCCAGCTTAATGCCACGGTAGTGGACTGCACTGTGTCCCACCAAAATCCAGCACTTTCGGTGAGATAGAACGTGATGACTCTTATTTTAGAGTCATTTTATGCTAACTTTATATAAGAAAACTTATATGAATTGAGTGATTGTAACAATTAATTGATATGGATTTACTATAAATGCTATGCATTGCTGCAGCATTAGGGTGTTGATTTAATTTAATATATTTAATGCTAATTTTCTATGAAAAGCATGATTTTTCTCTTTAATTTGAATTTTATATTTTCATATTTGAATGCAAGGATTATAGCGGGAAAAATCAAGTTTAAAATTTGGATTTGTTAAATGAAAATTATTATTGCCAAAATTTCAGGATTTATTTAGATTATAAATTGATGCAGAATACAAGAAGATAGAGAAGAAATCACTACGATCAAGGAGAATCCAATAGAAGGAAGATTTTATGGAAAAGAGGAGATGACACATGGCTTGTAGAAAAAGACAAAAAAGGAGGGAAAAGCAAATTGCAAGAAGAAGATTTGGAAGGATGAAAACACGTGGATCAACTAATTGGGAGAAAGAAAGCTAATCTGGAATAGAAAATAAAGGGGGACCCACATAGGAGAGAGAAGATGGAATATAAAAAAAAAGAGAGAAAAGAAGAAGCATTGCATATCTTTTTGGAACAGATTATTCGAAAATTCCATAAAAAGAGGGAAGGGTATTCTGGTGTAACAACTTGCTTGGCAAAGAAAAAAAAAAAAGAAGAGGAAGCTCTGGATCTGGAGGAGATAACCCGACGCCGAGCCTTGAAGATTTTTTCTTCCCCTTTTAATTATTGCATTTTCTTTTGATGAACACAATTTTTTTAGTTTTATGTTAATGATGCATAGTAGCTAAACTTTTAATCTTGGTTAGGACGATAGTATTTGTTGCGATACTTTGCTACGATCTTGGTTTTGTTTCTGCGATTATCTATTGAACAATTATTTGTGATGTTTCTTGCTTAAGTCAGATCATATCGATAGATAGGTTGACTATTCATATTTATATTGTATCGATAGATAGATATAAATTTTAGATGCATGAATAATTAATTGAATTACTTTGTTACAACGTGGTTAACATTAATTTGATTGGCAATAAGAATAGCACATATCGGAAATTCAATTTTAGTCACATTCTTTCAAGGTAGAAAGAAATTCTGATTTGAATTTACCTAGGCAATTCGAAGGAATCCTAGAAATCAATTTTATTCTTGCTATTTTTTAGATAATGCTGCAGAGCATTACCACAGCATTAGTAGCAGAATCATCGTAACGAAGAAATCGATCCTAGCCAAGGCCTTTATTCATTGATTTTACCTCGTTCAACTTGCTTTATTTTATTGCAGCATTATTCATATTTTATTTCTGATTATTTTCAATTATCATTTTAATAGTTTTTATAAGATTTTTATAGCAATTAATTACCAATTGAAAATATCCTCGTGGGATCGATACTTTACTTACTCTATTACTTCGTTAGCGACACGTGCACTTGCGTGTAAGTGTGTAAAATCACTAATAAGTTTTTGGCGCCGTTGCCGGGGATATTGTTTAATTGTGATTATTTTGCTATAATCATTTTATTTTATTTTAACTTATTTTATTTTAGTTTGTTTCTCTATTTTCAGATATTATTGATTTTATGCTTGACGATTGAAAAAGCAAGTATGGATAACCAGGAAGGAAGAAGAATCATGCTGAATCGAATAATTGATGACCGAGATCGACCTATCCAAGACTTCTCCATTCCCACACTCGACGATCTGAATCCCGGTATTGTGAGACCAGAATTATATGCCACCCGATTCGAGCTCAAACCGGTCATGTTTTAGATGCTTCAAACCATTTGACAATTTAGTGGAATGGTCACAGACAATCTTCATCGTCATCTCAAAGCATTTGGAGAAGTGAGCGACTCGTTTCATTTTCCCGGAGTTTCTGTTGAAGCATTAAGGCTCAAACTATTCCCATATTCTTTAAGAGATCGAGCACGAGATTGGTTGGATAGCATCCCATCAAATACAATTAATACGTGGGGGGATTTAGCCAAGCAGTTTATCATGAAATACCATCCGCCAGTGAGGAACGCGAGATGAGGAACGAAATCATAAGTTTCCAGCAGCGAAATGACGAGTCACTGTACGAAGCTTGGGACAGATTCAAGGAACTATTCAGGCAATGCCCTAACCATGGAATACCACACTGGATTCAGTTGGAAACGTTTTACAATGGATTAAATGGGCAAACAAGATCTATCATTGATGCTGCAGCACATGGAACTCTCTTATCAAAATCTTTTAATGAAGCGTATGATTTATTGGAAAGGATGGCAGTGAACAGCTACCACTGGTCTTCAGAAGAATTTAATCCTAAAAGGCGGGCACCTGGAGTTTACGATCTGGATGAGGTGTCAGCCTTAAATGCAAAGATTGCTATGCTGGAAAATGCGATCAAGGAGATGAACACACCATCCAAGCCAATAACTAGAAAGGTTTCATGCATGTTTTATGGAGAAAACCACGATGAAAATTCATATCCTACTCATCCGGAATCTGAAAATTATGTTGGATACAATATGAACAATAATCCATACTCGCAGACATACAATCCTGGTTGGAAACCGCATCTAGATTTTCAATGGAATTCGCAGCAGCAAAATGCTACAGCACCAATCATACTAACTGAAAATTACACTCAAGGTTTCTCACAGCCAACTCATACTTCAATGCATCAAGAACAATCAGACAGCTTCGCCAAAGAATATGCTGCTGAGACAGATGTGATCTTGCAGAACTTGGCTGTATCAATGAAGAATATTGAGACACATGTGGGGCAGTTGGCTCAATCTTTAAGCACGAGAACTGCAGGACAATTACCAAGAAATACAGAAGTACTACAAAGATCAGAAAAAGAATATTGCGAGGCCATTGTATTGAGGAATGGAAGGGAACCTGAGATTCCAGAACAACAACAAAAAATAGTGAATTTAAAGAAACAAGATGAGTTGGTTGAACAAGAAGAATTGAGAGAACTAGAAAAGAGCAACCCAGAAAACGATGTTGTAGCAACACCGCAGCAACAACAAGGTGAATTGAGAATCCAGAAACCATCTCCACCATTCCCTCAAAGACTACAGAAGCACGAAGAAAAAGAAATTTTTGGGAGAAAGGATGAGATTTTTGGCGGTGGCAGCAATGTGAATGACCAGCAGATTACTTTTAATGTATTAAAAGCTATGAAGTGCCAGTACAATGAAGAAGATTGCTTCAACATATCTGAAAAGATGAAAATGGAAGACACGAGGCAATTTCATAGGAGCCAAGGGAAACAATTTGAGGTATTTGTTCGAACGAAGGATAACCCAGAAGCTTTCAAACCATCTGTTGAAAACGCACCAACACTGGAGCTCAAACACCTGCCCTCTTACCTCAAGCATAAAGTGACCATAGCATATCATCCACAAATTAAAGAAAAGTGACGTATGGAGAAGTCTGGCTGAAGACTTGAAAAACTTAGCGCTACTTGGGAGGCAACCCAATTTTTCATATCCTTTTGTATTAGTTTTTATTTATTGTTCTTTGTTTGTTTTTGTTTTTGCTAAAAATAAACTCAGGTTTGCACAAATCAGAGAAGAAGAAGCTGATGAAGAGAAAGCAACATGAAACCCTCCTTCTAATGGAACGAAAAAGGAAATACCAAGGAAGTCCTAACCCCCCTAGTTTTATTTTGCTTTAATTTTTTTTTTTTCTTTTCTTAACTTCATTTGTTTGGCAGTGGGGACACTGCCAACGTTTAAGTGTGGGGGTGCTATTTAGTATGTGGTTTAGTATTGTTTGTTTAATGTGGGTGTTTATCTAATTTGGATGTTTAATGTTTACTATTTAAATTGGATCTCTAGAGGTTGATTGAATGTTTATTGTCTGTTTGGTTTGTTACCTTTGTCCTGTTTATATATATATATATATAAATGAAATGAATAACAGTGCAATTTAATTTCCTAATATCTTCTAATTTAGTAAGTTATTGGATAATGTCATTGTCACATATTAGTTAAAATTAATTAAGATTTATTCTCATAAGCTTAGTTGTTCTTAACACACAAACTCCTTTTGGTTGTTTAGAAATATTATCCTTTCTAGACATTACAATTATATCTAGATGTCAATAATTTAGTGTTTGATTAAAGAAATTAGCAATTAGAGAATTCTTCTTAGAAAATATATAATAAATAATAAGTTTGGGGGTTATAAAAAAAATAAAAAAAATAAAGCATAAATGCAATTTCCTAATCTACTTTCAATTTCGAGTGAGCCTTTTGGATACTCGATGGGTAGAAATAAATTAGAGGAACTTTGGGAGGAACTCCGTTGCATGTTTATTGACTATACTCCTCTATTTTATATGAGTATGTATATCTTGAAGTGACACTATTGAGTAACCGGAGGATTTCATCACCAATGTTGTCAATCGCGTCAAAAGGTAGTGTGACTGATAGATAAAGTTAATGTAAAAAAAAAAAAAAAAAACACTTAATCCCCTCACTTATTTAAAAATAAAATAAAATAAAGAAGAAGAATCTTTGAATGCTAATGGATTTATGAAGAATATTAGAGAGTTGACATTCGATGATATGTATTGTGATTTCTAGTTTTGATGATTGAACTTAGCAATTCAAATGGAGTTTGAGCACACACACACTTTGAAATTGAGTTTATTGGGAATTAAATCTATATTGATTGCTTTTAATTGTGATGGTGACATTTTTCAATGATTTACAAGTTACTAGATATTTTGGAAATTATATCAATTTGAATATTACTTTGGGAATGTATGTTTGTTTTGCATCACTCGAGGACGAGTAATGGTTTAAGTTTGGGGGTATTTGATAACTCTTATTTTAGAGTCATTTTATGCTAACTTTATATAAGAAAACTTATATGAATTGAGTGATTGTAACAATTAATTGATATGGATTTACTATAAATGCTATGCATTGCTGCAGCATTAGGGTGTTGATTTAATTTAATATATTTAATGCTAATTTTCTATGAAAAGCATGATTTTTCTCTTTAATTTGAATTTTATATTTTCATATTTGAATGCAAGGATTATAGCGGGAAAAATCAAGTTTAAAATTTGGATTTGTTAAATGAAAATTATTATTGCCAAAATTTCAGGATTTATTTAGATTATAAATTGATGCAGAATACAAGAAGATAGAGAAGAAATCACTACGATCAAGGAGAATCCAATAAAAGGAAGATTTTATGGAAAAAAGGAGATGACACATGGCTTGTAGAAAAAGACAAAAAAGGAGGGAAAAGCAAATTGGAAGAAGAAGATTTGGAAGGATGAAAACACGTGGATCAACTAATTGAGAGAAAGAAAGCTAATCTGGAATAGAAAATAAAGGGGGACCCACATAGGAGAGAGAAGATGGAATATAAAAAAAAAAAGAGAAAAGAAGAAGCATTGCATATCTTTTTGGAACGGATTATTCGAAAATTCCATAAAAAGAGGGAAGGGTATTCTGGTGTAACAACTTGCTTGGCAGAGAAAAAAAAAAAAAGAAGAGGAAGCTCTGGATCTGGAGGAGATAACCCGACGCCGAGCCTTGAAGATTTTTTCTTCCCCTTTTAATTATTGCATTTTCTTTTGATGAACACAATTTTTTTAGTTTTATGTTAATGATGCATAGTAGCTAAACTTTTAATCTTGGTTAGGACGATAGTATTTGTTGCGATACTTTGCTACGATCTTGGTTTTGTTTCTGCGATTATCTATTGAACAATTATTTGTGATGTTTCTTGCTTAAGTCAGATCATATTGATAGATAGGTTGACTATTCATATTTATATTGTATCGATAGATAGATATAAATTTTAGATGCATGAATAATTAATTGAATTACTTTGTTACAACGTGGTTAACATTAATTTGATTGGCAATAAGAATAGCACATATCGAAAATTCAATTTTAGTCACATTCTTTCAAGGTAGAAAGAAATTCTAATTTGAATTTACCTAGGCAATTCGAAGGAATCCTAGAAATCAATTTTATTCTTGCTGTTTTTTAGATAATGCTGCAGAGCATTACCACAGCATTAGTAGCAGAATCATCGTAACGAAGAAATCGATCCTAGCCAAGGCCTTTATTCATTGATTTTACCTCGTTCAACTTGCTTTATTTTATTGCAGCATTATTCATATTTTATTTCTGATTATTTTCAATTATCATTTTAATAGTTTTTATAAGATTTTTATAGCAATTAATTACCAATTGAAAATATCCTCGTGGGATCGATACTTTACTTACTCTATTACTTCGTTAGCGACACGTGCACTTGCGTGTAAGTGTGTAAAATCACTAACAGAACGCAGCGTAAATAACCTTCTTGTTGTCTTCTACTTCTGCATAACTGAACATCTTCTCCATAGCTCGAATCCAAGTTTCAGCACGGGTCGGGTCAGTAGACATTCCATCAAATGCAGGCGGCTGGAGTCGCCGGAATCTGTCTCCACTGTTGTCTCGCGGCGCATTATCACGATTGTTATTCCCATGGTTATTATTTCTATCATCTTCTCTGGCCATCATGCGTTCAACCATGCGTGACTGTGCACCCACCAGTTCAGTCAGTCGGTCAATGGCTCGAGAGCTTTCACTTGACTCTTTTTGATGTCCTCTCACCATTTCTAATATACCCTATAAACAGAATAACCTAATTTAATAAACAGAAACTTTTTACAGAACATTAGACACTTACAGTTGGTAGAGCGATATCACGTGGCGGGTTGCGCAGTCAGACATTTCACAGAATCGGTTTTAAAACCTTGTCTCTCTGATACCATAACTGTGACGACCCATAACCAAACCCAATCGGGGTCCGAGATCCAAGCCGTCACTCCGGGACAGAAAATGGATAACGGTGACTATAACGTTTACCAAATGCACTGGACAACTTATGAAAAACCAACTGAGCTTTTAGAACTACACAGAAGAACAGAAATAGAATGACAGAAGACGTGTACTATCAATGCAAAACCTTAAACATAAAATTTTACAGAAAAGGGAGAGACTACGGTGATTAACAAAATTTCATATTCACAGAGAAAGAGAAATGGGAACTAACTCAGAGCTGAGATTACAGGAATGAGTGACTAAAATGAAGAAACGGAATTTAGCAGGAAAAACAGAAAGAACAGGAATAAACTGAGGCAGACAGAAGAAATTTAATCATAAACAGGATGAGCTTTTTAAAGTAAACTCTTGAACTTTTTAGAGGAGGGAAAGAGCATTCCCTGTATTCGAATATAAAGCGGGAAAACACTGTAAACATATCTACAATCGGAAGAAGGAACAAATAATAGAAGAAGATCGAGGCAGAAAACAGAATGTGAAGTCGGAAGACTTAGTTTAAAACTGGGCGGAAGACTTGAATAACGTCAGCCGGAAGATGTAAATGCAAAGACAGAAGTAGGGATGACGTCAGTCGGTAGATGTTGAGTAAAACTGGGTGGAAGGTAAAAGCTATCAGTGGATGCAGATACGACAAAATAGGTGACGTCACCGGAAGATGCAGACATTAAAGGTAATCGGCAGGAGAAGAAAACAGTGGATGACGTCATCGGAAGAGAAGATGACATCAGACGGTAGATGCAGGCATTAAACGAAATCGAAATATGTGATGACATCGTCAAAAGATATGATGATGTCATAGGCAGATAAAGGCAGTAAACGAAATCGGCAGAAGAAAAGCTATCGGTGACGTCATCGGAAGAGGAGATGACGTCATCGGAAGATGAAGTTAAACTGAGAGACAGATGAAACCGGCAGAAGTAACTAAGACTGATGAAATCAACTGTTCACCGGTGGATGAGATAAGACAAAACGTGAACAGTGACTATCAATGGATGCATTAAACGTGATCGGAAGATGCAGTTTAAAAGGGGCAGAATTTGACAACTTTTGACAGAAAAACATATAGACATAGAGCTTAAAGAACAGAAAACATGAAAGTCTCAGATTCTCAAACCAATTCAAAACATGGTTCTCGAGCACAACAGAAGGTATACAGGTTTCAGACCTTCATTACAAATGACAGATTTCAAAAAAACAAACTGCATTGATAGCTCTAAAATTCGAGACCATCCATGCATGACCTGAAAAGGGAGAACTCAAGCAGTTCCAAATGTTTTCAAGACATTTCACAGGAAACAACTATCAACTGTCAACAGAGATTTAAAAATCGATCATCAGAACTTATACATTATATATATATGTCCAACAGAATTTTCCTACAGGGTTTTTAAAACAAAACACAGGACCTCAACAGAGTTTTAAAACAAACACACCAGAATTTCAGAAGAGTTTACAGATATGAACATTTCTTATAAGACTAAGACTTAAACCTCGGGACAGAAAATTGTGTCTGACTGCAGCAACCACACCCCCATGAGCTCGATTCACCAGCCACCTATTCATCAGACTGAGGCACAAAGTCCTCATTTTCAGGTTCGGTACCTACATCAGGGAGTTCACCTATGAGTCTAAAACTCAGTAAGAACATAACAGATATGCAGTGATGCAAAATGCTATGCATGCGGTTTTTAGAAATACAGTGACAGTACAGAACATTACGTTTCAGTGGCAGAGGGGTATAAGTGGGGCTTATAGGGGAACTGGCGAACAGTGGGTGCACTATCAGGCACAAACAGTAATACAGAACAGAACAGAAACAGATCTGGAGGCCAATCCCCGTCCCGCACTTAACCAGTACATTTCAGTCAGATTTTATCTTGTTTAGCTTCAAACCGTGTACAGAAAACAGTTTTTGCATGAACTTTCTGGAAAACGTGTATGCATGAACGGTGTCTGAACTTAAATAGGCAGAGAGCAGATGACAGAAATAACAGAACATACGGTGAAACAGAACATAGACAACTCAGAACATAACTATAACCTTTCTACCCAAAACAACCCGACAGAACAGAAAACCTAGTACCTCCGAGATGTAGGGCCTTAGGGGCCAACCTACAGATATGAACTTACCTGTTGCTATAGAGTTGATAGTCCTGGACGTCTCGGAAATGCTCGAACCTGTACATGCACGTTCAGAAAATAAACAAGCTGCAAATGCTAACAAATAAGTTAGAAGAATTTCTTCCAAATTCATTCAAACTCTTAGAAAACAAACCGGTGTGTTTTCATCCAAGAACAGTGAGTTTTTCTCCAAATACCATAACCCTAAACTTCAGTAAAAACTTACATTAGACTTGTCCAAACTTGTTAGCAATAAAAGAGGCTTACCTTAGCGGAGAAACAGAAAGGAACCGAGGAGGTCGAAGTAGCTTCGACGGTTGTTTTGTCGACTGGAAAAGAGAGTGTCGAGAAGAGAAATGGAGAGAGAGCAGAGCGGAGAAGTGAAGAGGGTTTCACGCAGGAGGGAGAACTTAGCTTCTTCACCAAGTCGCTAGATGTCACTCAACCATTGGCTATCTTCCACCAACCTTAATTTCTCCCCAATTTACCCTTCCATGCATTTTAAACTTAGTGTTTAGTTTAGTTACACATTAGTTCGGTTCTCTCCTCACTAAATGCTCCAACATTTTACAATAAAATAATTTCTGTATTTATGGCAATTTAAATCCATACAAAAATTCAACAGATTATTACATGGCAAAAATGTCGGGTGTTACATTTAATGTTATAGGGAGCTCGATATTGGTATTGTGGCCTATAGTTCTTTGGGGTGAGGATTCTTATCGACTGGATCTAAGTTTATCGAAGAGCTTAAAAGTGACGAGTTTCGAAAGGTTGGTACCTTGCCGAAAGGCGACCATTAAAATTTAGTTTTATGCTGCGAATTAGTGTGTAGATATACGCTATACTTTATTCTTTAGAACTTTGATCATGACGTGATTCTTAATCCAAATACTCAAATGATAAAGCCCGTAATTTCATTTCCATGCAGACTCTGCCGCGATTCCAACCTGAAAATCTCGAGCAGCACAAAATTATATTCGAACGAGTTAGTGAAATGGCGACTAGAAAAGGATGCACACCTGCTCAACTTGCTCTGGCCTGGGTTTTCCACCAAGGAGACGATGTCTGTCCCATTACTGGGACAACGAAGGTTGTAAATTTCAAGCAAAACATCGGGGCCTTGGCTGTAAAATTGACGGTCGAAGAAATGGCGAAGCTGGAATCCTGCGCTTCGGCTGATATTATTGTGAAGGGGGATCGATACGGAAGTGGATTGACGACTTGGGCCGACTCCAGGACGCCTCCGCCCTCCTCTTGGGTGGCCTAGTTTTTTATCAATAAATGTTGTTTGATGTGCAATCGTGTGATCCTCTTGCCATGAAAATGGGATTAGAATAATCAATGTGTGTTGTGAGGATCAAATAAAGAGAAATGTGACATTTACCATCTATCTTACTTATTTTTTAATTTTTATCTCTTTAAAAGGCCACTAAATAATTGGTGCAATTGTTTAATAATTGCACCAATTATTTATAATTTGAGTTAAATAAATTTATAAAATGCAAGGGATATATTATTTTACAATACAAAATCGTCATCAATTATGGTCATCGAGGTCCCCGATGAATCTTGTATTATTATTGTTTATTATCTTTCTGGCCTCTTCAGGGAAAGAGAGACATTATTTGGATTGAACATTTCTTAGTGGCATTGAAGTAAATAAGGTCACAGGACAAACAAGGATCCTCTTATTGACAATTAATTTCAAAGTTCAATTTAATTTTTCTTTCTTATTAAACAATTATTATTTTCATTTTTTTAATTACTCTTTATCTTTTCTCTCTTATTATTCTCATTCATCATCACTTGCACCCAATTTCTTCTTGATTCTAACCACACCAATTATCTTTTATCAAATCTCATTTAATTAATTCTCAATGTACGTATTTTTATTGAGTAAATACATGCTTATATTATTTTGTTGAAAAGATAGACTGAACTGAATAGAGAGAAAAGAGGTATTTTTGTATTCGGTTTTTAAATTTTTTTTCTAAGGTTAGATTAGAACGAACAAACTAGAATATACTAATAAACGAGATTAGAAAGGAAATTAAGAGAGAATGCTACTAATGACTTATAATACGTACGTGGCATATTAAGAGTGGTCCATATGTTCACGGGCATGTCGCTTAATTAGGAATATTTTGGACGAACGAGGGAGGTGACTTAGAAATTTCTAAAATTTGCCGTCGTCGATCATTTTCAGTAGGGGTGTGCAAACCGAACCGGAACCGATGAACCGAACCGGAACCAGTGAAATAGGTTCGGTTCGGATCGGTTTTGACTATTTGGAAACCGATCTTCGGTTTCATTTTGTAGGAACCGCTTAATTAGGTTTGGTTTTCAGTTTGGATCAGTCAAAATCGATACAAACCGAACCGAACCGATTTTGCACAAAAGAATTTTAATTATTAAAAAATAATAATAAAAAATAAAGAATCTTTTTAATAATTAAAATTATTTTGTTATGATATTAATTTTATTTCCTAAAATGATTTATTGTAATTTTGACTTTACTTTTTATTTTTTATTCTTCTAATACATTTTTTTTTTATATTTGACTATATATTTAATTGTTTTTTATCTCCTCCAATTTAAATTTACATTATTTAAATTTTTGAAAAATAAATTGTAGAACCGAAAACGAACCGAAAGTAACCGAACCAAAACTTTCGGTTCGGTTCCGGTTCGGTTTTGGTATGTTAAAAGACCGGTTTCGGTTCGATAAATTCAAAACCAAAACCGATTGTTTCGGTTCGGTTCCTCCCCAAAACCGAACCGAAACCCGTTTTGCACACTATTAATTTTCAGTCCTGAGTTTTCGTTTCTGAAGACAAAATTATGAGGCCTGAATTCCTCAAACTCGATCTGATTCTGGTTCGAAGCTATTGGTTCTGATAATTTTCTTTCTCAAGGTAAAGATTGATTGATTTTCAAGGATTTGTGAGATTTTCGTTTCGTATTTTTTGTTTTGTTCCATAACTTTCGTCTGTAGTCGATTCGGTCTACTGCATGACCGAGACCGAGAGATTTGGTGGCGACCGAGCTCTCAGAGTGTAGAGGAAGCTGAGCAGAGAGCTAAAACATGTCTGCCATAGTGTGCGGGAAGAGATCTTTGTTCGAGGAACTGCCTACACCTCCTATCTCAAAGAGAATTCGTTGTTCATCTTTTTCTCCGGTGCGGTTTTCGCCTCCGAGGCAGTCCAATCAGTCTGCGATTCCTTCTACTCCGGCATTTTTTTCACAATCGACATTTTTGCTTGAGCATCTCAGGTCCATATTTCCCGACATGGATGAGCAGGTTCGTGGTTGTGTTTAACGTTTGTAAGTCTTCTGTGCTTACAATTATCCACTGCGTGAATTGATATTTAACCGTGAGCGAAACGCTTCACGATTGTTCAAAGTCGTTGTTTATCTCTAATAGATGCTGTTATTATCTATGATGGCTAGGATATAGGTGCTGGAACACTTTTTTTTTTTTGAACAAAGAAGGCATTTAGGTGGTGGTAGGCAACTATTGGAATTTTTTTTTTGGTGAATAAGGATACTGAAAATTCTTTATGAATAGAAAACACTTGATCCTATGGTGAACTTAGTCAATTTACAATTTCAAAAGTGATGATTGATAAATTCAGTTACATTTGCTAAATTTAGCGTCAACTGATCTTTACTCCGGAGCAAGTAATAGCATTGCTTAAATCGTTATTTTTGTCCATATACTCCATGCAAATTTTCATGGATTGGGAGAGCCTTGCCAATCTTCTTAGATTCATCATCTAACTGGGTTTGGTTTGGTCCCATCATGTAATGCACTAGGAAATGGGTGTCTAATACAATCTGTTTTATAAGATCTTCTTGTGGAGGTGAGGGTTTCCGTCAAGATATGATGGTTTTTTATGTGTCAAATCAAAAATTTAAGAGCCCCGGTTACTGAATTGGCCGAGACATGTTTGTCTGAATATTTTTATGGGATGACTATTTCAATTTCAAATGGCTGATGAATTTACCGTGGATCTGATTTGGAGCCTCTGCCCGTTATTTTGTGGTGTAAAATTTTTTGCTCATTACCAATTTTTTGTTAAATTTGCATTTGTCGCCATTGAATTGAATTATAATTATCCAATCCTGTTTTCCCAAATTCACATTTTATGTAATTTTCATTCTAGATTTGTAATATGATATATGGAGGATTTGTGTTAATGTTATTAATTCTTTGTCTACTTTCTATTATTTGGTTTATCTGAGCTAAATTTATGCTACTTTTTTTACCTTCAGAAATATTTTGACATCAACCAAATTTTTATTCTATAGGGTCTGAAGTAAACTCTGCGCTGCATCTGCCTTACAGAGTTATTGTTGGTTTTGGAAACCTTTAATCAAGATGGGAGGACATAACTTTTTAATTGTTCCATCTACTTATTTATTTGTGATTTGCAGGCCTTTTATGTTGTCTTTGGTTTTTTTCCTAAATGATTCCATGTATAAAAACTTTTCAAGCTAACCACATAGTCTACGTTACGTACAGCTCTAACTGTTTCGTTGGAGTAGACCATACGCAGACCATGTGGGCTTCAAGTGTCTCCTTCCCTGGCTACCATGCGAACTTCAGAGCTCCCCTTCTTTCAAAATCTTTTACGAATGCTGACAAGCGTCCATCTTTGACTCTCAAAGCAACTTTCTTTGATTATCATCTTGCCAGCCGAATCAGCGTACGAAGTAAGTCATTTCTCGCTTTCGGTTTGTTTTTTTATGTTTCTAATTTACTTATTTGATTGTTTACTCTACTATTTACTTATTGCTATCTTCTAATTAGTTCTTTGGTCTCCTGTTAATGGATGACATTTTGCTATTGTCTTGATGTGTTTAGTGGGAATATGATAATTTTACCTTAATGGGCTGCCTTTAAATTTCTGTTTTGAACGATTAAATTTTAAGAATCTATGTTGGATAGTAGTTTAGTACTATATTCCAATTCCATAAAAGTACGTTAAAGTTGGTCTGTCAACAATTTTGTGAAAGAGATAGCAATTAAACTATATCTAATCCAATCGATACAAAATGTGACAACCATATTAGTCTCTAGATTTAGTTCTTATACAGGATTGGGTCTGTAAATTGCTATATGCTCAGCTAGATGAAATTTTGTGTCAATATGGGAAAAATGACTATGAACTCAAAGACTAGAGGAAGTATAGCACGAATGCTTTTGCGAAAATTTTAATGACTAGTGTTATCCTAAGTTGGAAGTGATTAATGAAATTGGGAAGATTAAAAATGAAGGCGATAGCAATAGGAGTTGTTGAATTGATTGTTATTGAAGTACCAGAAGCAAGATCAAGTAAGATATGAAAACTGGGTGTTAAATGTGAAAATATTTTACATCCAAACAAATTACTCTGTTATTCAGTATTAGTAACACTTATGAGAATATATAGGCATGGTTTTGATCACTAGTCAACACAAACACAAGATACATATTGAAAAGTTTAATGTGCTTGGTCTTTTTGATGCATTGGGCTGAAGTTCAATGGCAATGAAGGGCAACACCTTGATCATAGAATTGAAAGATGTGACACGACCTTTCTTTGGTATTGTGTGATCTCTTCTATGACGTGGCTTGCTATTTGATTTAAACATAAATGCTACTTCTTAAATTTTGGTTTTCCATCGTGTCTACTTGGCATGAGTTTTTCATATCACCATGGATCATGGATCATGGATCATGTAAACTATTTGATATTTTTGTGACACAGAAAAAGTAAGAACCATTTAACTCTTCAGTTTTTGTTGACGTTGATGGTCCTCATTCATTTCTTGTTTTATACTGTTATGAAAATGGCCTAGCTCCCTAAAAATATTTTAGTTTTGTGACAGAGAAATATTGTAGAGAATATTGGACCATGACATCCATGTCAATATTCTGACTAGTAAATAAACTTGCTGATTGATCATATGTATCATGTATTCATATTTACACATAATTTCATTTAATAGTGAGTTAGTAAGTTAGTATTTCAAAAGAGTTCTGCATTGCTAGTAGATTGTAGTTCAGTAACTTTCCTTTTGATAGATTTAGTTTCTCCAAATGCTTTATTTGTAAATGTATGGAGGTCAAATCATTTGCATTGTTATTGGAAAGTTTGTTGCCTGTTATGGAGTCATTATGGGAAAGTTTTCTGGTATTGAGTTAAGGCACTGAAGTATATGAGCTTTTGAAGTGTTGGAGATTGTTTGTCTTTGGACCAAAGGATATTCATTTATTCAATATTTTCTCATTAAAATTGTAAACAAAACAGATCTCATGGAGAAACATATGGTAATGTCAACTTCATATGCTTTTCAATGAGCACCTATGTGGCTTGTGGACTTTAATAACTCCAAATACTAAACGAGACTGATTAGAGTTTGTTACTTACAAGGGTGTGTTGGTCTGGCTTGTTTGCCCACGGCCTTGCTGGAAGAGCAAATCAATTGTTTATTCGTGATTATTTGAATTTTCCTACATTAATCATATTTTCTTGACAGCGTATATTGATTTCAAGATTTAATCTCAAAAAAAGCTACACTAAGTTATTTGTTATTCATTTGATCTCTATTACCCTTGGCCAGTTTCATATATGTTCATCATTTATGCCTAATTTGTATTTCACTTTTCTAATAATTTTTATACACTTTTCTGGACTGTAATTTTATAGGCAATTTTGACTTAGCAATGTTGTTCTGTCTCATATATGATATCATCAAGCGATTTTGTTTAGTTTTTGAACTACTGGAGAACTCATCATATTCTGCTAATTACTAGTTAGGAATGCCTTTGTTCTATCCTTTTATATGCTATTTTACTCTTTTAATTTACTTGACAATTATTTCTGATCTTCTGTTGAAACTTTCAAAGTTTTTTAAATCAAGCAAAACCCAGATTTGGAGAGAGAATCATACATTTCTAACTTCTCCTGGTTTTGATTTGTGCAATGTTAAACTACAGATTTACCATATTCTACAACTGAAAGGAGGTTGCAGGATAAATTTTCAGATTTTGGCCAGATAGCTGAAGGTAAATGCAGCTATTTTCTTATTGGAGATAAAGTAATATCATCATTCATCATATGATAGTAGTTATACAACTCAAAATTAATGTTGTTAATGGGTTGACAATGGCAGTAAAATTAACGAAAGATGGGATTACAAAAAGGTCCAAAGGGTATGCATTTATTCAATACACTTGTCAAGATGATGCTGTTCGTGCGCTCGAAAATATGAATCACATGGTTGCACTTGGCTCAGATCTAACTTATTCTTGAAGGGTATCTATGTTAGCGGAAACATTTATGTACTCTTTCTTTTTGTTTTGAAGCAGAACTTCGATGGCAGAACGATCTACGTAGAACTTGCGAAACCTGGGAGTGAATTGCATAGAGGATACTTGAGAACTTCAGGACCCCCACAAGAACAGCATCTTCCCAAGCCTCTACCTGAACAAGAAGAGGTAGCAGATTGCTGGTACTAGTTGCTTTTGTAATGGATTAGCCTAGTATGTCATATAAATGACCGAGTTTATTTTCAAGTCCTGAGGGTGTAACCCTATAAAAGCATTGGACTGTATTGGTTCGTTTGATACAGTATCAGAAAAGAGCCCAATTACAGCATCACTATGAAGTCCTAGGTGATTGATTCGTCCATAATATGTTCTTATATGTGTCTGACATTTAGCTTCAGAACCAAGTTGATGAGGCATTGCTGTTTGTTGAAGTTGAGTGGGGCTCTTTTCTCTGTAAATCAAAGTGACGGTTGGCTCAACAGTTGGATATATTCAATTCTTGGAGGGTTATAGTATATACTAGTTTTTCCTGCACTTTGGACTATGCAATTAATGACTTACAATTTTCAGCTATATTATAATTTTGTTTTCCTAGTAGAATTGGAGGCGCAAGTACGGCACTTTGCTGGTAGTTCATAATTGGGACACTTGAGAGAGAGAGAGAGCGATCAAATGTGAAGTTGTGGAGGGAACTTGTCTTTCATTTGTGTGGTGGAAAGGCAGAGATGTGCAGTGTGTAGATGAGGGAGTACGTGTCGCAGACCACCTAGTTTCTGCTTGGGACCGTGGTCTTCGGGAGTAATATTTTATGTAGTTAAAAAATATAGTAAGATGTTTGGAGTAGCACAAGTGATCAAGGTTTACCTTAATTTATGATAACCATGTCTTAGATGTAGTTTAGAAAAAATTGTGCATATCATATATCTTGTTTGATGTAGTTTAGAAAAAATTATGCATATCATATATCTTATTTGTTCAGCCTCGACGGTAGACCAGGGGTCAGACGGCCTTGACTTAAGTTCAGACTGGATCAGGTATGGATCTGTTATTAAAATAAGTTTCAATCGACGTGTTGAGTGAAAGGATAATTAGATTGATCTTCTACCATTCAGCACTGCAATTGGAAACTTTGCTTGCGCTATATTTTTTTAGTATTATTATATTTATTCTTTATTTTTTCTTTCTAATTCTTATTTCATGACGTAATAAATATTAATTAGTGTAATTAACATAATAAATTATAAATAGTTAAAATAAAACAAAACATGTCTAACACTTGTAATCACAACATTCATGTTGATTTCATGAATTTAATATTGTGATTAATTCAAACACAAACTATAATTTGAGCTCATTTTCAATGTGCAATGCAAACAAACCCAAGTTATTTATTTGAAAAAGTAAATGCTTTTGGAATTGGTCAAAAAGGTTGTGCAGTAAGTCTCGCACCACCTGCTACCCTTGTACTGTTCATTTTAGTTTGAAACGTTAGATTGTTTGTGATGGGAACGTTGATTGCATTGTTGAGGAAGAATAATATTCGAAAGTCAAAAAACAAGGTGGGAACAGGAAAAACGAAGAAGACAAGACCATTTGCTCTTTCAACAAAATGTGCTCATACTTGCATGTCTTCTCTTCTCTACCCCCCATTCACCACGGCCACCATGACTGCTGCACTTCCATTCAACCATTGCTTTTCTGCATTCTTTCCGTGTCCAAGATCTCAAGTTGGTCAAGTTATTGCGATGCGTTTTAGGTTAAACTCGAATATTATAGACCTGGTATAATTTGACTGTCAAAAAATGAAAGTTATACAAGAAAGTTGTTTTTCAAAATTATTCTTGTAAAAAACAAGAATGAGAATCGACTGTTCTTAACCATATATTGATTCAAGTAACTAAAAAAATATGAGAAAAAAGTAAATGAAAAATGAGTTTGAATCTAATATCAAATTTATTAAGTTTTAAAATCATGCTTAGGACGTAGATAAGCTAATCATAGTAGACTCTGATTAAATCTCCATTATTAGTGCTACTAACATACTGATGGTAAAGTGGTGGATTGTTGAAAAAGAAAACAGAAAATATATATAAACCGATCCATGTATAATTATATAATAATATTATTATATAATTGACAAAACCGCCTTTAAACTATTTTTCTTTAACAAAATAACTCTCGTCTTAATTTTTCATTAAAAATTTCATCATGCAAGAGCTCGCGAATGAATGGGTCGAATTTGTTAATGATCCCGTAATTTAATTTTTTTTTTTTGTTAGTCACCGAAAATGTAATATTGAACTTATTAATTTAAATAATAATAATATTGTAAAGAGAAAGCGTCTCCACCAGGCATTGAGCCAAATTCTATTCTAGAAAAGACAGGTGTGAACAAACTCACAACTCATGCCCACATCTTCAATTTCGTACCCACTAAGTAGGTGTATTATATCATCCTATTTACTCTAAGCGACCACATATACTCTGTATTTAATCATTTATTACAAGATCTATATAATTTTATAAATATGACCCGAAAAGATAATATGATTAACATATAATAAGGTGAGCCCTAACTCTATTCATTCATGAATGCATTTTTAACAATATCATCATAACATAACGTGAACTCGGTTCTTACAATTCAAACTCGGAAGAGAAAGAGAACGAGAAGAGAAGTTCACTTAAAAATAAAAATAGAGATCTTGATTTTGACCAAGTTTTAGTTTTGGAGGGTACAAGCCTATTCTCCAAACAAATCCAACCCCCGAGTAAAAAGGCACAAATGTTCAGGGATTAGGGAGAACAGAAACCTAAAAATACTAAACTCTAAAAATCATTTATTCTTTCCCCACTTAACCTTTTATTATCTATTCCACCGTCTGTATCTTCTGAGAAGCAAATAAGAGCATAATGACACTTACGGATGACAGAGCCATGCACGCACCTGCTACCCATGGCGGCAACTTTATCCCTAATAAAGGGTAAAATACACCTGCAGCTACTGGAATTGCAATCACGTTGTAGGCCATCGCAAACATGTAATTCAATCGTATTCGAGAAAAGGTTTTTTGCGACAGAACAATGGCTGTGATTACGTCTTTCAAGTTATTTCTCTTCAGAACATAGTTGGCAGCTTCAATGGCCATATCAGTCCCTGCCCCAATGGCCATGCCAATATCAGCAGCAGCTAAAGCGGGGAAGTCATTGATTCCATCGCCCACATTGCAACTATGCTACCATCTTTTTGGGAATGAGCGAATAACTCCAGCCTTTCCTGCAGGCATTACTTCTGCCCTCACATATCCAATACCAACCTGAAGTAATACATGGCAAATCATTGTTCAATTCCATACCAGTTGAAAGTTATGCATACCTTCTGTCAACTTTTTTAAAACTGGGTTGAAAACAAATAAAAATGTATACCAACCTCCTTGGCAACAGCGCAAGCTGTTCTCCAATTGTCTCCCGTAACCATTACTGGAATAACACCCATTTTGCCAAGTCCCTCTATGACCACAGAAACCTCTCTCTTTAAAGGGTCTGTTACTCCCAACACGTCAATCAAGTTACCATTATACCCAACAAGTATGCCTGTCTTTGCACTTTCTTCCAGCTCAACTACAAACTTCTCAATATGAGGTGATATTGTGATTCCATTTTCATTCATCAACTGCCTGTTACCAACCTATTCATAAATCATGAAAGTCCGACATTATTAAGTAAACCAACAAAAAGAAATACATTACTTTATTTCTTGTGCACTGACATTTACTTAATCGATCAGGTTTAACAACACTCACCAAAATCCATTTGCCATCATAGAACATTGAACTCCCTTCCTGGCAACGCTGAGAAATTTGAGACATCAAAAAACCAACCAGAAGGCTGTGTGCTGTGGTTTTGGTAACTCATAGTTGCAGATGGCACATCAAAGAAATGGAAATGGCGAGCATATTCAACTATAGCTTTCCCCAACGGATGTTCACTGGTAGACTAACCAGACAAGAATTCAGAATATTAGCCATTATACAGCATCAAACTATAAGGAAAACCTTTACGCTATACATAAACTAGTAAAGTAAATAATCCAGCACTAAGATAAAAGCTCAAAAAGCTTTCAGGTCCAGTTTACTACTATAATGAACACAGCACTGTTAAGAGAGGCCATGGATCTTTCAGGTCTGTCTTGGACGGAGTATAAATAACATAGATATGAGTAGAGTGTTATTGTAAATATCCCTTTTTTGTGACCCTTCACCCAAGTTTTGTTTGAAATACAATTTTCATTTCTCATCTAAGGGGAAAAAAGAAACTGACATTTCAATAGCTTTTCGACTTTTGAGTGTACATGACAATGGGTATAGAAAAAGTAATGTAGGCAGCGGAAATTGAAGAAAGAAAATTAGCTATTGAGAAAGAAATAGGAAAAAAATGAGCTCTTAGAGAGAAGATAGGGGTTGAAAAATAGAGGTTGTTTTCATTCAATCATATATTCTTCATAATCTATCATTCCAAGTTACAATACTAGATTTTAAATAAAAAACTTCAAATCACTCTAGAAGATGAAAGTGTCAAAGTCAGAAGATTAAAAGATAAACCTAGAAGGTGAAAAACTTAAGTCTTTGAATGCGAACCAAAACAAATGAAATATAAAGTATATAATAAAACTAAAATATCAAATAATATCCTTATAAAAAAGAGGAACAGATTTTATAATGGTAAATGAAGTGTAAGGAGTTAGAAGTAAGAAGTCACCTCAGCAGAAACCACCAATTTGAGAAATTCTTCACGATCCATTCTTATGAAAACTTAAAAGTGTCGGTTTTATTAAAGATTACATATTTAACTTTATGTGCTCTTTCAAACGCATCTCCCCCTTTGATTAACACACCATTATTAGCCCCAACCCCTGTTGCAACCATGACAGCTCCCCTTTTGATTAACACACCATTATTAGCCCCAACCCATGTTGCGACCATGACAGTAGTTGGTGTGGCCAAGCCAAGTGCAAAAAGACAAGCAATTACCACAACCGATATGGAAAACATGAGTGCAAATACAAAGTAGTTCCCATTTTTAGGGAGCCAGTGATTAGAGTATGCTCCAACAACTCCACCAATATACCTAAAGACATTCATAAAAGATATAATTCTAACTAGCTAGGGGTGTACGTGGTCCGGTCCAATTCGGTTTTGAGAAAAATTAGGACCAGAATCAATAATATTCGGTTTTTGATTTTTAAAACCGGTACCATCAAAAAAATTTTAAGGGCCGGATCAGAATTTCGGTTCCGGTTCCGGTTTTCCTATTAATTACGCCACATCAGTTAACTTACCAGGACGAGGGGGACTGGAAAAATATATTGAGAATTTAATGAACAACCCACTAAAAAATTCAATGCTATAAATTTCAGAGATGATGAATTACTAATCATCATGAAAATTTGTTGTTTTTCAACAAAATAAAATAGAAGAGCAAAACAAAAACAGAAACAACAAAACAACAACAAAAACAGCAAAGACGCTGAAACATCCGGGCCAAAACAGAACCAACAACAGCAAAAACAACTAAATCATCACAAAACAGCAACAAAAAAGAGCAAAACGAAATTACAATATACTGGAAAACTAACACAAACAAATGCTCTCGGTCACGTCCGAAGAGTCTCCCAAGAATAGAAGCACAGTGAACGTAAAATAGAGGTGGGTGCGACGTGCGAGGAAATGAATAGATGTTGTTGGTACTTACTCAGAGTCCAAAGAGCTCCGGTTCAGATTGAAGGCGTCGGCGACGGCTGAGAGAGAAGATTGACGTTGAACTAAAGATTGAAGGCTTCGGGGATTCGGGCCTTTGGCTTCGGCTTCGGACGGCGATGGTGAGCGCGAGACGAACACTCATCTCTGGCTCTCCCCTCTCCTCTGATTTTTCGACTTTAGTTCAGAGCTTTCGAGTTTCGACAGAAACGAAAAAGTTAGGTTCAATTTCTGAAGATTTTTCATTTTCTTCCCTCTTCTGTGGTCCGGTTCGGTTTTTCAGGTTTTTGTCAATAAACCCAAAAACCGAACCAAAATTCATTTTTTAAAATCGATCAGAACCGGACCAAATAGGTCGGTTCTGGTCCGGTTGGTCAGTCCGGGTCGGTTTTGTATACCCCTGCTACTAGCTCTATAAACAAGTGAAAGCAAGTGATGATGGTAAACTTACCAACCCAACAACGTAATTAATGCCATAGCAAGATGGTTGCTACCTGCAAGTCTAAGAATGCCTAAGATAAGAATATAACATGAATTAATAAAACACGTACCTCAAACGAATGACCAATTTAAGAACGAGTAAGGAAGAAAAAATATAATTTCTAAGCTAAAAATTAATGACGAATTTAAGAACGAGTAAGGAAGAAAAAATATAATTTTTAAGCTAAAAATTCTCGAAAATGTAAGTAATGATTCTCCCCACAGAAATCTTTGAAACCATAAACTTTAATATTTTTCAGATCTTTGGTCACATGCAATAAGGCTCTCTTTAGTTATAAGTTCATTTTATGAGTACTCAATATTAAGGAAAAATGTAAGGTTTTTGAAGTCAATACACAAGCTCCAAGAGTAAAATTGAACTTGAATTAGATTTCAAAGTACTTACGAAAATCTGTAAATTTCTGAACGGGAGCTTTCGATGTTTGTGTTGTCTCAGCTAGACTAATAATCTGGTTTAAAACAGTATCAGATCCTACTTTCGTTGCTTGTACGTTGAGATCTCCGATGCAAATTAATTGTACCTCTAATAACTTGCGAGTTGAGCTCCTTCCAAATAGGTATAGATTCACCGGTTACCATGTGGGATCCTCCCTTAATGATGAGGGACCCGTGCATTTAATGGAGACTTATGAAAGTCTCTGGCATAAGAAGGTTTTCCTTCTTTCTTTGCGTACACGTTCCTTATTTTAAGGAACGTGTACTGCAATAATAATAAGATTGTGGAAATAATAAAATTACGGAGACATTGTGGAAATAATAGATTGTATTTGTAGTGGTGAGAGTAGGAATTGAAGATAATGTGCAGTCATATATTAGATCTTCATCTCTGCATAATAGAAATACGAACACAACAAGATCGACGAAACACCTCTCTCGAAAATTAGCACAATTCCACACTTTGAAAGAAACGAAAATTAGCACAATTCCACACACTTTGAAAGAAACTACTCCAACATATTTGTTATAAACAATATTTTATAATCTCTTTGTTCTCTCATCTACTTACTTATAACCACCCACTAACTCTCTAACTTCTTTGTCACCGCATGGCTTTCTACTCTTTCCTTGCTTATAAACCACCCACTAACCATCTAACATCCTTCCTAGCTCATTTTCTACAGTTTCCTACTTGGCACTTCCATTTTATACTCATCACAATCATGCTCACATCGTGAACATTCATAGCCTAGAATCTAAATGTATGATACACATAATACATTATACTTTAACAATATATCTCTAAATCAAGAGGTCAACCATAAAATTATAACAAAAACCATTTTACGTTGTTGTTGCAATGAATTAGACACAAAAACTTTATATATACGTGGTTCCACTGTATATTAGCAAAACATTATAAAATAACATGTACAAACATAGGTCTTTTGACATAACTGCACAGTGATTATAAGCAACTCTAAGTCAATACATTCTTAAACTGATCTTATACAGTTTTAATCTTACCTGTCCTATGTGCAAACTCCTTTTTTGCACATAAACTTACTTATATCAACTACCACCCCTTATTTTGTTATAACGAGCAATTTTACATCGCTTAGACTTATATTTTTCACTCCTTGAAGTCAAAAGTCACATCTTAGTTATTTACATTCAAGGAATTAATTTTATATTTATTCTTTTGTGAAGTTAGCTTACTCACATCCAAGACCATCCAATGTAATAATTATTTCCGATCACGCTTTGTTATTCTATTGTGATTAAAATAATTAATTTTATTATGGGTATAATCTAATCTGCCTGTCAAGTCTCAAGTTCAACGACGTAGGAATTAGGATGAATGGGTACTGATCCCCCACTAATGGGTCGAGTATTGGTCTGTATCTGGGCCTGGGCTGAGAGTATATTCCTTGTTGGATCAGGGCTGGAGAAGATGAAGTTGAATTGATTATTTGAAAAATAGAATTTAAATTATGTGAAATTTATGGGTATAATTATTCTTAATTTTTTGTTGCAGGGAATCGCAGTCCAACCCTCACGCCTGGTATTCCGAAATCGCCGTTGTAGAACGAGTGCTAACTGTAAGATAGAACAAGCTCCGTCCTCCTCGTCACTGTCCATCTTCTTCGTTTCTTCTACTGATGCCAGTATCAACAATGGCAATCTTGAGCATCCCACTCTTTCATACAGAGATTGAGCGCAATTTCGTAATTCTGTTTTTGCTAACTTAAGAATCAAAGAAGTGGGAGAAGACACAGTAAGAGCCGCCATAGCCAGGATTATCTAAGGTCTAAGACATCCAGAGACTTTCGTTTACTTATAAAAGAGGCATGGAGATGGAGCAAACGCTAGTTAGATTATTTTGAATAGGGGAGCACAATCAGATATGGTAAGAAATCTTGATTTGGAAAACTCAGTCAAATATTGGATTTCTTACTCTCATTTTACACTTTATTTTTACACATTAAACATGTGATTGGATCATAAACTTTGAAAATTCGTTCCACTTAAAATCTAATTTTTTTAACAATTAAATCTCAAATTTTTGCACGCTAAATAAATTAGACTTTGCTAAGATTTACTCTAATCAAAATAATACTAAACCGATATTACAATATTAATATATTTTCTAATTTAATTTTAAGAATTACGAAAGACCAAATGAAACCGGCCAAATCCGATCATAAATCAACTAAAACATACCAAAACTCAAGTTCTCGTAGCAAACCAAGTCCAAATTGAAAAAAACTAAAACGGAAACGAAAGTGGAACAAAACCAAAAAGATCAGTTTGAAGTCCATTTTGTTTACAATGTCAAGTAATATTCACATTGTTCAAAAAAAAAAGTTTAAGTTGGTCATCAAAATTCAAAATTTAATTTGAACTAGAACCTTGTCAAATGCTCAAGAACGATCCCGACGGCACATTAAGCGATGGGTTCAAAACTTCTGGGCTGGCCCATTAATTGCAGAAAGTATTATGAATCATACAAAATTTTGTGTAATGCTAAATCAAAAATATTATTTTTATAACTGACGCTACGTTTACTCTTTTATTATACTATATTAAAATAATCGCTGACGTATTAAATAATTATTGGTACAATTAAAGTAATAAATTATAAATAATTTATTTATTATGTTAATTGCGTCAATAATTATTTGACACGTCTACAAGTATTTTAAGGTAGTAGAACAAGACAATTAACGTAACATTATTCTCTGCTGGCTCCTTGCCAGATTTAAGTTGTGCATTTATTGAACAAAAAAACTAGTATTGTATGTGTAATATAACAGTTGGCTGTGTGTTGAAAGGCTTGTTTAATATTGAATTGCCCATGATTGCTAGATTATATTCAGCCATCTTCTTCATCCGCCTCACATTTAAAATTGGTCTTTTTTGGCGGACTAATCCCTCCTTTAATATAATATTTTTAGTAAAACATAAAAATATTAATTGTAATAAAAATAAGATATCGTGACACGTGTTCAATTTATTGATGAAAATTAATTGACTGAACAATCGTTTAAAACAAAATTGATTGAAAATATAATGATATAGTTGAAAAAATAAAAGGGTAAAGTGCAATTTAAGTTATGACCTTTGCTATCATTTATAATGGACAACTCATATTTTTTTTAAAAAAATAAAACAAAATAGACCTTAATTTATTGGCTATAAAACCATTATATGGAATGGACGTGACATACTTTGCTTTTAATTCTAATTCACTTCTAGATTTGACTTACAACTATGCATTCTGTTTTCTGATTGAATCTTAAAAAATTACAACAAATGCATGAAAAAGATTATTGAAAAATCATTACATTTACAACATTTAATGTAAAAGATTCACGAGAATTAGAATTAGAATTAAAAAGAAGTTTGTCACGTAAATAAAGACAATTTGCTAATAGTAAAAAAGTTGAGATCTATTTTATTAAAAACAAAAACAAAATATATGCTATAAATGACTAAAATATTAGTTTTGTTTTAATTTCGAGAAAGTGATGACAAACGTTCCTGATTTTGAGGCGAGGTGATGAATCTCCGCCGCAGAAGGCTACAAAACACGCTATGCGCCATGCAATCACCATCCTACTCCCTCCACATATTCAAATCATCCATTACCCGACCCGTACCAAGAAGTGCTGACTCGTGACTGTCAGAAGTGTCGATATCTGTTCACGAATAGAGCCAATCAGACGACTTTAAAATACGAAAAATTACAGTTCATTTTGACGGAGCTGACGTTAAACTAACAGAGATGAACACCTTGGTGAGGGTTTCAGAAGATCTTGTCTGCTTTGCTTTCGCTGTGACGACCCAAAACCGAACCCGATCGGGGTCCGGGATCGGAGCCGTCACTCCGGGACAGTTAACAGAAAAGGGTGACTATTTTTTTTTTTTGAAAACGGAGATGCAGTAAACGGTAAACAACGACATTGGAATCGGATCCCAGAAATGCATGGCAGAATTAAAACGGGAAGACATATTAATATTGAAAACAGTCTTCACACTTAAATGACAGAATCAAAACAGAAAACATGGTATAAGGCTGGCGAAGGATGTGAAATAAAATTGAACGGAAGATGGCGGAAGACTAAATTTAAAAAGGCAGAAATCAGAAGAAGTAAACAGTGGATGACGTCAGCCGGAAGAGGCAGACAGCATCTGAGATCGGATAAGGTAATGACGTCAGCCGGAAGATGGATGACGTCAACCGGAAGATGCAAGCATTAAACGTAATCATCAGAAGAAGAGAAACTGAAGACGAGTAAAACTGGGCGGAAGATGTAGGCAGAAATCATCGTATGACGTCATCGGAAGATGTGATGACGTCATCGGCAGATATGGGCAGTGAGCTTAATCGGAATATGTGATGACATCATCGGAAGATGTGATGACGCCATCGGCAGATAAAGGTAGTAAACGAAGTCGGCAGAAGATGGTGACGTCAGCCGGAAGATGGATGACGTCAGCCGGTAGATGCAGACGATAAACGAAATCGGCAGAAGGAAACCTAAAACAGAACTACTATTTGGCAGTGGATGTGAATGAAACAAAACGTGTACAGTATCTATCGGTAGATGTATTCAAAATTCTTACCGGAAGGTGAAATCGGCAGATATGATTTTAAAGACAGAATTTACAACTTTCAACAGGAAGACATACGAACAGAGGGCATAAAACAGAACGCTTAGAAGTCTCAGATTTCTTCGAACCAGTTCAAAACATGGTTCTTGAACACAACAGAAAGCATGACAGAAGTTTAAAGGATTTCACTATACATAGAAAGCTCTAATACCAGAGACCCTTCGTGTACAGACTACAGAGAATGTTCCAAACTATTTGAGAACACATCAGAACGTAATTCAACTGTCAGATACAGCAGAAGCAGAATGCATAAAAGACGTAAACCTTCAATGCCTGATTCTAAACAAGACTGTTAAGCATACTTCACAATTGACAGATTTAAAGAGGCAAACTGCATGCATGTTCCCAAAACCAGAATCATCCATGCACAGAATAACAGAAAGTATCCCAAACAATTCCAGAATACTTTAGAATATAATTGAACTGTCAAGTACAGCGGTTTCAAAAACTTAGACATCAGACCTATACATTGTTTTAAAGTCTGAAAATCAGTACAGAATATGACATATACTTGCAGAGTTTCTTCAAAGGAAGGGTTTTACAACCAAACTATAATTTTCCAGAAGACTTTACAAAATAGACATTTTAGGAAACTTAAACCTCGGGTCAGAATTTTATGCCTGACTGCAGCAGCCAACCCCCATGAGCTCGAGCCATCAACTACATCAAATCATCATTTTGAGGCACAAGGCCCTCGGTTTCAGGTTCGGTACCTACATCAGAGAGTTCACCTATGAGTCTAAAACTCAGTAAGGACATAATCAGAATGCAGTGATGCAAAATGCTATGCATGCAGATTTTCAGAAATGCGGTGACAGAACAGAACATTCAGTTTCAGTGGCAGAAGAATTAAGTTGGGCTTATAGGGGAACTGGTTCAGTAGGTGCACTATCAGGCACGGCAGTTTTCAGATTCCCAGGGAGGGATAAAACCAGAGGGTCCTTGCCAGGGACAATATTTTCAGATTCCCAGGGAGGGATAAAACCAGAGGGCCAGTCCCCGTCCCGCACTTAACCAGTACATTACAGACAGTCAGATTTTATCTTATTTAGTTTCAAACCGTGTACAGAAATCAGTTTTTGCATGAATTTTCAGTAAAACGTGTATGCATGACATTCTCAGTGCCTGAACCTATAACAGCAGACATCAGAAATAATAGGGCATATTATGAGACAGAAAACGGACAACTCAGAACGTGAACCGAACAGACAACACAGAACACAAACTGAACAGAAGCTATAACAGTTCTACCCAAAACTACCCGACAGAACAGGAACCCTAGTACCTCGGTGATGTAGGGCCTTAAGGGCCAACCTACGGTTATGAACTTACCTGTTTGCTGCAGTGTAGAATGCTCGAATGTCTCGGAAGTGCACAAATCTGTAACAAGCACATAGAGAAATAAACAATGCTTCAAATGCTAACAAATAAGTTAGAAGAATTTGTTCCAAACTCATTCAAACTCTTAGAAAACAAACTGGTGTGTTTTCATCCAAAAACAGCGAGTTTTCAACAAACACAAAAACCCTAAACTTCGGTAAAAACTCGCATTTAACTTGTCCAAACTTGTTAGCATTAAAAGATGCTCACCCTAGCGAAGAAACAGAAAGGAACTGAGGAGGTCGAAGTAACTTCGATGGTTGATTTGTCGACTGGAAGAGAGAAGGTAGAGAGGAATACAGAGAAGGAGAAATGTATATGAATGTTTACGTAGAAGGAAGGAGAATAGGTAGGTTTCTCAGCAAGTTATTGCCACCTGGCAATCATTCATTGGTTATCTCCCACCAACCTTAATTTCTTCCCAATTTATCCTTCCATCCATTACCAACTAGCTTGTTTGTTTAGTTACACTTTTGTTTGGTTTTCATCACACTATCTAATTTAATATGAACTCATTGGTTTTGGTTTCCAACAAAACATACATTGTATTAATATTGAATTAATCCCGCATAATAATTCGGGAAATAATTACATAGCAAAAATATCGGGTGTTACATTCGCTCCCGTTGAAAATATTGCTATAGATGACAATGTAGCTCAGATGAATTTCCTCGTGGATTATGATTCTGTCGAGAAAACAGTATCGTTTAAGCCTAAAGATTGCTCTGAATCCAATTAGCTGTATTGACAACCAAATATCGTACCTAGTATTTTTTTTACCTACTTGTTTTAGGGTTAGGGCTAGGGTTTGATGTGATGTTCCCACAGAAATAAGATACTCGCTGTTAATGTCTGTCAAATATCTTCTTCTTTTTTTCCTTTTTTCATATTTTTAAAAATTTTTAAAATCATAACCACTAGTTTGGGAGAGAGAATAGAATGAAGGAGAGATCTAAACGTGATGAATGGCTATGATCTAAGCATGATTTTTGTCATTAATTATGGGATCAAAATTATGGGGATGGGAAGGCCGCGATTAATGTGATAATTAGTATTAAAATGACTAATCTTTTCTTGGGTTTGAAGGAAAGTTGAAGAAGGGGTGCAGGTGAGAAAAAGTCTGAGTTCATAAAACAAATGAATAATATTATCGTATCAAACAATAATTAATTCAATTAAAATATAATTAATATAATAAATTATAAATAAATAATTAATAAAATTAAAATATAATAATTTCACACTAATCTTAATCTCAGATTTTTCATACAACTATTCAATTATTGTACGAACCAGGAGTACCTACCCCACTGTAGAAAGAGAACAAAATTCATCCACACAAGAGTGGAAGCCATGGAAAGAGAGCTCCAGTCACTATCTAAGAACAAGTCTCACTTAACAACTCCAAATCATCTCCATTAACAAGCTTATGTTATCCTGTAATTCAGTGGATATTATCATGGTTTTGGATTATTGGTATGGATTTAGACTATGCAGTGGCCCGATGAATAACATATTTGGAAGATTTACTATGAATGACTATTTGTGCATGGATTATGTGAGAAATTAACGTATCTGGTCATTTTCTCATTTCATATATAAGACGCCAAAAATATATATATATATATATAATCATCAGTTCGATCCTATTTACTAACTTTTGTTTTTTTTTTTTTTGTGCGAAAATAATGTGAGAGTAAATATAACAATTGAAACTTGAAAGCTACATAGAGTTTGGCTTGGTCTTAGAAGTTAGAAGACGAGCGAGTTGAGTTCACATTCTGGCTAGGCAACTAGCAAGTTGGTCTCACTCGGCTCAAATATTATATAAATATGTGATATATATATATATATATTAAAATTGAACTATGTAATACGAATTTTGTTTATACACTATATGATAAAGTTGTGTATAGACATGTAATTTATATAATTAAGATTGAGATTGATTAATAATTTATTATATACTATTTGGTGTCAAATATTTCTTTAAATAAATTTTAATGAGGGTAGTTTCGTCCATGTAAAGAACACAGTACTAGATTTCAGTATTCTCTGGTCTTCTCCGTGGAAGCCCCTTTATAGATTATAATCCTAAAACCTCAAAATTAGATCGGCTAAGACCCTTATCGGCTAGGATAGTTTCATAAAATGTGATTCATTTAAATTTCACACATATTACTGTTTATTGTTTTTCATCTTTCATCAAAAGAAATTTGTAGCAGATGACAATCATTGTATTGGTGATATAGGCTATTTGAATTGACTTTGAAATTTTGAAAGTCTTTCCAAAGGATTACTTGACTAATTGGCTAAAGTTATTGCAGTTTCAGGAGAAGACAAGACTTCCAACAACATATGTTTTTGCTAAGGTGGAGAGCCGCCAACATAATAAGCGAAGTGATGTAGTCAAAGGAGCAACTAAGGACAATCAAGAAGCAATAGGGAGCCAAGATCCATTGATGAATATAGGAGGACCAATGACGAGATCAAGAACGAAGAAAATAAACAAAAGACTACAAATTTTAATCAAAGACATCCAAGAAAAGGAATCATCACAAAATGTGCAACGAGCAATAATATTACTAAGTGTTGATGAAGAAGCAAGGACTGGAAAAGAAGCCCAAAACGAAGCCCAAAACGAAGTCTCAAAAATAAAGACTTCCCACATGGTCACCCAACATGGCACTACTCTAGCCCAAGAGTTTTTAACTTCAAAGTTCTTACAAGTGCCACACCATTGGGCTAGGCCCACAATCTGAATTAAACTCGAGACTCACGTTACTTAAACCTAAGTTCCGCGGCCACCATCCACTTGCACCACTTTCCAATTTTCCTTCTCTTATTTTTGGAAACTTTCCTATTGTCTAATTAGGATATTTTGATTATTTCTAATTATGTTATTACTTTATTAGTTTTATCCCTTTGCCTATTTAAGGGAGGCTTGTAATAGATTTTAGGACTTTTGAATGAATTGATTTTTATTAAGCTTTTGCTTTGAGGTGAGATCCTTATAATTCTCTTCTTGAGTTCTTGGATTAGAACTTGATCTTCTTCAAGTGTATTCTTGAAAAGATCGAACTTGATAGCTTAGGTTCAACCAACGAGTTTGGTTCGGGTCTAGCTGCTTTTTCTGATAACTTTGGTTCCATCGCTATCTATCGATTGGGGTCAAGTTCCTTCTTCTTATTCTTTCGAATCAATAAAGGCATTATTCCCTTTGAATTCCGTATTGCGTGTTGGGTCTAAGATCTCTAATATCTTAGGTTCATATCACGAAGACCAAGAATATATTTAGCTGGAGAAGTCACATATATGAATGATGATGTCACATCTTCTCCAAGATTGTCAAAAATGCGATCACCAAGATTGTCAAAAATGCGATCACACATGACTTCTTCAAGTAAAGTTGGGATAGACATATACAATCTAAAGGAAAATCTTTTGTTTTTTTTTTTGTTAGTTTTATGTTCTGATTTAGTGCAAGTGGTATGCAAAATGAATTTGTTTGTGGTATATAAAAAAAATTATATTTTGTGAGGTATTTTGCCTAATGGCATTTTGAAATGATAAGACTTGCGGATTCATGTCGAACATTTTTTATTTTATTAAATCTTTACATTATTCTAACCAAGGGATTGTAAAAGGTCTAATTAATGTCATAACAATTACATGATTACTAGTATTGGTTTGGTTTAAGGTATTTAAACTTCTTTATATCAAACTTCTGTATGAGAGGTTTATTGGCTTTACTTTTTTGACTTGTTCCAGCTCTTTTTTTTTTCTTTTTATTTATGGAAAGCGCCCAAACTAGAGAGTGTTTATTCAAGGTGAGTCTTCCTATTCTCAACAAGTTTTTATAATTCTTCAAGAAGTTGAGGCTCCAACTATATATGATCCTTCGCTGCACTAGATTTTGAAGCCTTATTCCCAGTTTTTCAGTGCCAAGTCAATGAACGTGAAGAGTGGGTCTGCGAGTAATTCGGAGAGCAAAGAGATGGGTTCGGAAGTTGCAGCCTACCCTATTTCGGGTGAGGCGGATCATGTGGATGTCGATGAGTAAGCCTTTCGTACTTTGCTATTTATTATGATCATTAATCTGCATATGAATCATCTCAGCTATTGATAGATTTATATGATTAACATGTGCTGCTCTATGTGTAACATAACAAATAATTTGTAGATGTCCAAGAGAGTAGACATTTATGATGCTTTGTTTTGAGTTTTGACAATCTCCAACAGATTATCACAGTTTCAATTGTTTATACACGCGATCTAGCAATGATTTTGAGTCAACAATGGCTTCTTTTTGTGGTTCAAAGAGGGGAAAGAGAGATGAGGTTGTTGTAGTGTTGAAAGCTAAAGAACAAAACGGTTTTAAGTGTCTGCCCAATATCAATTAGGTCATTTGATAAAAAAAAAAGGTGAAACCTTGTTAATCTAGTAAGTAATTAAAAGTCTAATGACCATATATAGTTAGCTAAAAAGCCAAAGGCACCAAGTGTTAGAATTTGGTGTTACCCGAATTCTAGTGGGCCGGGTTGGGCCCGTATATCAATATTAGGGTTTTACGTTTTCTCTATATATTGATGCTTGAGTCGCAAAACTCATTGTACCGAATTGATATTAGTGATTTTCTCCTCTGCCCGTGGTTTTTTCCCTTTCTAGGGTTTCCACGTAAATTCGGTGTCCATTATTTTCTCGTTTTTCTTTTTCGGTTTTTTGGATCGTTCGTTACAGGTAGATTAGGGCGTCTAATCCTAACAACTGGTATCAGAGATTCAGGGTTGAAGATCAGAGATTCAGGTTGAAGTGGTTTTTGAAAAATCAGGTTTGGATTTTTTCGAAGGTATCGAACGGATTTTGTGGTTTGCAATTTCGGTGATTGAAGTTTGCAATTTTATTGGAAAAAGAAATTGGAAATAAAAAATTAAAAAAAAAAAGGGGGAAAAGAAATTGTTTTTCTTTTCGTTGTGTTCTTCTTCGACAGAGAAGAACTGAGAGCACAGGACAAGCTCGACGACCACGAAGAACAGAAAAGCGAGAGAGTGCCCGAGCCGAGGAGAGGGATAGCCGCGATCGTCACCGTCGTCCGACGAAAGAAGAGCCACCGCTTGCCGCCGTTCTGCAAACCGTCCGGCGAAGAACAGAACCTTCTGTTCTGTGTTGCTCGCCGCGAAAAACAGAGAAGCGCCACCTCTCTGGTCACGCCGACCGCCGCGCGAAGAGTGGAATCGTCACCGCCGTCGGCCGCGAAGCAACAGAGGAGAACGCCGGCCGTTCTTCAGTATCTCGCCGCCATTCTGCAAACCTCGCCGCCATTCTGCAAACCAATCGCCGAGACCCGCCTCAGCCGACAGTAGCCGAACAGAGAGGAAGTCTCTATTGTCGCCACTGCCGTCCGTGAAGCTGAAACAGAGAGGCAGCCACTGGGAACAGAGAAGGAAAGTGTCTCTGTTCGTCGTCTTCACCATCGAAGAGAAGGAGAGAGTCGGCCACTGCTATAGAAATCACTGTTTTGCCGCCGATTTCGCACAGGTTACTGCAAAAACTTTCTGCCATTCTGTTCTGTTTCGCCACCGCCAGCGAAGCTCCGATCTCAGGTTCTACGACGTCCGAATAGTGAACAAATTCAAGCATTGAATTTTGTTCTGGTTTGTGGAGCAAATTTGTGCTCCAGAATATTATTTGGTAAATTTTGATATTTGGAAATTATTTGGGAGAATTGATTATTGATACTTAGATATTTTTAGGATTTTTGGGTTGAAAATTCTGAAATTAATTTGGGCAGGCGATTTTTGATTGATTCAGAATATTTGGCAGGATTTATTCTGTTTTTAAAAGAGAGCAATTTTGGGGAAAATATTTGGACGAGGTTATTGATTCAGATATTTTCAAGCTCGGATAATTTATTTTGACGATTTATTGATATTGTGGAGATTGATTATTGGAGTGGAATAATTGATCTGGAAATATCAGTTTTTGAGCATTGATGGCAGGTGAGGATAGCACAGGACCCAGTATTGAAAAATTTGATGGGACAGATTTTGCATTCTGGAAAATGCAAATCGAAGATTAATTGTGCGGGAAAGATCTTCATCTTCCTCTGAGTGCGAAGCCAGAGAAGATGGAAGACGGTGAATGGAATCTCCTTGATAGAAAGGTTTTGGGAGTCGTCTGATTGACGCTGGCCAAAAGCGTTGCTCACAACGTGGCGAAGGAGAAGACCACCGCGAGTCTGATGAAGGCTCTGTCTGATATGTAGGAGAAACCGTCTGCGAATAATAAGGTATTTATTATGAAGAAGCTTTTTAATCTGAAGATGATTGATGGTGCTTCTGTCGCAGCGCATCTGAATGAATTCAATACGATTGTGAATCAATTATTATCTGTGAATATTGATTTTGAGGATGAGGTTCGTGCCCTAATTTTGTTGGCGTCTCTACCGAATAGTTGGGAGCCTATGAGAGCTGCAGTTAGTAATTCAGTTGGAAGTGCTAAGCTGGTATTCACCGATGTGAGGGATCGTATTCTTGCGAGGAGGTTCGTAAGATTGATTCTGGTGAAACATCGACAGGTTCAGCTCTGAGTGTTGAAAATAGAAGCAGAAGTCAAAGTAAAGGTCCGGGCAATAGAAATCGAAGTCAGAGGAAGTCCGGAAAACACGCCAACTTTGAGTGTTATCATTGTGGCAAGAAAAGACACAGAGAGATTTTGTCACAAGTTTCTTCGGGAGAATCTGAATGCCAAAGGAAAGGAAAAGATGTTCGAAGAGGGTGACACAGATGAGGAGGCAGACACAGCCACCGAGGAGTCCTTTAGTGTGTACAACGAGGATGTTGTAAATTCTGATTTCCAAGATACGAGTTGGGTGATTGATAGTGGCGCTTCAATACATGCCACTTCGCGGAGAGATTTCTTTACATCCTACACTTCGGGTGACTTTGGAAGTGTCAGGATGAGAAATGGTGGCGTTGCAAAAGCCATTGGTATGAGAGATGTGCGTTTGGAGACCAACATCGGCAGCACCTTGGTTTTGAGAGGTGTGAAGCACATCCCTGACATCCGCAAGAATTTGGTCTCGACTGGCAAGCTCGACGACGAAGGTTTTGGCAACATCTTTCGTGATGGAAAATGGAAGCTTACCAGAGGTTCATTGATTGTGGCGAGAGGAGAAAAATGCTCCTCATTATATGTGATGCATGCGAGGATCGCGGGTTCCACAGTCAATGCGATTGGTAATAAGGCTGAAAAATTTGTGAATTCACCTTCTAAGAGAAAGGTTGAGAAGACTCGGAAGAAGTCAGGTTCTCAGGTGAAGTTCAGGTTGGGATCTGAGGGTACATCAGAGCCGGTGAGTCAGCCTATTACAGATGTTCAGTCATCAGGTTCAGTTTTACATCAGAATAGTATCGTCAAAGGCAGAACAATGCGAAAGGTTAAAACTTCGGGACGATATGATGAAACTGTGAGTTACGTATTGAATGTGTTCGAGGGTAACGATTCATGTGTGGAGTCTTCGACATGTTCAGATGGAGTTCGTTGCAGCAACTCTGATAGTTCAGTGATACCATGGAGGAGGAGATGCGATTTCTTCTCAGGTAAGTCTCTCAAGTTTAAACAGTGCTTAAACTTGAATGGTATCGGATGCTGAGTTGGCCCATCTGGGGCCTGTATGGTTGAGGAGCTTATTTTTTAATGGAGTTTTGCAGATTTGTTTCCTTGCACCAGAATTTCGTTGAAGGTGGAGATTGTCAGAGTTCAGTGTTCTGGATTAGATTTTGTTGGGCTGAGTAGCCCGTTGGATCTCTCTTCTGGAATTCGTGTCAAGGTGGAGTTTGTTAGAATTTGGTGTGACCCGAATTCTAGTGGGCCGGGTTGGGCCCGTATATCAATATTAGGGTTTTACGTTTTTCTCTATATATTGATGTTTGAGTCGCAAAACTCATTGTACCGAATTGATATTAGTGATTCTCTCCTCTGCCCGTGGTTTTTTCCCTTTCTAGGGTTTCCACGTAAATTCGGTGTCCATTATTTTCTCGTTTTTCTTTTTCGGTTTTCTGGATCGTTCGTTACAGGTAGATTAGGGCCTCTAATCCTAACACCAAGAATAACTAGCCCAAAATCAATTTGATAAAACCTAAAGAATAATGTAATGATGATTAAATGAAGGAAAAGAAGCACATCTACATTCCCACTTCAAAATAATCACACTATGCTTCTCACAACATATTTGTTTCATTAATGACAAATAACATACATAATGCCAAAACGGTGGTTCATTGACCCAGCCCATTTTGTTTCGGATTCAAACCAAACTTTTATTGCTTCTTGAGTTATGGGACTTAACCAAGTTTACCAGGTTAATCACTAATTAGCACAGTCCATTTACTAATTCATCAACAAATTCAAGTGATTAAATGGACCATTAAATCAACGGTTGGGATATGAGTAGTGGATTAAAATCAATCCTTGTGGTTCCCCAAATGTGATCCAACGATGGAAAATCAACAGTCAACTAGAGGTGTCTAATGGGCGGGCTGACTAGCTTGCCAGCTCGCTCGACTTGCTACATTAGCAGGTCAAGTTTGATTCAGCTCGGCTCGTTACTGTAGCGAGTGGAGTTTGACCCTATCCCATGAGGCGGATTGAGCTGAACCCAGAAGTCTGACTTGCGAGTTCGCCAAGGACCGAGAGAGGTGGTCCTTAAACGAATCAGCCAACGAGCCGATTCGTTGGCTCAGCAGGCTAGACTCGCAAGTTGGCCGGCCGAGCAAGCAACAATTTTTTGATTGTTGCCTTGCTTCCCAGTTCTCATGTCATTTTAATGGGATTTTTAGGCAGAAAACGAAATCGCCAAAAAATCCTAACATTTGGAGGACAAACAGGGAAGAAAAAACTGACTTACCACGGAAACTTCGGTCACGAGAGTTATAGAGCACAACGAGAGGAACGATTGGAGAGTCGATACGTTGAAAACAGAGCTTGTTCGGACGAGTGCCGACCAATCCCCTCCTCCTATCAAACGTTCGAGAATGTACATATCAAGACACCAATCACCATCAACCTAATCAAGAATGTCAAATGTTCGTCACCCATAGTTTTGTTTTTTATTACACAAATAACACTCCACTTTATCAAATACTACTAGCACATGTTAGAATGAGATAGGACTTAAGTGTATTCTTAATATTATTTAATTATTAAATTTAGCCAAATAAATTGTATTTAAAATAAAATGAAAAAAGATATTACGTTGTAGCATTCGAGTGGTCCAAGGTAGCATCAAAGAAGAGAGCGTGAATTTTCTATTAAACCAACCTCTGTAAAAGCATGTACTCAATCACTCATCATCAATAACCAGGGGTGAGTAAGAACCGATTAAAATTGAGAACCAACCAAAATCGAGAATCGGACCAAAATTGACTTAGTTGGTTCGATTCTGATCCGTTTTGAACCAAATTTAAGTAGTAGTTGGTTCTGCCATTTGCAGAACTGAAATACCCAGTTCGATTATCGGTTTTGAAATTCAATAAAGTAGTACACCACCTCTCAACCGGAATAATAAGTTCCAATTGATATGCTGTCAGTGTCACGTCTAGTCTTTGTTCAAGCTTTGGAAATTGAAATTCAACTGTTTCACTCCATTGCGGGTACGGCACTGCCTTCCATTTACATTTATTCTTTATTTATTTATCCTCATATTCAATTACAACATTATTATTATACACATAAATGTGTCTTTTTTTATAATAATAATCCAAAAGTCGAAAGATTAATAAATAAACATATGATATGAATTTTAAAATAAATGTCACGATACATTTATTATTAAAAATGAATTTAATTATTATTTTATATTTTTTGTGAATTATTTTTTTTGACAATATTTACTGAAAAATTAATAATAAAAGAGAGTGACAGTGTACTTGCCTAGAGCGCAATCATAGTGTAACACCCGGCATTTTGGCCGTGTAATAATCTGTTGAATTATTGTATGGATTTAAATTACCATAAATACAATAACTATTTTATTGTAAAATTTTGGAGCATTTAGTGAGGGGAGAACCAAACTATGTTCAATCAAAACAAAACTATTTAGTTAGGAATTTATGAGGGGCTGTTTAGGTAAGAATTAAGGTTGGTGGGATGGAGCCAATGGTTGGCTGCCAAATGTCAATAACTTGCTGAGAAACCTACCTATTCTCCTCCTTTCTACGTAAACCCTCACTTTCTCATCTGCTTCCTTCTGTTTCTTTTCATTTCTCTCTGCTTTTTCTCCTCTAGGCGATTTCAACCCTTCCAAAAGACTTCCATCCTCTTGTCTTCTCCAGTAAAGGTAAACATCTGCTAAGTTAACAAGTTTGGACATATTAAAAGGTGAGTTTTGTCGACGTTAGGGTTATGATATTTAGACAAGCTCACTGTCTCTGTATGAAAACACGTTGATGTGTTTTCTAAAGGTCTGAATGGAGTTAGAAGCTTATTTTACCAAGTTATTAGTTAACATTTGCAGCATTGTTTATTTCTCTACGTGCATGTTACAGATTTGTGCATTTCCGAGACTTTCCAGCTAACTGCATCGCGGATAACAAGTAAGTTCATACCCGTGGGTTGGCCTTTATGGCCCTACATCTCGGAGGTACTAGGTTATACTGCTGTCGGGTTGTTTTGGGTAGAAAAGTTAGAGTTATGTCCTGAGATGTCTGTATTTCTGTTATTTATTGTCTTATTTCTGTTATCTGCCAGTTCGAGTTCAGACACCGTTCATGCATACACGTTTTCTCGAAAGTTCATACAAAACCGTCTCCTGTACACTGTTTGAAACTAAACAAGATAAAATCTGACTGAAATGTATTGGTTAAGTGTGGGACGGGGACTGACCTTCTATTTCTGTATATATACTGTATTACTGTATGTGCCTATAGTGCACCATCTGCTTGTTAGTTCCCCTATAAGCCCCACTTATACCCTTCTGCCACTGAAATGTAATGTTCTGTACTGTCACTGTATTTCTGAAAGTTCATGCATAGCATTTTGCATCACTGCATATCTATTATGTTTTTACTGAGTTTTAGACTTATAGGTGAACTCTCTGATGTAGGTACTGAACCTGAAAATGAGGACTTTGTGCCTCAGTCTGATGAATAGGTAGTTGGTGGCTCGAACTTGCTGGGGTTGGTTGCTGCAGCCAGGCATGTTTCTGTTCAGAGGTTTAAGTTTTCGAAAGTGAGATCTATGTCTGTGAATTTTACTTAGATTCTGGTGATTTGGTTTTAAAACTCTGCTAGGAATTCTGGAAATGTATGTCAAGTTCCGTTTAACTTCTGAGATTTTAAAATAATGCATAAACTCTGTATGGGTGTATTCTGAAATAATTTCTAAAACGTTTGAAGTGTAGGTTTAGTTCTGTATTGCTGTTTAAAACCTCTGTATTTGACAGTTGAATTTATGTTCTGAAGTATTCTGAAATTGTTTGGAATATTTTCTGTTGGCCTGTGCATAGATGGTTTCTGGTTTCTGGTTTTAGAGCCATCCATGCAACTTGATTTTCTTAAGTTTCTGCCGTGGTTTACTGTTATGCCTGAAAAATCATATTTTGAATCAGTTTTGAAGGTTTGAAACGTTTATGTTTTTATGCTCTCTCGTTGTTTGTCTTCCTGTTAAAAGTTGTCAAATTCCGCCTTTAAAACTATGTCTTTCGATTGCATCCTCCGCTGCTTTAAAATTTCATCCACCGTTGCCTTTGTTTGTTTATATCCACCGGTGCACTGTTCACAATTGTATCCACCGGTGCACTGTTCACAATTGTATCCACCAGTGCATTGTTCACAATTGTATCCACCGGTGCACTGTTCACAACTGTATCCACCGGTGCACTGTTCACAACTGTATCCACCGGTGCACTGTTCACATTTATATCCACCGGTGCACTGTTCACAATTGTATCCACCGGTGCACTGTTCACATTTATATCCACTGGTGCACTGTTCACAATTGTATCCACCGGTGCACTATTCACATTTATATCCACTGGTGCACTGTTCACAATTGTATCCACCGGTGCACAGTTCATATTTATATCCACCGGTGCACTGTTCACAATTGTATCCACCGGTGCACTGTTCACAATTGTATCCACCGATCACTGTTTACATCTGTCTTATTATATTTCCTGCCAACATCTTCCGCCCCGGTTTATTTGCTTCTGTTTTTCATTTCTTCCTGCTTTTCTTCTGTCATCCATTTTTCTATATGCCTTCCAGATTATTACTTTTCCAGTTTATGTTTTATATCCCTTTTGTCCCGTCTCTCTCTGTTGTTTATCTCTGCTCATCCTGTCTTCCTCATCTAAATTCCAGAGAAGGATATCATTGTGTAAAGTTTTCTGTAAAGTTTTAAGAGTTTGATTTGGAAGCTCAGTCTATTCTGTTTAGAAAAAAAATATGTGCCTGTTTTCTGTTAAATGTCCCTGAGTGATGGCTCTCGAACCCCGATAGGGTTTGGGGCTGTCACACACAAAGGACAGAGAAGTTGCTTATTGAAATCTCAGGCGTTCATTAGTAGAGAGTGGATTTCACTCGCTTTATAGCATGAAGTGAAATAACTTTTCTGTTCCCTTGCGTGTATAATACTCTCGGCTCATTGTCGCATTCTGACGTGCCTACGATCTCGAATCGTCAAACACGAACCAATGTATGAATTCTAACTATTTTATATACTAATTGGTCTATGAGTTTTGTAGGTTAAAGACTCTTCTCAAAGCTTGGAATGATTAAAGGAAGAGGGAATTTGTCTTCCCTTTATCAAATTTTGTAACCGAGCTCTTTATTTATTTTTAAATTTAGGATACTATGAATTTTTCTTAAACCTTATTTATTGGCCACTTGTAGCCAATTTTATTATTTAGGTTATTTGGTTAAATTGTTTAGGTTTAGAAAATTTTAAGTGAATAAGGAGACACCTAAAGGAGTTGACCCAACCTACAAAAGGGGCTTGACCAAGGAGCTTGCCATGTCTGGAACCAGCTGCTGATGTGGCCAAGCACAACGGCTACATTTCTGAAGAAGCGTCTCCAACGGCTCTTTCCTTCTTCTCTTCTTTTGCTTTCTCCCGAAGCTTTCCCCTGGATATTTAAACTTCTCCTTAGGTTATTTGTAGTTAGTTTTTTTTATCAATATTTGGACTTTACAGAAGAGTTTCTTCTTGTTCGGAGCATCCTCCGTGTGGGTTTTTTTCCCACGGTATTCATCGGCGCGAGACGCCATGGATGACCACCAAATTGTGCCTCAAGCCTCATGGTTGCTTGGAGGTACTCTTACTCTTGGCTTCTCTCCCTCTGCCAAGAGCTGGAGTCGAAAAGAAGGAAGGAGGAAACCAGTGCCCTTAAGCTGTGATTTCTCCTCGGCAACGAGGGACTTCTCCCCAAAGGCACAGAGCTGCGCATCTCACTACCTTTGGACCAGCCACGGGTCTTCATTTCCATTTCCCTCGGCCTCTTTGAGGACGAAGCAATACGCGTAGGGCAGCCTAGCTGCTGGAAGCACTCCTCCTATCACGGAGGAGCTCTTCGCCGAAGGTACAGGATCACCTTTCGGCCGACTTGGGTCCCTTTCACCGTCCATCTCCTCCACAACACTTCCTTCAGTCCAAACGACCTTTTCTGAGGCGTTACCCAACTCACCCACTTCTCCATTTCGACGGGTATCAATTTTCTCATCTCCTACGCAATTTTCAGTTTTTCCTCTGTTTTTTAGCAACTGTTTGGAGTGTTCTTTGGTTTCTCCAAAGAACACCGAAGCTTGCTGTTTAATATAGTCTTCCGCATGCGTCTTAGGTTCCAGAAGTGTATTACATTCAGTTAGAAATATTGTGCTGGTCAAATACTCGAAGTAGTTAGATCTAGTTTTCCAGACATTGAATATTTCTTTTTTCCGTTTCACGTAACAAAATCAAATTGAAATTTAGGTGAATACTTGTCTATTTTTCAAAATTAAAGTAAAACCCTAGAAAAATAGTTTCTTTTCACTTTCCTGTGTTATGGTTGTGGTCGGAATTGAAAGAAACAAATGAAGACTCTTTGGAAAAAAATAAGCGAGTGCTATCACGTGTGCGTGTTGTTTGATGCATGACATTATAATAAAATACAAGAAGTATACAATTTTGACTCTTAAAAAAAAATGTTAAAACAAAATTTAAATCCAGTTATATATATATAATAATCATTAATATTAAAATGCAAGAAAATCAATCTAGTAATTATTCTTAATAATTACTAGTAAGAATAATTACTAGTAATTATTCTTAATTAATATTAGGTAGAGGTGTTAAACGAGCGAAATAATTAATAATATTTATATTATTATTTAAATAAATTACATTCTCTTTCTTTCACCTCAGTTTTTAAGCAAACCTTAAACAATTTTGCACTCCAACAATAACAACCTTATTTCGTTGATTAAAATAATTTTAATATTAATATTTTTAGTTTCTTAAATATTTTTAATTCATAATGACGATACCTATTGAAAGTGTCAACCCCTATTAAAAGTATAGACCAAAATCAGAGCGATTTATCGTCCCTAAAACGCGAATGATCGCCCCTGAAAATTTCTACAGGGACAAATACAATGATTGCCCTAAACTAAAAATCCAAGGGCAATTGCCCCTGAAGAATTCAGGGCGATTGCCCCTGAATATTTCTACAGGGGCAACATTGCCCCTGTGGAGCGAATAATCGCTCCTGATGGAGCGAATAATCGCTCCTGATGGAGCGAATAATCGCTCCTGATGGAGCGAATAATCGCTCCTGATGGAGCGAATAATCGCTCCTGATGGAGCGAATAATCGCTCCTGATGGAGCGAATAATCGCTCCTGATGGAGCGAATAATCGCTCCTGATGGAGCGAATAATCGCTCCTGATGGAGCGAATAATCGCTCCTGATGGAGCGAATAATCGCTCCTGATGGAGCGAATAATCGCTCCTGATGGAGCGAATAATCGCTCCTGATGGAGCGAATAATCGCTCCTGATGGAGCGAATAATCGCTCCTGATGGAGCGAATAATCGCTCCTGATGGAGCGAATAATCGCTCCTGATGGAGCGAATAATCGCTCCTGATGGAGCGAATAATCGCTCCTGATGGAGCGAATAATCGCTCCTGATGGAGCGAATAATCGCTCCTGATGGAGCGAATAATCGCTCCTGATGGAGCGAATAATCGCTCCTGATGGAGCGAATAATCGCTCCTGATGGAGCGAATAATCGCTCCTGATGGAGCGAATAATCGCTCCTGATGGAGCGAATAATCGCTCCTGATGGAGCGAATAATCGCTCCTGATGGAGCGAATAATCGCTCCTGATGGAGCGAATAATCGCTCCTGATGGAGCGAATAATCGCTCCTGATGGAGCGAATAATCGCTCCTGATGGAGCGAATAATCGCTCCTGATGGAGCGAATAATCGCTCCTGATGGAGCGAATAATCGCTCCTGATGGAGCGAATAATCGCTCCTGATGGAGCGAATAATCGCTCCTGATGGAGCGAATAATCGCTCCTGATGGAGCGAATAATCGCTCCTGATGGAGCGAATAATCGCTCCTGATGGAGCGAATAATCGCTCCTGATGGAGCGAATAATCGCTCCTGATGGAGCGAATAATCGCTCCTGATGGAGCGAATAATCGCTCCTGATGGAGCGAATAATCGCTCCTGATGGAGCGAATACGCTCAACGAGCGTAACGAGTCGAGCTTAACGAGCCAAACTTACAAAATAAATTATTTATATAAATATATTATATATTTCATTAATATTTTATTTATTAAAATTATAATAAATATTTATTATATTAATGATGAAATATAATAAATACTTAGAGCAAACTCCAACGCAGCAACCGTTAGAGTGCTATCAAATAAATTAATAATATTTATATTATTATTTAAATAAATTACATTCTCTTTCTTTCACCTCAGTTTTTAAGCAACCTTAAACAATTTTGCACTCCAACAATAACAACCTTATTTCTTTGATTATAAATAATTTTAATATTAATATTTTTAGTTTCTTAAATATTTTTAATTCATAATGACGATACCTATTGAAAGTGAGTGTCAACCCCTATTAAAGTATAGACCAAAATCAGAGCGATTTATCGTCCCTAAAACGCGAATGATCGCCCCTGAAAATTTCTACAGGGACAAATAGCAATGATTGCCCCTAAACTAAAATCCAAGGGCAATTGCCCCTGAAGAAATTCAGGGGCGATTGCCCCTGAATATTTCTACAGGGGCAAACATTGCCCCTGTAGAAATCAGGGGCAATGATTGCCCCTGAATATTTCTACAGGGGCAATCATTGCCCCTGTAGAAATCAAGGGCGATTCAATCGCCCCTGAAGCTTCAGGGGCGATTATTCGCCCCATTGGGCGATTTGATCGCCCCATCAACTTCTCTAGGGGCGAATAATCGCTCCTGATGGGGCGAATAATCGCTCCTGATGGAGCGAATAATCGCTCCTGATGGAGCGAATAATCGCCCCATCAATTGGTCGACACTTTCCAATAGTGGTCGACCACTATTATAAATTAAAAATCTATCATAAACTAAAAAATTAATATTAATTAAAATAATATTTAATCTAATTAAAATAAATATTTTTAAAAAATACTTTCACTCTCTTAGTCAGCGTGGCTCAAGAGTTGCTTAAAAAAACAACCCTTGAGCAACGATCGTTGCTGTTGCTTGTCAGAGCAACTCTGACAAGCAACCAATATAGCAACTCCGTAGGAGTTGCTCTTAGTCGTATAAAATGTAAATAATAAAAATCTTTAATTAATACAAAAATGACATTTAATTATAAAAAATAGAAGAAAATAAATATATACAAAATAGAGTAAAGTGAAATTTGTAATTTATGGTGAATATAATTTTTCTAAGAAACTTACAACGGCATAAGACTTGGTTGACTCTACTTTTCTTACCTCTCTAAGAATAGACTAAATGTAGTTCCTTCATATAGACTAAATGTAGTTCCTTCATATAGTTTTATTATGAATTAAATAAAAATAATTAATTAAATTAAAACAAAATAAAATAATTAAAGAAAAACTTAAATGGAAGTGATTATGTCGGCAAAGTTTTATTATGAATTAAATAAAAATAATTAATTAAATTAAAACAAAATAAAATAATTAAAGAAAAACTTAAATGGAACTATGGAAGTGATTATGTCGGCAGAAGAACCAGGAAGGAGAGAGAGAGAGAGAGAGAAGAAGCCGACTGCGAGGGAGAGAATCGCCTACGCCGGAACGACCTTCGTTCGGTGCGATCTTGGTGTCAAAACATTCGTCTCGGAGCGTAGATCAACGTTGGCGAAGGGCGTTTTTGAAGGTAAGCCCTCTATCTCCCCATTTTCGCCCGAGAAGTTTCTGGTTTTTGAGGTTTTATCGATCTGCGATTTAGGGTCGATTTCTTTGTGTTTTTGCTAGGAATCGACTGGAAAAGAGACGAGAAGCGTGTTGCAAACGAGTTTTGGCGAAAGACAGGCGTCGCCGGGCCGGAGAGGGCTCAGCGCTCGCCGGGCCGCAGGACCCGAGCGGCGAGCTGGGCTTCCGTTGACGAGCCAGCTCGCGAGCTGGCTCGCGAGCTCGCGAGCAGGCTCGCGAGCAGGCTCGTCGAGCCCGGTCATTCACGGGCTCGCGAGCCGGGATGTCCAGGCTCGACTCGACTCGCCTGTGGACTCGAGCCAAGCTCGACTCGTTACTGTAGCGAGCCGAGCCAAACTCGGCCCGCTACAGTAACGAGTCGAGCGAGCGAGCTGGCGAGCAGCTCGCTCGTTTAACATCTCTAATATTAGGTAGCAAAGAATGAAATCTAACAATTACTCATTGACGGTGCAAGTGCATTGGAAAGATCTGTGAAAGATCTTTGAAAGAGCTATGATTGTTTGTACTTAGCTAAGAGGGTCCGATTGCAAATCATGTCCCACTTAAATAAGTCTATTTTTTTAGCCAAAAATTATCGACAGTGACAAAAAAACTTACTTTCAGAAATATAAAGATACCACGTAAATATTATAAAACACAATATATTATAGTAGTACATCAAAACTTTCTGCCTAATCTCTCTGCTGTTGCTACAAACTCATACAAAACTATCCATAACTTTATTTGCTGCAAATTTGAGTAACTGAATTCTAAGAATCATGTCTGCATTTTTTCATCTGTTTTTCTCTTTAGATAATAATACATCTAATTTAGATAATTTTCAACTATTTAGTAGTTGTTTAATCTTTAGGCCGTTTAAATGTTATATTTAACGAATATTAACGTGTTGAAACGAACTTATCCTTGTTTTTCTTAACATGTCATTTGTCATTTAGTTAACTATCAAATATCGATAAAATAGAGCACAACATTTACTTTTTTGCTCAAAATTTCCCTAGATTTAGAAAAAAAAAGGACCACTGCTAAGGGATTTGGTGAAAAAGAATATGTGTCATTTAAAACACAATTATAATTCCTCTTTAAAATAAATTAGAGAAGTAAATTTAGAGAGCATATATAATATTACTCATTTTATATTTAAATTTTCTCTTTATTTTAATTTTTAGAAATAGTTAATAGTGTTTACCAAACCTTTTCTTTTTTATCAAATTAGTCTTTCAAAACTAAAGTATTAACACGTAAGATTAAAAACAAGAATAATTATACGTTTACTATTCAAGCATATACCATGACATGACAAATATTAATTTATGTAATTAATTTTTTTAAATTTATTATATCAATTACATCAATCAATGTTTGACACATCATGGTGTAAGATTAGAGAGTAAACATAACATTACTCTAAAAAGTAACAATACGTGAAAGATATGTTCAAAAAACATATAAATAATTTAATTAATGTTACATTTACCCTCTAATTTTAGCTTTTAATTACGTGACAATCATATAATTAATATGATAGATTACAAATAATTAAAATAAATCAATAATTACATCAATTAATGATTAATAATTGATAATTAAGAGATAAATAAACGTTACTAAATTATTTGATTAAGTTTTAATGTCACAACCCTCTAATATTGCGGTGGGCTCCTCCCTTTAGATCATATCTTTCTCTAATTTTATTAAAATAAATAGAATAAATTTAAGGTGACATAATATTAAAATAATCCACTACGTACTAATTTATTGGGTTTTTTTTAAAAAAAAACCCTGAACTAACGGTCAACAGTAAAAAAAACCCCTAAAAATTACTGTTCATCGAAAAACACCTCCAACTATTGAAAACATTCGGTTTAAACCCGGCAGGGGGAGTGAGGAGTACGTACTCCCTCTCCGAGTACGGCCGGTCCATCTGGACCGGCCGTATTCGACTCAATTTGTAAATTTTTGTAAATATTTGAGACCGAGTACGGCCGGTCCAGCTGGACTAGCCGTACTCGGCGGGCGAGTACGGCCCATAGGAGGACCAGCCGTCCTCCTATGGGCAAAACCCGTGACTTTTGTCACGGGTTTTGTCCTGTAGTGCCGAGTACGGCCGGTCCATTTGGACCGGCCGTACTCTCACCGTCAAAACCCGTGACGAAAGTCACGGGTTTTTCTCCGCTAGCGTCGAGTACGGCCGGTCCATTTGGACCGGCCGTACTCTCACCGCTAAAACCCGTGACTGAAGTCACGGGTTTTTTGTTCTCTAGTGCCGAGTACGGCCGGTCCATTTGGACCGACCGTACTCGCACCGCAAATACCCGTGACTGAAGTCACGGGCCGCGTACTCCCCTCGTCCTCTAGCAAGCCGAGTACGGCCGGTCCAGCTGGACCGGCCGTACTCGGCCTCCCTATATAAATCAAGCCCCTCGCATTTTAAATCACACTCAAATCACACTCCTCTCCCTCTCCCATTTTCAAGCTTATTACTCACAATCCTCTCCCTCTCTTAATCCCACAAATATTTCCCTTCCCTTCCAATTTTATTTTTCTCCACTTCCAGGAATTATTTTTTTAATTATGAATATAAATATTTTTATTATTTATATCACATATATCAAACGGTATGCATTATGTTTTTATTATTTATATAGATATATATTTATTGTTTATGTCATTAAAATATAATTATTTTAATTTAGGATTATTTATTTAAATAATTTCGAATAATTCTAATATTTTTTTAATACTTTTAAATATTTCTAATGTTTATTTATTTAAATATTAAATATTTGTAATACTTTTTTTCAATTATCGATAATTTTTTACTAATACTTTTTTTGACAGGATCTTACCCGGGAATTTTTGTCTCAATCCCACTAATATTTCCCTTCCCTTCCAATTTTATTTTTCTCCACTTCCAGGTATTATTTTTTTAATTATTAATATGAATATTTTTATTATTTATATCACATATGTCAAACGGTATGCATTATGTTTTTATTATTTATATATATATATATTTATTGTTTATGTCATTAAAGTATAATTATTTTAATTTAGGATTATTTATTTAAATAATTTCGAATAATTCTAATACTTCTTTAATACTTTTAAATATTTCTAATGTTTATTTATTTAAATATTAAATATTTGTAATACTTTTTTTCAATTATCGATAATTTTTTACTAATACTTTTTTTGAGAGGATCTTACCATGAAATTTTTGTCTCAAGATTGCCAAAGAAAATTTGAGCAAGATCTGCGAAAACGCTCACTAAACTATTGCATGCATGTCGACTTTAGCGGTTGGGAGTCGTTGGGCATTAAACAGACGTTGGAGAACATCGGCCTAAACGGGATTAATGCATTGACAGGCGAGACATGCGAGAGAATAGTTCGCTTATTCTACGCCAACCTGAGAACGATCGGGACCGATGGAGTTTTAACAGGTTTCAGGGCGTACATTCTTGGGTTTGATTTTATGATACGGGCAGAGCAGGTGAATGACGTCCTGGGATTTAACATAGAAGGAGCGGAGCGATATTACCATGCTTCCCGAGACTGCCCATTTTTTACATTGCCCGAGGGAATAGAGTTCCTTCGCCAAATTCACTGCAACCCCAATATTGGGGTGTTCGTGAAGCCAAGAGCGCACGAGCTAAATGTTAAAGGTCGGGTTCTCCGAAACATGCTCGCCCACACTCTTCTGCCGCGAGAGGGTCATCGAAATCACGTCACTTGCATGGACCTCTATGTCATGGAGAAGCTATGCAACAGGAAGCTTTTTGACCCCGGTTTCTTGATTTTAAATCACATGCGTGAGATCGGGAGGGCATCCACCACTAATCTCTCATACGGGGCATTGATTATGAAGCTCATCATGCGAGCTGGTATTCGCATACCGATTGGAGATCAGATAATCCCTCGTAGATCGACCGACGTATTTGATACGACCCAGTTGATACGGATGGGGATCGTCGAAGTCGATGGCGAGTGGGTGCTGAGTAGAAATCAGGGAGCATCCACCTCTCGGACATCCATCTCTCAGGCAGTGCCGATGGATGAGACTACATCGCCACCAAACGCCCCCAAGAGGATGAGAGAAAGGAGACAGAATGCACCACCACCAACAGTACCAGCAACAGCAGCAGATAAATGAGATGCATCGAATGCACCACCACCAACAGTACCAGCAACAGCAGCAGATAAATGAGATGCATCGAATGCACCACCACCAACAGTACCAGCAACAGCAGCAGATAAATGAGATGCATCGAATGCACCACCACCAACAGTACCAGCAACAGCAGCAGATAAATGAGATGCATCGAATGCACCACCACCAACAGTACCAGCAACAGCAGCAGATAAATGAGATGCATCGAATGCACCACCACCAACAGTACCAGCAACAGCAGCAGATAAATGAGATGCATCGAATGCACCACCACCAACAGTACCAGCAACAGCAGCAGATAAATGAGATGCATCGAATGCACCACCACCAACAGTACCAGCAACAGCAGCAGATAAATGAGATGCATCGAATGCACCACCACCAACAGTACCAGCAACAGCAGCAGATAAATGAGATGCATCGAATGCACCACCACGCAACAGCAGCAGATAAATGAGATGCATCGAATGCACCACCACCAACAGTACCAGCAACAGCAGCAAATATATGAGATGCAGCAAACACACCAGCAGCAGCTGCAGCAATTGCTGGAATCACAGCAAAGCCAGCAACGAGAGATGCAGCAACTGGTCTCTGCTCAGCATTATCTCAACGAGTCTTATAAAGAGATAAGCGAGAGGTGGGCGACTTGGATGGCGAAAAACGACACGGACTCTGACGATGATGCCCCTCCTGTGTAGTCTGCTTAGTTGTTGTAGGTAAATTTGCTGTACTTTATAATAAACTAAATTTTTACCATATGTAGAACAAATCATGGAAAGGTAATCCAAAAATTTTCGTGATTTTCTAACACTTGCATGATTTATTATAATTTAACTCTAAAATAATTAATTAAAATTATAATAAATTTTAGGGTTTTTTTAAAAAAAACCCTAAAGTATGGGTTGGTTTTAAAAAAACCCTTAAAGTAGTGGAGGTGGGGAGGCCGTCCTCAAAGATCGAGTACGGCCGGTCCAGCTGGACCGGCCGTACTGGACTCCCTTTGCAATTTTTTGCAAAAATAAAGTTGGAGGAGATATTCAATAACAGATCTCACTGTCATTACTACGATAAAGCTTGAGAGATTAGTGGAGATATTCAATAACAGATCTCATACAATTTTTTACATCTCTGGTTTATATTTTCTTCAGACTTCGTCAATGCCTTTCATCATTTCAAAGAACCAAAAAATGCACATTCGTAAACGAAGAAACTGACCTTAATCGTTTCCGCATCGAAAATGGAATAAATTGATACGTTCAAATTCCGGCTTCAATGAATGGGATCGTCTGTTCTCGTCGCCACAGAAACCCTATCTCAAGAGGCTCGCTAAAATTGCTTGAAGGAAGAGCGAAGAAGAAAGTACAGTGGCCAATCGTCGGATCAAATTCCTTCTTTCAGGTTGTTCTCTCGCTCAGTGTGATACGCTGTGTAGGAAAAAGTAAATGTTTTACTTTGTTATTGTTCCGTCGTGTGGGTTTAGCTAATCTTTCTCTGTCAAATACATAAAATTTGAATTTTTAACAGCATGTAATTTTCCAGGCTGGGTAGAGCTGAATGGAGATTTTTTTTAACCAGAGTGGGTATTGATTAGAGCCCTAATACGATTTTATCTTCTTGAGGTTATGATGAATGCATTTTTAATTTAGTACTATGCATCAATTATTCTTTAAAAAACATAAAGAATATCTATTCAGTCTGCATCCACCCATTATATTTTCTTCGTTGCAGGATCGCTTCAGGTGGCAATGATGATCGGTAAGTTTTTGCATTTCTTCTTTCATTTTCTTTCTCCTTTCTTCTATGTCTTTCTTTCTCCTCTCTTCGGCATGGTCAGGAAGTCAGTCATTGGGCTCCCCTTTCAGGCTGTTTGGTCGCGCTGAGGTTTCGAGCATTGCAATTAGTTCAACTTTGGAGCAACCGTCCTCAATGGTAAAACCCGTGACTTTTGTCACGGGTTTTGTCATTTGAGGGGCGAATTTCTCCTGATATTTAATACATATGACTGAGATTGATGTCAATATCACTTTCTTCCTGCTGTTGCTGGTACTGTTGGCATATATTTCAGTAGAACTAATTGCTGGTACTCCAAGGAGAAGAAAGTGATATTGACAACAATCTCAGTTATATGTATTAAATATCAGGAGAAATTCGCCCCTAAAATGACAAAACCCGTGACAAAAGTCACGGGTTTTACCATTGAGGACGGTTGGTTTAAATAGTTTAGAAAGTTTAGCTAAACCCACACGACATTTACTCGTCCCTTTCTTTTAACATTTCACATTATTCTTCTCCTTCTGGATAATGGGTATTTCAGAGATTGCTTTTCTGAGTCTCTCTCCTCATTTTCTAACATTCTTTTATTTTTTTTCTTCGTGGGTTTTTGGAGGTTTTTCTTCTCATAATCTCTCTCATCGCATAATCCACTTTTTCATGACAATATTAGTCCTTTTTAATCCAGATTGTGGAAATTGGTCTTGGAAAAAATTGGCTTATTTGAATCTCCCTCTCACTTTTTCTCTCTACCTTTTTTTGCAGCTGCAACTTGGTGCGTTTGCAGAGATGGATTAAGTGATTCAGTTCTGCAAAAGACATTAGACTATGCCTGTGGAGCTAGAGCAGATTGTGGCTCAATTCATCAAAATGGAGCTTGTTTTCAGCCAAACACAGTCAAAGCTCACTGTTCTTACGCTGTCAACAGCTACTTCCAGAAGAATGGCCAAGCTCAAGGCTCCTGCAATTTTGCTGCTTCTGCCATTATCATAACTTCTAACCCTAGTAAGACTCTCTTAAACTTCAATAACCCATCTTCGTTTTCTCTCTCCATCTCCAGATCTTCAGAGATTAGACTGTGATTCATCGGAAAGCACTGTTGAATCTTGTTCTTCTTTTTGGGTGCTGTTTTTTCCAGGCATTAGTGGTTGTGTTTACCCTAGTTCCAGGTATGTTTCTGCACCAAATTTGCATTTTTTTCCGAAATCAATCTGGAAAGGTAGCAGATCTATGGCCTGGAAAAAACAAGCTTCAAGTTGAATCCAATGACATTTGAAGAATAGCTGAAATTTCATGGGACGTCAAATCATGCCTAGACTTGGTACTCAACTCTTTTTTTACAAGTACAGAGTTAAAGGCAGTGTTTGCCTGCAAAGCTTCAAGTTGCTCCATTTTAACCGAGTGAAAAGTGGCACTTTTTAACCAAGTCTAGGCATGATTTGACGTCCCATGAAATTTCAGCTATTCTTCAAATGTCAGAAGATAATTATTTCTTTTATGATTATGACACTTTTCCATTTATAACCCAACATAACTTACAACGGTCGGTGATTCAAAACCTTTCAAATTCTGATCAGACGATTGGCCACCCGTTATCTTCTTCGCTCTTCCTTCAAGCCATTTTAGCGAGCCTCTTGAGATAGGGTTTCTGTGGCGACGAGAACAGACGATCCCATTCATTGAAGCCGAAATTTGAAAATATCAGTTTATTCCGTTTTCGATGCGGAAACGATTAAGGTCAGTTTCTTCGTTTACGAATGTGCATTTTTTGGTTCTTTGAAATGATGAAAGGCATTGACGAAGTCTGAAGAAAATATAAACCAGAGATGTAAAAAAATGTGTGAGATCTGTTATTGAATATCTCCACTAATCTCTCAAGCGAAATGACAGTGAGATCTGTTATTGAATATCTCCTCCAACTTTATTAATTTCAGCGAAATGACAGTGAGATCTTTAAAACTGAGATTGTTATTAATTTCTCCTGCCATTTAAATAAATTGAAAATAAATTAAACTGATGACGTGTGCTTTTCATTCTCCTCTATTTTACCCAGAGTTTTGTCATCTCTCACTTTCATTATTTCATAAAGGTTCTCTTGCTTGGATAAGAGCTCCACCGATGACAGAGCTCAAAACATCATCTTCTCTAGTTCCCTCGGCTCACTGCTTTAGCGGGCGGGCGCCATCTCTAAGCCAAACTAACTTTTCTCTGTCTCCATCGTCTCATTTAATTTTTCATGTGCCATGAGGTGACTCTTTGTTTCCTTACGTTTGTCATTCAGTGAATTATATGTGATTCTTCACCTTCTACCAAATATTTCAGTCTGACATATATTATGATTTCTTTTTATGCATTCATGGACTGATAATTTCAGAGAGTATTATTGCATCGTCTTATTCTTCTTTCTCTTTCTCGATGGGTTTTGGCATTTTAACCAAAACGGCTCTCAAAGCTTCAAGTTGCTCCATTTTAACCGAGTGACATTTCCATTTTAGCTTTCCATCCATTGGCCATCTTTAATGCCTCTGCTTTAACTGGAGCAGTGATCTGTGTTGGGATCCTCATTAATTCTGCTAACAAAATAAAACAACTCCTCTTAGTAAGATTCTCATCATATTCCATATCTCTAATCCCCATAGTTGAAGGGTAAAACCATCTTATTGCATCTAGAACCATTTTGGCAGGGAATGACGATGTTTGAAGAGCATTTACAATAGAGAAGATGATGTAACAACTTGAAGCTTTGCAGGAAAACACTGCCTTTAACTCTGTACTTGTAAAAAAAGAGTTGAGTACCAAGTTTAGGCATGATTTGACGTCCCATGAAATTTCAGCTACTCTTCAAATGTCATTGGATCCAGCAAAGCTTGTTTTGGATGTGTTTCAAGGGTATTTTTCTCAACAGTGGAAGAAGGAAGAAAGTGATATTGAAGAATGTGTCGTGAGGAGTTACATGCTGGAGCAATTGGCCAAAATATCACCTAATATTGACCCTCAGGTAAAAAAGGATGTGATGGAACTGGCAATTGAGTGGAATGTGAAGATTACAAGACAACATGAGGATTCATTAGTGAGTTTCTTGCGATTTCTGGCTACATATGGATTGATTTCTTCATTCAAGAAAGAAGAAATTTTGAAGTTTTTTTAGGTTGTACTGCTGCATAAACAGGCTCCAGATTTGTTCCAATTGCTCAGTTTTAGACACCAGATTTTTGTTTTAGTAAATGCCAAAAACCCATCAAATGATATACACTGAATAAACAATACGATTAAAAAAATTAATACATGGTATATTAAAAATATTTACAAATTCCTGCCACGGCCGCGTGTCGAAGATTCCTGCGTCCCATCAAATGTGTTAAAGCCCATGAATGTGTCATGCGAAGCAGCGCCTGAAGTTGATCCCTGGTTAGGACAAGTGCGAATATTATGCCTCTGCTGCCGACATATACCACAACGCACGGTTGAGTTCCTCTTACTGACTCTCGAGCTTGATGGCTCTTCGGGATCTCGCACTCTTGTCTTCTTCGGCCTACCAGGTTGACGTCGTCTTTTTGGCGGGAGGATTTCATTCATATCTCGTACGATCGGCCACATTATTGGGCCACTGATCGGACGAATATAGTGTGAGTACATCTGCAGGTATCTTCCCCTGTAATAGCATGCATGCACGTAGTCTTCTGGCGCGACTCTCATCCAGTACATGCAAGAAATGGAATGGACACACGGGATTCCTGTACGCTCCCACCGAGTGCAGTTGCACACACCCAAAGTCATGTCCACCTCGAATTGGTCGTAACCATTGCTGACTTGAAATCGTGTAGCTCCCGAAAACGTTGCATGCCAGTTTCCAGATGCACTCTTAAGCTTGTCAAGCTTTGCTTGGATCTTGGGACACAGGATCTCATTTGAATCAAACAGCTTCTCATATTTCTTGACGATGCAAGTCATCAAGCGTGTTCGGATCATCTCGAACATGGTCAGGATCGGTTTGTCCCTGACTGGAAAAAGAAGTGCATTGAATGACTCGCTCAAGTTATTCAATCCCATATCGCACTTGGGATTCGCAGAGAAGGCATGACTAGCCCAAAATTTCGGCTCTTCTGCTCTAAGCCATTCGTGGGCTTCCGGACATAGCCGGTGTAGTTTCCGCATTTCTTGCTCGAAATTGGCCTCAGTGGGTGCTCTGGCCGCATTCCACATCGCATCTCTGTATGCTTTGCCCCGAAAGCGATTTTTGAAATTCGCATACATATGCCGGAGGCAGAAGCGGTGTTCAGCATATAGGAATTGATCTCGAATAGCTCTCTGTAACCCCTGATATTTGCACAAACAATGACGTTGATAAAACAATATTAAAAAGCCAAAGCCACAAAATTTTAAATAAACTTATAGAAATACATCATACCTTTTGTCGATCTGAAATAAGTGTCCAACCATAGCCATGCTGAGTGTTGAGGTCTTCCTTTAATATACCCAAAAACCATGTCCATGAGTCTGCACACTCAGACTCGACGTTGGCAACAGCAACAAGGTAGATTCCATCATTTCCATCGATGCTGACGGCTGTGAGTAGTTGGCCAGCACACGACCCCTTTAGATGACAGCCATCTAAGCAGATAACGGGTCTCCCGTACTCCAGCAACCCAGTCTTACAAGCAGCCATGCACATATAGAATCTTTGGAATCCCAATTGATTACGGCCCACTGGGTTTCCATCAATTTTCACTGTGCTGCCCGGATTTGATCTGAATATTTCGGCCGCGTACGACCACAGCTGCCCGTACTGTTCGTCGCACTTCCCTTCATTGAGGGTTCGAGCTATGCTTCTTGCTCTTGTGGCAAGACTGGATGAAATGTCGACGGTGAAGTCATTCCTCACTGTCTCCATAATAGATGAGATGTCCCAGGTAGGGTGACTTTTGAACCTATCCAGGTAATGGTTCGCCAGCCATTTTGCTGAAGCGCGTCGATTTTCAACTTGCCTCGAACAGCAGTGAGAGTCGATCAAGCTCTTTATTTGGAACGTTCGCTCATTTTGCATCAATGAAGCATGCAATCGCCACCCACATCCATCTCTATATTCAGCCGTCAGTCGACTTTTTTCACATTTCTTGTATGTAATACCATAACCATTTTCTATGGAATATTGGTCTATCTCGTTTTTCAGTTCCTGCAAAGAACCATATTTTTTACCCTTATGAAATCCCATTGAGATTTGTTCTCTTACCGGTATGCTTTCCACCTCGTCGTCATCTGAGCCGACCGGTGTTCGAAGCTCATCGTCTAGCGATTTGGAGGTCGAATAGACATATATTTCTTCATTTGCGAGTGGGTTATCGAATGCTCGTACATCACCATATTCCGGCGTGTTGTCCAAATCCAAATCCATTTCGGCATCACCACTTGATCGCTCATCTAAATCAATCGATGTACTTGAGTTGGAATCCATTTTCGTCGCTAATAAAATCTTCGTTAAAAAAAATAGATATAAGTCAATTATTTACAGTACTAGAAATATTCATTACAAAAATATATGGTAAATGATAAAATTGAAAAAAATAGTATTAGAAATATTCATCAATAATCAAGAAAATAACATTATAAAAATTTAAATAAAAAAACTCAAATACAAATTAAAATATTTAATCAAAATCTAAATACTTGTAAATAAAGCCGGAAGAATATGGTCGAAATAAGAAATTAGAAATTAGAAATGAGTGAGAGAGGGGTAAGGGAGGGAGGGTGTGTAGAGAATTGAGAGGGGTAAGGGAGGGGGTGTGTGTTATTTTTAAACCCCGAATTGGGGTTTTTATAGGGGGGACGAGTACGGCCGGTCCAACTGGACTGGCCGTACTCGATCAGACACGAGTTTTGTTTTTTTGTGAAGTGAGTACGGCTGGTGCAAATGGACCAGCCGTACTCACCCACAAAAAAACAAAAACCCGTGACTTCAGTCACGGGTATTTGCGGTGCGAGTACGGCCGGTCCATTTGGACCGGCCGTACTCGGCACTAGAGGACAAAAAACCCGTGACTGAAGTCACGGGTTTTAGCGGTGAGAGTACGGCTGGTCCAAATGGACCGGCCGTACTCGGCGCTAGCGGACAAAAACCCGTGACTTTCGTCACGGGTTTTGACGGTGAGAGTACGGCCGGTCCAAATGGACCGGCCGTACTTGGCACTACAGGACAAAACCCGTGACAAAAGTCACGGGTTTTGCCCATAGGAGGACGGCTGGTCCTCCTATGGGCCGTACTCGGTCTCAAATTGTAACGCCCCGAGTTATCTGAACCCGGCTCGTCACACAATGCCCATATATGACTAAGATTTCTACTATATATATTTTTTTTAAAAAAATAAACTTTAAAAACATTTAAATATTTGCAGCGGAAATTATTTGAATCACAACGAAGTTATACAAAACTACGAAATGCTGTTGAATGGTTAAGAAACAATCGGCAATTTGAAAATTCTAGTTTAAACAGCGAAGTACCAGGGAAGTCGTAGTAGTCAAACACATCTGCCGATTGATAAAGTCAACGGAAGAAGCAGAAAACAACCAAAATAGGAGACTCCTGCCGACGGCGTTAGTCGAATGAGAAATAAAGGACATCTCTCGGTAGACTGCATCTACCGGTGACTAAACGACAAAACGCACTCAACATCTTCCGATGACGTCAGCACGCATCTGCCGATGAGTATACCGAGACATCATCCGATGGACTTAGACTCTACATCTTCCGATGACGTCAGCTCGTATCTGCCGATCACTAAACGTCAACGTTGTACCCACTCATACCGGTAGGGCAAATCCTACATCTTCCGATGACTATTCCTACGGCATCTTCCGATAGACAACAACAACATCCACCGATAGACATCGTCTACTGGTAGAAAACAGAATACATTTCAACTACTCCTCACTGTACTCACACAACACTAGTTACAGAAAGGAATTCGTTTGCTTTTCCGAGACCATTCAGAAATAGCTCAACCATGGCATTTACCAAAATCCAGTAATAAACATTTAAAACTCAACAGATTACAGTTAACCGAAGAAAAATCTCAAAACGTGTTCAAAGTATTGAAACCACTACTGTTATGGAGACTTAACATTTCTAAGTTTAAACACTGTCAACTAAACCTTCTCACCAACAGACATCAGTTAAGCCGCCCCATCAGCTGCCAAATTGTTACAAAGATGCACTCCACAACCAGCCTAGTTCTCGGCAGACTCAGTAAACACACCTGCTATCACTTCTTCACCTACATCACAAAACTCATCTATTAGCCTAATGCTAAGTAAGTAAAGCAATCAAGAAATGAAACAACAAAATATAAATTCCTAATATGCAATTTCTACTTTCTCAACTCAGTTGTTCATGCTTCGTTTCTGTTCAGATCCCCCTGTGAAATTGGGAGTTGGATCAACTCTCCCAAAGTGCATACATCCCTGTCTCATTAAGGGGCGGATTAATTCCCTTAACAGTGAAACTGATTCCTCTGTTCAGATCTCGCTGTGAAATTGGGAGTTGGATCAACTCTCCCAAAGTGCATACATCCCTGTCTCATTAAGGGGCGGATTAGTTCCCTTAACAGTGAAACTGATTCTCATGACTGTTTCAATATGTTCAATCCTTACCATGCCAATCATGCTTTCAGATTCATTTTCGTATGTTTTAAAAAAAAACATGATGCATAGAATACAAATACACACAGATAATCATAATCCTAACGTTTTGTGATGTAGGCCCGAAGGCACAAGCAAACTTCACTTACCTGGTCTCCTGAAAAAACTTGGTTGCAAGCTACTTCGGATATTACTCAAACCTAAAACCATAGACAAAGCAAACATTAAGTTTCTTCTAATCTTCATTCTAAACCACTAGAAATCTAAGGGAAACTGATTTGGGAACTCTAGTCATGGTGCATTCCCGATTTCAACTCATAAACCGAAACTAGCACTCGCATACCGCATTCTCAAAACTTCATTTATCAACCCTCCTACCAACGATAGTTACAATGTAGCAAGAAATAGAAGCAAAACTCACCTAGTTCAGAGGAAATCGCTGGAAGAATCGAAGAGGATCTCCTATCGCGCTCTGCTAAGCTGAGGGGCTGAGGGTGGAAGAGGAAATGAAATGAAACAGTGGCGGCTACTTCATTAACACTTCCCTTAAATACGTTATCCATTTCTTCCAAATTGCTAATTACTCTTTTGTCCTTGCATAGTTATTAATTAACCCTATCACTTTCTTTCCAAAATTTACACAACAGCTAATACATCCTATGGGATAATTTAAATGTGGCTTAATAGAACCGAGTGTTACACAAATATTTGCAAAAATTTGCAAATTGAGTCAAGTACGGCCGGTCCAGATGGACCGGCCGTACTCGGAGAGGGAGTACGTACTCCTCACCCCCCCTGCCGGGTTTAAACCGAGTGTTTTCAATAGTTGGAGGTGTTTTTCGATGAACAGTAATTTTTAGAGGTTTTTTTACTGTTGACCGTTAGTTCAGGGTTTTTTTTAAAAAAAACCCTAATTTATTTCTATCTCCTCCACGTAGGATGGGTGTTATTACAAATCAAGGGCTTTGGGTTATCGGTGGGTGAAGCATTATTACGAGGAAGGAAAGCATTGGATTCTCCCCCTTTACTACTTTTCATGCTTCTCCAACTCCAATGGCAAGATCATCATTTCTCCTCCTACCAAAAGTAATGTTTAATGCAAGTCTTATAATTTCTCAACTCTCTAATATATTTAAAATCTTTATTTAATAAATCTTAAAACTTCCATATATAATTTTGAAACTTGTCAATACAAATCAAATTCTAACCATAATTAAATCTGATTCCTTCTAAACATTGAAAATCATTAAGTAAAAAATAAAAAAATAAAACGAAATAGAATTTGAAAAATTGATACACCTCCCCAGTCGGGGAATTAATTACTAGTAATTAATATTAAGTACTATTAATCGAAGTAAAATCATCGCCACTCCCAATGATAATTTGTTATCCTGGCCACGTGGTGAGCAAAAGAGAGGGCCTGCTGATTGGATTTTAATTGACAGTCACCATTGATAGTTTGGTCAAAGTCCAAGTTCAGAGAGGGCCCTGCTGATTGGATTTTAATTGACAGTCACCATTGATAGTTTGGTCAAAGTCCAAGTTCAAAGGATATTTAAGTAATTTCGCTACAGCGTTTTTCTTCTTGGGGTTTGATTCTGTTGAGAGCAAGCAAGCAAGCTCTGTTGTTTCTGAAATCCCAAAGGGAGTCGCGGGAGAGAGAGAGAGAGGGAGATGGGGAGGGCATTTGTTTATATGATTCTTGGAGGAGTAGCGGCTGGCTATGCTACTCTTGAATTCTTCAAGAGGGGACTCTCCCACGGTGAACACTGGAATAGACTTCCAGTGTTACTTACCCTAATTTTTCAGTCCAGAGGAGTAGCTACTCGAGAGCCATGGATAGTTTGTCGTTTAACATCAGTGGAAGATTTGAAGAAATCTTGGAGTTTTATGGTGCAATAACGGTTACTTCTAATTATTAATTGCTATATTTTAATTACTTCTAACACTTTCAATTCTGTGTTTACTTTCAGATGTTTTATTCACCTCTGTGCATCCCTCTCTTTCTCTCTCGAGAATTTCAAACTGCAGTCGCCCAACGTTTCCATCTTTGTTTCTGTTTCTCTCTCTATCTTTCTTCGAGGCCATTTTTGATTATCTTCCTCTGATCCAACGATATTATTTCAATTGGTTGCTTTTATTGAGATGGAGTTGCAATCTATCCGGGTAGCTGTTAATATTAGACCATTGATAACACGGGAGCTTCTCGATGGATGTACGGAGTGCATCACCATTGTTGAGGGAGAACCTCGGGTAAGTTCATCTATTTTAAATTTTTGTTTCTTTATTGGTTCGATTGTGAATAAGTCGATTTTTCTTCTTCTTGTTTATTATGTATTATTATGTAGAATAGTGTGTTTATGATCATTAGGAGTTTATGAAATAATCTTATTCGGTAAAACTTAGAGTTAAAAAGGTGTCGCCTAAAATACTTAATTATAGTAAATTGATTGAAATAAAAAATTTCTTAATTAATTTAATTTAAAAATGACATGAAGTAAGAGTTAGTTTACTATAACTACATAATTTGAATGATATGAATAGATTGCGTAAATAAAAACTTGTTAGATGATTTATTTTTATTGAATTTAATAACAAAACTAAATTAAAGTAATATTTAAAAAATAAAAACAAACGAGGTTTATGAGAAAATTAAACTGTATCACTAAAATGAAATAAACCTATTTTTAATTTGCCCTTTTCGAATTAAACTTGTTAGGTGATTTCTGACAAATTCTTCTTGTGGTCCCTAGAGATACTAAAAATGAAATTATAGATGCATATATTGTAAAGTTTCACACATGGCCCATTATGACCAAGATTAAACTTGTAACAAGCATGTGTGCCTCCTATGATTTATAGCATTCTCTAATTTATTGTTGTGAGTAGGAAGTAGTACCTAAGATATGGATTCCCAGATTTACATGTCATTGTCATCTGTGTGTTACAATCCTATATGTTGATGACAACAAATTACTTTCTCAATTATTGGATTTTGTATTCCTTAGTGTTACAACATATTACAGTAAAATACAATTTATGATTATCTTGTCTGTTTTGACTCCAAAAAATAAATATGGATGTATTAAATAATAATTTAATTGCTCATTTTTGAAGATGATATAGTCCACTATTACAACTTCGGTGAAATTATAGATTCACGTGCACTATTGTTGTTGAAGATTTTTTCGGTGAAGTGATGCCTTCTGGTTTATGATTCAAGAATTGGTCTTGAAAAAATTTGCCCTATTATGATGCTTCAAAACATCAATTCTACTTTTAAATAATATTTTTTATTTAATACAATTTATTATTATGTAGAATAGTGTGTTTATTCAATAAAATACTAAAATTAATTGTTTAATATGTTAAAAGTTTCCAATTGAGAGACAGCACATTTGCTTTAACTGTTTTTGTTATTGGCATTAACAATAGGTGGTTATTGGCTTTCATGCATTCACTTATAATTACGTGTATGGTAACACCGGATCAACTCCCTCAACCATTTATGAAGATTGTGTTGCTCCACTTGTTGATGCTTTTTTCCAAGGCTATAATGCAACTGTTCTTGCTTATGGCCAGGTAGACGATGATTTAATTTTTCTTAATTTTTATTTTCTCTTTTTCTCTATATCTTGGATTTCTCTGTCTTCATTCCTGCACTTAATATCATGAAAATTGTTGCACTAGACTGGTTATGGAAAAACTCACATGATGAGTACCAATTACGATAGAGATAATAGCAAGTATGAAATTATCCCAAAAGTAATGGATCATATATAAAAGAGTCGAGGCAATGAGAAATTCAGTGGAGTTTTTGATCAAAGTATCATTTATTCGACGTAACAAAATGTTTCATTTCTACTAATAATATTTTTATTTAATACAATTTATTATTATGTAGAATAGTGTGTTTATTCAATAAAATACTAAAATTAATTGTTTAATATGTTAAAAGTTTCCAATTGAGAGACCAGCACATTGCTTTAACTGTTTTGTTATTGGCATTAAAAATAGGTGGTATTGGCTTTCATGCATTCACTTATAATTACGTGTATGGTAACACCGGATCAACTCCCTCAACCATTTATGAAGATTGTGTTGCTCCACTTGTTGATGCTTTTTTCCAAGGCTATAATGCAACTGTTCTTGCTTATGGCCAGGTAGACGATGATTTAATTTTTCTTAATTTTTATTTTCTCTTTTTCTCTATATCTTGGATTTCTCTGTCTTCATTCCTGCACTTAATATCATGAAATTGTTGCACTAGACTGGTTATGGAAAAACTCACATGATGAGTACCAATTACGATAGAGATAATAGCAAGTATGAAATTATCCCAAAAGTAATGGATCATATATATAAAAGAGTCGAGGCAATGAGAAATTCAGTGGAGTTTTTGATCAAAGTATCATTTATCGACGTAACAAAATGTTCTCATTGACTTATTATATGCTTTATTTTTTCTTTTACCCACGCATTTCTCATGGAAAATTCTAAATGACAGATGTTGAAGGATGAAATATTTGATTTACTTAATTCAAATACATCAGCTATATCCAAAGGTGAAGGGGTTCTTCGTCAACCCTTTGTGCCCGTGCAAATCATAGAAACAGTAAGTGGAAGGATAACACTATCAAGTGTTATTGAGGCTGAAGTTAGAACCAAAGAAGAGATGGCCTCATACTTGTCGCGAGGCTCTTTATCTCGCGCAACAGCCAGTACCAACATGAATAGTCAGTCAAGATTTGGATTACACGCTTTTCGTTGCTTCTTGTTGCCTTTTCTTTGTTCAAGTGGTATTATAAGATTTAGAATCATTGAATTTGTAGTCAACTTCTGTTATTTATAGTGAGCACCTTGTATTATGATTGAGTTTTTTTGTTCTCACATTTGATTGAGAAACGTGTTTATGTGCTTTACAGTCGATCACATGCTATATTTACAATTAGCATGGAGCAAAAGAAAAGCGTTGGCAGCTTATCTGGTATATCTCATGATGATACAAGTGATGTACTATGTGCAAAACTCCATTTGGTGGATCTAGCTGGTTCAGAACAAGCAAAACAATCAGGTGCTAATGACTTGCGTTATAAAGAAGGTAAAGTTGACCATTTTTACATTTCTTTCATGTTTAAAGAATGATTTGCATTTTTAAAAAATTATTCTTATGATGTATCAAATTTTAAAATGTACTTGTACCTTTTTTGTTATTGCCTTAGGAATTCATATCAACAAGAGTTTGTTGGCCCTTGGCAATGTTATAAGTGCATTGGGAGATAAGCAAAAAAAAAGGAGGCCATGTACCTTATCGAGATAGCAAGTTAACTCGTTTATTACAGGCATGATGCCTATTTAAAATTATGGAATTCTTTGATTTTTTGTTCTTTAAATTATTTGTTCGGCTTTCACATATGTGCATTTTGAAGAGGCTTTATTTATTCTCATCAGTAAGTAATACTTATGCTCAGCAATGTTAATAGAAATGATTGATCAATGCTGAGATTTTTTTTTTTTTGTAATTCTGTTTTATGTAAGAATTTTAGTATATTATGTTATCGAATGCATATAATTATTACTTCAATCTGATGAAAAATTATAATTGAAGCACCAAACTCTTTTTTGAGAAGTGTTTTCAATATGTTTATTTTATATGTGAGTAGTGATTGCTTTTAATTTGATAATTTCGTTGTTTTTGTCTAGGATTCTTTGGGGGGAGACAGTAAAACCGTCATGATTGGTACAATTTCACAATCTTCAACAATAAATTTTTTTCTTCATCTTTTTTTATCAACCACTGATGTTATTTGCATATCATAGCATGTGTTAGTCCTGCTCACATAAATGTTGAGGAGACATTGAATACTTTGAAATATGCAAATCGTGCTTGTAATTGTAAAATCTGCAAAATTTTTGTGAATAAAATTTTTTAAATAAATTTTTTTACGAATTTTAAGTGTAAATTAGAAACTGTAAATCAATTAAATTAAAAGAATTAAAATAAAATAGTGAAATTGAAATAAAATAAAAAAATAAAAAAATAAAATAGAATATTAAAACAATAGGTTTTCAAATAGAAAACCTTATTGTTTTATTGCGTCGGCAGAACAAAAAAACAGAGAGAGAGAGAGAGAGAGAGAGAGAGAGAGAGAGAGAGAGAGAGGGGGGGGAGAGAGAGAGAGAGGGGGGGGGGGGGGGGGGGGGGGGGGGGAAGAGACGCCGCTACGCAAGGAGAGGAGATCCGACGCCGAAGTTGTCTCCGTTCGGTGAAGTTTTGGTATCAAACTCTTCGTCTCAAAGAGTAGAGTAACCTTAGTGAAGGACTTTTTCGGAGGTAGGCTTTCGTTCGCTCGATTTTTACATTTGAAGTGTTCGGTTTTTAGAGAATCTTAGATCTGAAATTTGGAGGTCGATTGTTGGTGTTTTTAACACGATTCGGCCAGAATAGAGGTGATGATGCATTGGGGAGAGTTTTCGGCGAGGAAATAGTCGGAAAAAAACGTGTTTCTTGATCGTGAAAACTTGTCGGCGTTCGGCCGTCGCTGGCTGAGTCAACTCGAGCCCGTGAGCCGAGTTTTGTTCGGGCTGGGTCAAGCTTGACCTAAGAGCCCAGTGGGCCGGGTCAGCCCGACTCGGGCTGGGTTTGACCCAAGCCCAATTGGGCCAGGTTTGATCAGGCCATACAGAATTGGGTAGGGCCGATCCGACCCAAACCATTTCCGACCTGAACCGGTCCGACTCGACCAGTTTGGATCCAAACTGGTCCAATCCGACCCAAACCGGTTAGTCAATGTCAACTATTGACTTTTGACCGTTGACTTTGAGCGACCTTTGACTTTGACCAAATGTTGACTTTTGACCAAAAAGTCAACTCGAGTCGTTTTGGTCCGTTTTTGCCATAGTTCGCAGTTTATATCGTTTATCAACCCAATTGGATCTTAATGGGTTCCCTCCCTTTTTTTGACTTTCAGATTCAGAGGATTTTGCAGACCTCGAGACGATTCCCGAGGACACACGGACCACCGAAATTAGGACTCGCCTCGGGTATGGGTTATTATATTTTCTGCGATATACCTACATAACATGCATATATGTATTATTTTGGTGAATTACTCCTGATATTGATGTCGGTTGTTTTAAAAACATGAGCATATTGCATTAAATAGGCATGTATACTTTTGTCTTGATTTGATTGCCTACTGCCATGTTTTCTTGTCCCGTCGACGGGTTTGAGTTGAGATTGATCATCATACTATGTTGTTGTGTTTTATTGTGGATTAGTTTTCTGATGCATTGCATAGTTTTCTGTATTGCCATTTGGAGCTGATTCTGGAGGTAATCGTTTGACACTCTTAGCGGGGCCCAGCTAAGAGTAGCAAGGGATTTTTCCCAGATGCACCCGTGTTTGAAGGTTGTCGTGGTACTCCCCACACTTGTTTGGATAGGGCTCCGGGATGAGTGGTTGTTGATTCCCTCCGGGTTGAGTTCCCTCTGGTTAAACTCCTTGCATGTGGAGCTCTGGACTCGAAGCTTTGGCTAGCCCTAGGTTCTGAGCTATGCTAGCCCTGTTACCTGACCTGATCAATGTCTGTTCGTTGTTACCCCCGGTATGATAAGTCCCTTGTGCGGTGTTCCCAAGGGCTCAGGGTAGAGTGATCGTTGATTCCCTCCTGGTGAGCTACCGTGTGATCCACGAGGTCCAGGGTATGCCGACTGATCGAGAGTGATCGTTGATTCCCTCCTGGTGAGCTACCGTGTGATCTACGAGGCCCAGGGTATGCCGATCGATCGAGAGTGATCGTTGATTCCCTCCTGGTGACCTACTGTGTGATCCACGAGACCCAGGGTATGCCGACCATGATTCTCCTGATGGTTGACTATATCTCTTCTTCTTATGAGTTTTTGTCTAATGTTATTGCTACCTTTCTATGTGTGGTGTGTTTCGGTAGATCATTGTGGGGTCTCCTTTTTCACTGTGCACTTGACTATGTAGTACGGTATGGATAGTGAGGGTGTAGTTTGTATATACTTTATTTTAAAAGTTAGCCCGATTGATCTATCTAAAAATGAATAGAGATTTAATAACGTAGAATTGGTTTTGAGAGTTGATACTCATTTATTGATATTATAAATGGCATGCATTATAACATGAGTGGTGGGAATAACATCCCATACTGAGTTTGTCACTTACCCCAACGACTTCCCCCTCTACAGGTAAAGGAAGGAGGAAGCAGAAGTGAATTAGATCGGCACCAACCGCTTAGGAGCTACCTTTATTTCTGTTTCGTTAATTCGTGAAATGTAAGAACATATTCGAGATTGTACTGTACTTTGACATGTAATTATATTCATTTATCTTGTATTTTTATTATTGCTTGTATTCTCACATTTGTTTAGCTCAGAGGTCATGGATCGATCATAAATCTTCCGCACAAAGCCTTAGGTTAGACGGTGGACCTTTTTTGGGGTGTGACAGTAATATTCAAAACAAGGCAATTGTAAGAAATTTTGTCCAATATGTTTTGCTTTATAAAATTATCTGTTTTCTCTTGATGTCCTCACTATTTTAAATTTTATTCTACAGGTTAACCGTAATCCTACGGCAACTCAAATTCAAAAAATGAAGAGCCAAATTGATCAATTGCAATTTGAGCTTCGATTGTATCGTCATGACGTAGGTGCACCATATGAGGAACTTCAGGTTTATTACCATATGCGGTTTGTCTTACATAAATTTCTCTCTTTACTTTATTGAAGGCTGAAATGAAGCGGCTTACTGGTGGCAATGCATCTTACGAGAAAAAAGTTCAAGAGTTTGAAATAGAGAAAAAGACTTTACAGGTTAAATTGATGCCAAAATTCTTTTTTGATTGAATGACTTTCGAATATTAATTTTTATGTGATTTGCAGCGAGAAATCGAGGTACTTAGATGTAATATTTTTAATATCTTGACCGAGATAAAATTGTTTTTATATTGTGGGCTCATTAGTTTGCTGCTTATGTTTCTGAATTGAAAAAGAATGAAGATGCTCAATCTCAATTAGTGAGACAAAAGCAAAAGATTGATGAAGTTGCAAAGAGATTGCTGGATCAGATCCAATTAATAAAGTCTCAAAAGGTTTGATTATATCCTTAATGGAAAGGGATTTTCTAGAATGTTTCTTATAGTTATTCGTTGGTAACAATTTAATTTCTTCACTTTAGGTTCTACTGCAGCATAAGATTAAACAAGAGTATGAGCAATTTCGGTTATGGAAGGCTTCATTATAAAAAGAAGTGCTCCAGGTGCTCACTTTATTTGATAATAATTTGGTAATCTGTCATGTATACAAATATTTTATCGATAAAGGTAATGCATTTTAATTTTGAAGTATAGTAGCTATTGATCTGAAGATTTTCTATTGATAGTTCTTATCAATTTTAATCGGCCAAAAGTGGTCAAATTATTTATATGGAAATAATCTAATTCATCATCTAGCTAAAACATTGTTAGGATGAATTTTTGTGACGTTATAAGTTTTTTCACTTAACTACATTTTTTTAAGAGAAAATGGTGGATAGTAATCATGTTTTATTTTCTTTCATTAACTAATGTCTTAGATCAGATTAATGAACACCCGTTTGATTTAATGTGTTGGTGCAGAATTCAAGCTTAAAGAATTACTCCGTGAATAGGTCAATGAAATTTCCAAAAAAAAAAGAAATTCAAGTGTGAGTCACAGAAGCAGGTATGCATTTCATCTGTTACCCTGCAAGTTGTTTCGAACTGATAAAAAAGAAAAATTGGCAACACTCTGGTATTGTATTATACTTCTTTCTTCATTTCTACTCTATGTCAAAAATCAAATCTTTTACAGTTTGACGACTTCGAATAATAAGATGCATGAAAATAACTAAAGACATAACATCAAAATAACATGTCATATGAATTGTATAAAAAAGTTCTTTATTTTTATGGCGAATCATTCCAGAGTCCATTATCCTATATTCTTTCCTTCTAAATCTATGAATTATTTTTCATTTTTTGCATGGATTTTGATATTGCTAATCTGCCATTAAAGTTACCCAGAGAGTTTTCAAGGATAAGATATTCTTCTGTTTTTGAACATTGATTGGATCTAGTGAAGGCAGCTGCTATTTGATTTTCCTGATATTATTATTTCTTTATTAACTTTAGTGATTATCCTTGCAGACAGTAGAAGGACAAAAGAAAAAGTTGAAAAAAATGAGCAACTACTGAATCAACGAAGGTAGCGAAATGGATGTGTATTACCTTCGATTCGTCATTCTAGAAATTATTGCATTAATCTGCAATTTCTTTTTTAATTTTGATTTACAGGGACCTGATTGGGGAGTATAGGAACTCTGTCGAAGACCTTACAAAATCGGAGCCTTAGATTCTTGTCGGCTTGTCGTACATTGTTAACTATCCTACCTTAATGTTTGTTGGGTAAAAACCAAACTAATCTTTCAATAGATTAGCCAAAAATTAACTGAATCTTCTCAGAGAAAATTTGGTTCCTTCGTCTCACTGTTTACTGTTTTGTACATCAATTGAATTTTGGGTTGCACATATTTTGTGTAGAACACCTTTTCATTAATGTTTAGAATTTTTTTCATTCAGAGCTGGTTTCTTTTAAGCATGCAAACATTACAATCTCTGCCCATACCCGAATGGAAGTAGGAGCAAATATTTATAGATTTCGTTTTCGGTTTTACCAAAAACAGTAAAAGGATATGATGCTATATGGGTAATCGTGGATAGGTTGACAAAGTCAGTCCACTTTTTACCAGTGAAAAAGACGTATTCAATGGATCAGTATGAAAACTTTATATTCAGGAGATAGTTAGACTACCTGGAGTACTAGTATCTATTGTATGAGATCGCGATTCTCGATTTACTTCAAATTTTTGGAAAACCTGCATAAAGCTATGGGTACAAAATTAAAGTTTAGTACATATTTTTATCCTTAAACTAATGGACAAACGGAAAGAACGATTTAAATATTAGAAGATATGTTAAGAGCTTGTGTACTAGATTTTCAAATAAACTGGAGCAAAATGTTACCCTTAGTCGAATTTGCATACAATAATAGTTATCAAGCCACGATAGGTATGGCGCCGTATGAAGCCCTGTATGATAGGAAATGCAGATCTCTTTTATATTGGGACGAAGTGGGTGAAGCTAAACTCCTTGGTCCTGAAATTATACAACAAACTATAGAAATTGTAACAGTTATTCGGCAAAGAATGCTATCTGCTCAGAGTCGGCAGAAAAACTATCAAGATACTAGATGAAAGGAGTTGGAATTTGAGAATGGAGATATAGTGTTTTTAAAGGTTTCGCCATTTATACGAGTAATGAGATTTGAAATGAAAGTAAAACTTTCACCAAGATTCATTGGACCTTTTCCCATTATTGAGAAGATAGGAAGGACGGCCTATAAACACAAATTGCCATTGTCAATGCAAGGAATTCATGATGTTTTCCATGTATCATTGCTAAGAAAATGCATTTAAGATTCTGCTAAAATAATTGTGCCAACCAATTTTGAAGTGCAACCTACTTTAAGTTATGAAGAGAAGTCTATACAAATTTTGGATTAAAAAACAAAAGGTCTAAGGAACAAGCAAATCTCATTAGTTAAAGTACTATGGACCAATCACTCAATTGAAAATGTAACGACCCGAGTTTTCTGAACCTGGTTTGTTACACAATCTTGCACGAAACTCGAAAAAACTTTGAACCAAACCTAAAGGTCTACTCGAAAGTCAAAATTTGATGTTTTCTAAAACTTCAAACATTCAAGAACTCACAGCGGAAATCGTTTTAGTAAAAAAAAAAAGGTTAAACAAAGCTATTATACAATGCTTGATTAATCAGTTGAAATGTTAAGGAATAATCAGCAAAAGAATAAAGGTTTAAATTGCAAAATACTCCATAAGTCTCAAAAAGTCAAACGCGTCGCTCGCTGAACAAAGTCAATAAAAAGGGGCTGAAGCAGAAAATAGAAGACATCATCCGGTGACAAAACGACAAAATATTCTCTACACCTACTGGTGACTAGACGACAAAACACTTCTTACATCTTCCGGTGGATTATCACACGACATCCACCGGTCACTAAACGACAAAACACTTCCTACATCTTCCGGTGGATTATCACACGACATCCACCGGTCACTAAACGACAAAACACATCCTACATCTTCCGGTGGATTAACACACGACATCCACCGGTCACTAAACGACAAGAGACTCTTTACATCATCCGACGGATTTTCACACGACATCCACCGGTGAGTAGAATACTCGACATCATCCGGTTACGTCAGACGGATGATTCGATCCGCCAATGTCTATCAGCGAACAAACACCCAACATCCACCGGCGAACCCATTCGCCGATGGTTGAACTTGCAAACTCACTCAAGACATTAAAAAACCCCTGACCCTAAGTAACTCCAGAAAATTCAACAGAAAGTAGAACAATATCTTAATTACTCAAACTCCATACAAAAACATCTCTAAGTGCGAGTAGGACGAGTTTACTTCACTAAAACCATTGGAACAGTTCAAAATCCTTAAATTACTCGAATTCAGTAAAATCACATTTAAGCCTAACCAAATACTATTATCAGAAAACTCAAAAAGAACATATTCGAAATATTGAAAACCACTACTGTCATGAAAACTCAACACACTAAAATTGAAACGTTGTCAACTGAACCTTCACACCAACTGACATCAGTTAAACCGCCCCATTAGCTGCCAGATTGTTGCAAAGATGCACTCCAACACCAATCTAGTCCTCAGCAGACTCAGTAAACACACCTGCTATCACTTCTTCACCTACATCACAAAACTCATCTATTAGCCTAATGCTAAGTAAGTAAAGCAGTAATGAAATGAAACACTGAAATATAAATTCCTAAACATGCAATTTATACTTTCTCAACTCAGTTGTTCATGCTTCGTTTTTGTTCAGATCCCCCTGTGAAGTTGGGAGTCGGATCAACCCTCCCAAAGTATAAATATCCACTGTCTCATTAAGGGGTAGATTAGTTTCCTTAACAGTAAATCTGATTCACATGTCCAGATCCCCCTGTGAAATTGGAAGTTGGATCAATTAGTATAAATATCCACTGTCTCATTAAGGGGTGGATTAGTTCCCTTAACAGTAAATCTGATTCACATGTCCAGATCCCCCTGTGAAATTGGAAGTTGGATCAATTCTCCCAAAGTATAAATATCCACTGTCTCATTAAGGGGTGGATTAGTTCCCTTAACAGTAAATCTGATTCACATAACTGTTTCAATATGTTCAATCCTTACCATGCTGACATGCATTCAAATTCATTTTCGTATATTTTTAAAACATGATGCATGACATACCAACACATTCTAGCAAACAAACCCTAATGTTTTGTGATGTAGACCCGAAGGCACAAGCAAACTTTACTTACCTGACTCTCCTGGTGATGCTCGGTTTCAACTACTCCAAAAGCTCGCTTACCTAAGTTTATGGCAATACATTAATCCAACTCTCACTAGACCTTACCAAAAATCAATAATAAGATTGAGGAAACCAATTTGAAACTCTGCTACCCGTGTAATCCCTTTTATCTCTAAGAACCCGAACCTACGCTCAATCTCAGCACCTTCAAAATCCTCACATTGTACTCCCTCAGGTAACTAACCACTATATTTTAAGAGAAATGAGGAAAACTTATCCTAAGTTGAAGGAGAATCGGGTGAGGAAAATCGCCCAGAGAGCTCGGCTACTTGAGCTGAAAACCCGAAGAGGAAAAGTATGAAATTGGTGGCGGCTACAGTGCATTAAACCCAACCCTCTTTCCTTAAATACGTTATTCACTTTTGAAAATTGTAATTTACTCTAGTACCCTTGCCTAGTCTTTTAATAACCCTACTTAAATTGTTGATTAATCAGGTGTATACCATTAATAATAAAAGAGCTGGTTCGATAGAACCGGGTGTTACAGAAAAAGCCACTTGAGAAAGAGAAGAGGACATGATGTCTCGGTATCCAGAATTATTCAGTTAATTTTGAGGACAAAATTTTTTAATGGGGAGGGAATGTAATACACGAAAATTCTAACGTAGAATTTCATGATTTACGTTGTATTATATGGATGTGTATGAAATAATTAACTTATTAATTGCTAGATTTTAAGAAATTAGGAAAGTTTATTATGGGGTTGTGATATGGGTAAAGTAGGTAGAATATAATTAGAGTAATTTCAAGATAACAAGCTTAAATTGTCCCTCTAGAAGATATATTAAATTATGTATTAGGTTAATAATTAGGCTATAAGCATAGCCTTGAGGTTGCTTAGGTGTTTCATTTTCGTGCCATGCAATGCATGACTAGTATGACTCATGTTTAGAGGATAAAACACTTCACAAACATCATCATTTCACTTATTCTTTTTAAAGGAAAGAAGCTCATATTTTCAAACTCACGAACCAGTTTCAGTCTCTCTACTTTGTGAAGATAAGATGAAGTTATTTTCTTGGTTTGAAACTAAAGTTTGAGGTTGATAGTTAATGTGATGATTTTGAAAGTAGCGACTTTCGGTAAAAAAAAAAAAAGAAAAAAAATTGTGACGGTGAAACTGTGCATACTTTGGTGCTGTTAACATCAATTGCACTGATGATGTTGGATGCATGTGATATTTTGATATGTTAAACTAGACGTGTCATAGGATCTATAGACTCTAGAATTGATGAAAATGGTTATGTTCACATTAAGTAGTGATTTTTTCAACGTCGGATGAAAAACAGTGAATATGAAAATAGGTTTTGTGCATGTAAAGGCTATGTACAAAAAGTGTTAACTAGTGAGTTATTTGTTTTAAAGGTTATCAAGCTAAGCATATACTCGTTAGGAGCAATAAAACCACGTTAAGATCTTGTGGTAAGTAATATTGCATGTGTATGACTTTCGAGCCTACATCACGGAGTGCTAGGTTGAAACGATTGTACAAAAAATATAGTGATAAATAGATTGGTTTATTTGAAAAAATATATATATTCTATTTCGATTGTTGAAAAATGGTGTGAGAATCTCTATTTTAGGACATGATATGATAAATTGTAATAATATTGTGTTTATATTTGATCGTGAACTGTTTTACGCACGTTATTACATCGTATGTTACAAGTTAGTTATGAACACAAGCATATTATGCATGTATGCATCATGCTTTGAAAAAGGAAAGAAAATGTTTTGATGCATATGTTTTCATTAAAAAAGATTGAGACGGTAATAAAATATGTAACAAGTTGTTGTGGGCAGGGTTGAGTTGAACTGTCTCGAGAAGTGGACCAAACGGTGTTCACTCATTCCCCAAAGCTCGAATTATGTTGTCCCGAGAGGTGGACCAAATGATGCTTATTCCCTCTTGATGGTTACCCCAACGATCGAATGGTCAAGTAGAAATGAAAATGGAAAACACGAAAAAGCTATGATTTTATTATGCATATGCATGTTGTATCATGTTCAAGAATTGTAAGGGCATTTACATCAAGATGTGTTTATTGTTAATATTGCTTACTGAACATTAGATTCATAGATAAATCTAGTGATGTAGGTGAAGAACAGGATGAAGATTTGCATCCGAATCGATTTGGCTAGTGACGAGTTTGATGAGATGTTTCAGTGGTTGAATGATTGGATTGTGGCGGCTTCTTGGGCAAATTGCATATGGAGTATCGAAGGTACTTCAGTAAATGATAGTAAAATGGAATTATGAATTTTTAATTAATAGTTTTATGTGTTATTTTGGTAAAGGTCATATAATGAGACCTTTTGACTAAACTTTATCATTTTGTATTCTGGTATAAACAAATGGTTTATATTTCTATATAAAATTCTCCGCCGTACTTACCGTTTTAAAAGTATAATAAAAAATTTTCTTTAGATGTTTCGATGGTTATAAAGAAAAATACACATAATGGTTTTGTATAAAAAAGAAATCAAGTAATAAATACTTTTATGCTATGAGGCGTTACAGAAAAGAGGTAAAGAAATGGAGTGGGGAGTTGAAGGGGAAGAGGGAATGGTTGAGCTGGAGCTGGAGGATGTCATTTTTAGGCTTCTGATACTAAGTTAGACAAATAAGAACAGCAAGATAGAAGCTAAGAACAACAAAACTAGGTCGATGAGTACTGAAGGAGACGATGAACAGTTAGAACCGTAGAGAAGAAGGAAGAAGCAAGTGAGAGGGAAAGAAGTTTCAGAAGAAATGATTTTCTTACAGTTAAACTTCTTACACACCCTTTTTCTAGGGATAAGTCAATAATAATAAAGAACTAAATCCTAACTTAGTACCCTCAACCATGGTTATGCTAACAATGCTTCCCCCTAATTCCACCCATCATCTAATTAGTCGTACTTAAATATGACTTGACAATATTTTATCACCCTGTCGGACTTGTTTAGTATTTGTCGCTTTATATCAATAATTAGAGAGAATAGGCCAAATGACTAAATTCAAAATTTTTCAAATGTATACAAGATTATATAGATAATGTAACTTACTAACTCTCACAACCTATACTTTTGGCATAATATTATTAGACTGAATATATGGAGTCTCTAGTTCTCCTATTACAATATTAAATGTTTTAGGCTGAAATCTGTTTTGATTTGTTCATGGAGTTAGCCCAAAATGCAATGTATTAAGTATGAAGAAAAACTTTTCTTACAAATCATTCACTTTCTACTCTTTTAATCAATATAAGATTGTGCGCCCTACTGCTATGATTTGGATCCTTACAATCAATAGAATTTTTAGTCATACTTGTCTTTACAAGGTGGACTTGTCACAATCGCCCCTCTTTGGTGCTCAACGTTTTTGACAGCCACACTTACAGATGGTTTTGACTATGATATCATTTCTAGAGTCACCAGTCTTTTTATTACAATATTGTCTGTTTTAACCTGAAAACTGAATAGATTTATTTTTTGAAGTTACCTCAAAATACATTGTACTAGGTAAAGAGAGAATTTTACTTATAAACTGTTCATTTTCTACTTTTAGAAGCGATGTGTGTTTCTACTGATATGACTTGAACTCTTATGATTAATAAAATCTTGTATTATTGTTGGCTTCACACGGTGGATTGTCGTAGAATATACAATTCACGTAGCAGCCTGCACCTTGGCCAGATTGTGTTATTACATTCCAATAGTCTCTCTCTCTAGGATATTTCAATGACCAGGACGCCACAGCAATAGATATAGAAGGATGGCTACACACAGGTGACATAGGCTACGTCGACCATGACGATGAAATCTTCATTGTCGATTGATTGAAAGAAATGATCAAATAGAAAGGCTATCAAGTCGCTCCTGCTGAGCTTGAAGCCATGCTTATTGACCCTCATATTTTCAACGCTGCCGTCCTCCGGTAAGTTTTATGTTACACTTGCAAATTGTATGTTGTTATTTTGACAAAAAGAGCTGCTAATTGTGTTGCCATTATTATATTTGAATGCATGAAAGATGAAGCTGGTGGAGAGGTTCCTGTTGCTTTTGTTGTCAGATCCAACGGCTCTCATATCTCAGAAAATGACGTCAAGCAATATATTTCGAAACGGGTTAGTGTTTATTTAAAATTGCAACTTTATTTTAAAGTGCATTTTAAAAGCACAAAGTATTAAAACCGCCCTTTAGTTATAAATTATTTTAAATGTACACTAACTCACAATTTATAATTTCAATTAAAATTTATTCATGCTAAAATAATTATAACACATTATAAGTAATTAAAATAATATATATTTTTATTTTGAGACTTGGGTTACCTTATCTTATAAGGATTTTTTTTTTCAAGTTCTATCTATTTTTTTACTAATTAATTAGATTTTCTCTTAAATCAAACGAGAAATAGGTGGTCTTGTAACTATATTAAAACTTAATGGAAGAATTGTCCTCAATATAGAAAAATGACTGGTTAATATCCAAATTTTTGGTTTTCATGTTGTATTTTATGAGAGAATAAGCAAAGTGTTCTTCATAGACTCAATTTCTAAATCTGCTTCTGGCAAGATATTACGTAAAGAACTAAGTGCACTTGTCGCAGTCATGGCAAAGATCTAGATAACATGTCTTTTTTAAAAAAAAAATTCAAAGCTTGATAAACATCTAAGATATATATATCTTATTATTTTCCATTTTATTTCTCCTACTTTTGTTCTTTGATTCACTCAATTGGGTGGTAATTGTTGTATGAGATCGAATAAGGAATGAACAAATCAACTTTGTCCGAGATTGACCAAAAATATAGTAGCGGATTTGATTTAGTTCAGTTCAATTTGTTTTGTTAGAAACGTAAACATGACAACGAGGTCAAAGTAGGTCGCATAAATGACGTGCCTATGAAGCCGAACCATCAAACACAAACTAAGGTAAGTATTTTTATCTATTTTATCTACTAATTGGTTTGTATGTTTTTGTAGGTAAAGCTTGGATTGGAATTCTTGAAGAGGGAATTTGTCTTCCCCTTATCAAATATGTAACAAAGCTATTATTTAACTTTAGTTATTTTAATTTTGGATAAAACAATGACTTTTATGTAATTTTGGGCAAACACTTGGCCTTTATATTTAATCATGCATAATTAGACATTTAGAATTAGATTGTGTAGTTAGGATGAGTTTGTGGCATAGATATTTGGCAAATCCATGAGAGCCACAAGCCCATGAGCACTTAAATAGGAGATTGAGTCATATATCATCAACTTAGTCAATGAGAAGATTAAAGAGAAGTCCATGATGAAGAACCATCAGCTTAGGAAAACTTCGGCCCACTTAACTCCGCAACTTCACATGAAGCAGCTCTAGCCCAATTGACAATTGGTTCAGTCGACTTCGGCCTGAGGCACCGAAGACCCAAGCCTTAGAACCAGACGAGCTTCGAAGGACCAGACTTCTGCTGCGATGCGAAGAAGGGCCTCTTCGCTGGACAGCGCCTCGCACCTTTATCAGCAACCACAGATCGCTGACTTGGCTGCACTCTCGCCATCTGATCAACACGTACGACTAGCTCATGATCGATCGATGGCCGAACCTCCACTCCAATGGCTAGTATGATTTCTTTCCATTTCATCAGCAAACCTAGCCACCCTAGGGTTCTATATATATTGCATTGCTTGTAGTGATTCGCACCTTTTTATGCAAAATTAATATACAGACTCTTTGTTTTTCCAACCGAGCAGGTTTGGATTTGCCATTCAATGGCAAGCCACGGTTTTTGAACCGTGAGAGTGTCTCCATTGCTCACAAGCTCAAGGTTGATTGTGTGAGCTCTTTGCATCTTCTTCAATCACTCTCTTGAGAGTTTAACGGTTGAAGAAGGTGAGAAACCTTCCCCAAGTGGTGGTTTTCCCATGGGAATACCTAAACCCAAAGCACAACATAGGATATCTCTTTGGGACCTCTAAGGGTACACGAAATTTTTACATTTTCTTCCTCATTTTCATCTTCTTTTTCCATGGTTTTGTTCATCACTCATACTCACACATTTCACCTTTACAAATCGTTGCAATTCATCATCATCTTCATCTCCATTTCATGCTTGAATTGGCCACACACGTACGCTCACCTTTCACCTGAGCACTCTCTTTCTCTTTGTGGATTTTTGGTGGCTACCCCGTCAAGTGGTATCAGAGCAAGGCTGCTTCCATTGTCTGCTTTAGCGTGTTTTACTTGCTTATTTTATTGAGTTTTCGGTTGGTAACCAAAAATCTTTTTCTAATCTGTTCTGCTGTTATTTGCTTAATTGGTTGAACATTTTTACAGCAAGTTAACACATCTTTAACTAAACTTTGAATATCAAACAACCATAAAAAAAATGTAGCCTAATTATTTTCTATCGTTTTGTTACTAAACTGCTGTATCAATCCCGTTTAATGCTGACTCTCTTCTAATCGGGTTTGAAGTTTAGCTGAGAAACTATTGGTACACTTGGTTTATTCTGCTATTCTTTGCTGATATTTTTGCTGCTGTAGTAGCTTAATATTTTAATATAATTTACAGCAAAGTAGCATAGCATATCCTAAACTTCGAGTATAAAGGACAAGTGTCTTATGAAGTGTTTATTGATCGCTGTTTTATTCACTGAAGTTAGGACTTAACATTGCTGCATAAAACTTGGATAAATTGGACTGCTGTTAATTACCTCCAACAACTTTTTGCTGTTATTTCTTGAAGTTTAAATATTCATTATCACTGCTTATATTGCATATCTTTGGTTGTTAAACTGCTGATTATTTGAACTGCTGTTTTTACACTTTTGTTCTGCTGTGTTTTGGTGTTGGTTTGTTATTAATTTATTTTTTCAAAATGGTTAGGCAAAATCATCCAACTGAAAGACAGTTATGGATTAAGAATTTTATGCTTTTTCTTAAAGATGATATTGAATGGTTTCTGAATTTGTATGAAGAGCACATGCTTGATTTAAAAATAAGAAATGAACTAGCTTTTATGGAACAAAATAATGAAAGTTGTAGTGTATTATTAGAAGATATTTTTGATGAATCTCCACTATCAAAATTATTTTGTGATGATTTGATTGGATTATATTGTGTGGATAATCTAGACATGACTAACGAGCGATCCGAGTCGAGCCGAGCCAGAAGTAGTCTGGCTCATCGAGCCTAACGAGCCTACCGAGCCTAACGAGCCTACTGAGCTTAACGAGCCGAGCCTAACAAGCCAGCCTGAAAAAAATTTCAACTCGAGTCGGCTCGCGAGCCACGAGTTAAACGAGTCGAGCCGAGCTGGCTCAACGAGCTGGCTCAACGAGCTGGCTCAACGAGCTGGCTTAACGAGCCTACCGAGCCTTAACAAACTGAGCCTAACGAGCCGAGCGTATATAAATATTTTCAATTTATGAGTATGACTGTTAATATAAGTTTTTTTAAAAAAAATTATATAAAATTATAATAAGTATTAATAATTATGTAAACGATATTTACTCATTTAATTTAAAAATTAGTTAGTATATAAAATTGAATATATTAATAAATAAATTATTTGAAACTAACTATCTATCTAATAAAAATACTTCAATTATAAAAGAAATTACAAAATTACAAAATAAATTTAATAAAAATTATAAATTTGAAAAAAAAAATTTACTTCAAATTACAAAAGAAGTTTAATAAAAAAAATCTCTAGTTTTCAACATCCAACTGCGTAAACTCCTCAAGAATTTCATCATCTCGTTGTTGATCTCTCGTCTTGGCGTCGGTCCAATCTTTGATACAAATGAGCGCCTCCACAAGGTCTGGTGCAAGTCTTCTTCTTCGTTCATCATAAACACGTCCACCTGCACTAAAAGCAGATTCCGATGTTATAGTAGAAACATGAGATGTTAGTAGATCACGTGCCATTATAGAAAGAATAGGATATGTGGTAGAATGTTTTTTCCATCAATCTAAAATATCAAAATTCTCATCTCGAGAAAATTGATAACGAGCTTCAAAATAAATATTGAGTTCATTTGTAGAAGAAGTAGAATAATTTTCAGTTTGTAATTCACTCCATATATCATCAATACTAAAACTATTACCACCACCACCACCACTACTACTAGGATAACTCTCGTTATATGGAGGTCGTGAATAATAACGATTAACATTGAAATATTTTGTTTCATAAGAAACATATAAATTTGAAATTCCATTTGTTACGTCATCAGTAGTAATTAAAAGTGGAGTACATAAATTTGCAGAAATCCTATTAAGAATAAGACATACTTCTTTTAATTTAAATCTAGGATCCATGATACATGCATAACAAAAAATGAGAGGAATGTTATGCCAATATTTTTTAAATTTTGTTTCCATTTTATTAAGAATATTACTAAATTTATCTATTTGTCGATATTTCGCAAAATTACATGTTAAATCTACAAAAATGGGAAGAACAATATTAGAAATGGGATAATAAATTCCAGAACATTGATTTGTAGCATCATAAAAAGGTTTTAAAAAGTCAAGAAATATATTAGCAATATCACAACTTGATTTGTCAATGTTAATATTTTGTGTCTTATCATTAATAAAAGTACAAATAACTTGCCAATATGGCCTAACATTTTGCAACATCAAATAAGTTGAATTCCATCTATTATCTACGTCGGTTTTTAATTTTCTTGGTTTAAGTTGGGCAGCTCTACAAAAATCTTTATATTCTTGTTGTCTCGAATTAGACCCAATAATATAAGAAATTGCGGACCTAATTATTTCAATATGAGATGAAATATATAATATACCATCTTTAACAATCAAATTTAAAATATGACACACACATCTCATATGAAAAAGAGAATCACGAGTAATATCTAATTGTAAAAAATCCTTAAATTGAGAAATAGCAACATCATTAGAACTAGCATTATCAAGAGTTATGCTAAAAATTTTATCTTTAATAGAATATTCTTGCAATATTGTCATAATAAATCTACAGATGGTGGTGCCAGAATGGGGATATTCACAATTACGAAATCCTAAAATTCTTTTATTTAATTGCCAAGATTCATCAATAAAATGAGATGTTACCACTATATAACCAATAGCATTATGTGCATTCCACAAATCAGAAGTAATACAAATAGACATTGTAGGAGCATTTGAAAAAAAATGTAATTAATTCATTTTTCATATCTTTAAACATTTTAAGGATATCACTTCTCATAGTAGTTCTAGGGACACGTTTAAAACTAGGAGTAGCATATTCTTTCATAAATTTTTCAAACACTTCACTATCGAAGAATGATAAAGGCAATTCAGATTGTGTTACAAGTTGTGTTATTCCTTCTCTCATTCTACTTTGTGAATATGTGAAAATGCCACTACCACTAACATTTAATTGAGATTGTGTTGAATCTCGTGTTTCAATATTTAAGTGGCATTTTTGAAAATGTCTACCAATTGTGCTAGTAGAGCTACCAGAAGTATAAGCAAAATTGTAACGACCCTCCCCCCGCACCCCTTGGGCCGGGCAGCCTCCCGCACCCGAGCCAGGGCAAAGCCGCGCAGTGACCTCCCCCACTCTGTGGGCCAGGCAAGTCACTGCCACGGTGCAGGGGGGGGGGGTCGTTACAAAAAAAGACGCCTTTTTTGTAACGACCCCCCCCGCACCCCTTGGGCCGGGCAGCCTCCCGCACCCGGGCCAGGGCAAAGCCGCGCAGTGACCTCCCCCACTCTGTGGGCCAGGCAAATCACTGCCACGTGGCAGCCACACAGGCCCACCACGTGTACTCACGATCTTCCCTCTCCCTGCAGAGGGTTTTTGCCTCCCCCCTCACTCGAACCCAAGACCTCAGGGACTAGTACTTGGGCTACGAATGAGGAGTACCATTTGAGCTACTGGGCAGCCTCCCGCACCTGGGCCAGGGCAAAGCCGCGCAGTGACCTCCCCCACTCTGTGGGCCAGGTCACTGCGCGGCTTTGCCCTGGCCCGGGTGCGGGAGGCTGCCCGGCCCAAGGGGTGCCGGGGGGGGGGGGGGGGTCGTTACAAAAAAAAGGGGGTGCGGGGGGGGGGGGGGGGGGGCGGGGGGTCGTTACAAAAAAGGCGCCTTTTTTGTAACGACCCCCCCCGCACCCCTTGGGCCGGGCAGCCTCCCGCACCCGGGCCAGGGCAAAGCCGCGCAGTGACCTCCCCCACTCTGTGGGCCAGGTAAGTCACTGCCACGTGGCAGCCACACAGGCCCACCACGTGTACTCACGATCTTCCCTCTCCCTGCAGAGGGTTTTTGCCTTCCTCCTCACTCGAACCCAAGACCTCAGGGACTAGTACTTGGGCTACGAATGAGGAGTACCACTTGAGCTAAACTTTCTCAAATCACCAAAGTTTTATTCAATCATGTTCAATTCAATATTTCATACATAGTGTCATAAATTCTTTCTACTAACAAAAAGTAATTAGAACTTAGGATTCATTATTCAATTTTTTTGTAAGTTGATGAGGAAATATTATTATTATTATTATTATTATTATTATTTATTATTATTATTATTTTATATATTTGTTGACTTCTCTATAAGTCACATTACCTTTTTACGCGATTGACAACATTTGTGATGAAGGCCTCCGATTACTCAATAATGTTTCTAAGAGAGATAAAAATATAAGAAAATATAGCCAACAATTTGCGATGGAGTTCCTCCCAACGTCCCTCTTTATGATTTTCTACCCATCGAGTATCCAAAAGGCTCACTCGAAATTGAAAATAGATTAGGGAATCACAAATGATTTTTTTTTTATTCCCCCAAACTTATCCTTTTTTATTTATGAATCATTTCGATCTAATTTCAAATTGTTTTGTATTGAGGAGGTATAGATCTAGTATAAAATTCTAAATTTGAGACATTAATTTCATAAGCCTAAGGATTTTCGAGAAATTCTTAATTTCTAACAAAACGTGTGAAAGGGGATATGTTACCTTAAGATGATTCTTCCCTTATTTTAGTTGAATTCTCAATAATTGTTAAATTTTATGGGAAATAGTATGTTAGGCAGAATATTCATCATCCTCACTTTGATATTTTCATTTCTAGTCTTAACAGAATACACCATAGGCTTTATAATCCCCCCCCCCCCCCCAAACTTAAAATTGACTATGTCCTCATAGTCATATAGCATAATTAGATAATAAAATTAAATCAATGGAGAGGGGTTAGAACTTTCCTCGAATGTTTATTCTTCCTCCTCTTATTCTTCATTGTTATCTTCTGTGGGTGGCTAAGTAGGTGAAGTGCTAGACTGCAAGGTTGGAGGGAAAACATAGAAAGGAAAATATGTGCTTCGTGAACTGCCTCTGGAATGTAAGGTCTGCATGTTGGCTTCCATCTTGTCGAGAGTATTCCTCATGAATTGTTGCTGAATCTACTTGACAATAAATAAGAGCGATAAAACAAAAATTTTCAAAACGATAACCAAATAAAAAGAAAGCGGTAACAAAAAAAATAAAAATGCAGTAAAAGAATTTGACAGAACTAAGGCTGCTTATTGATTTATTTCTGATGCTACAATGATTGTTGCAGCATCCATTTAATCTACCAGAATGAAACTAGAAAAGGATACTAAAATTTGGGCTGCTTCCATATAATGCTTCTTTTTTCATTAACAGCCCTACATGATTCGGCATTCATGGAGCATCTATTAGAGGGATTGACACATTTCTTGTAACACCCGACAAGTTCAACCAGGTGACTCCCTAACTGTATTAACAGTCATGAACATTCAATCTTCACGGTTTAGAGTTTTATGCCAAGAATAACTAATTTCATGTGGAATTAAACTAGGTTGGGTGGCAAAGTTGTAATAATGGAGGGTGATGACCAGTATATAAAGAAAAAGGAAATGTTTTAAAGTTCATTCAAGCCACTATAGCCGACACCTTCCTTTTCGGCGATTTCTTCTCTCCCGAGCTCTTGCTCTCTGCTTTCAGCATACTCTCTTCGACGATCGATTTTCTCTGCCACTACTTGACTACTCTGTGCCTGAGGTATGCAATAGACAACGTAGCTATCTGTTAGTTTGCTAGCCCTGTTTTCTACTCGACATTGGAGTTTTCAATTTTCCAATGGCCGACTAATAATAAGAACATTTGAAATCTGTGAGTGAGAATGCTTTTATCAAATCGATTCTGGACATTTAAAACAACCACCACTGAGTTATCGGTAATCGAATCTGTCTGTTTTGGTTTTGGGATTTCAGACTACATTGAGTATTAAACTAAGAATTCGGGAATGACTCTTAGTTATTAGACCCTAGGATGACTTACGAGTAGAACTTTTAGGATTTTGTTTTAACTACTGTAATGTAAATGTTTTAGGGAAAGAAGCCTGAGGAAAAGGAGCTCTCATTGCTAAGGACACCAGGTAAGTGAATGTATAGGATTTCTGGCCAATAGGGCCCTACATCACAAGGATGCTAGATAGTAACTGATATGACGATTAGAGGTTATTATGCTACAGTCTAGTACTTATGTTGACGTTTAGTTTAATGGTAAGTTTTCATACTGGATGAATGTTCTGTTCTATAGTCTGAATGAGTAAGAATTCCCATGTTCATGCATTATCAATGTTTTATACACATGAAAATGTTTTAAAAGCATGTTTTCTCATGAACAAGATAAGATGATAAAATCCCTGCAACGTGGTTGAGTGAGGGTTGGGGGCGGTTCGGCGTATGTCACAGTCCAAAGAAGGACATATGAATACGACCCGCAGTAGGGACCATGATCAAACTCAATGTCGAACCCCCTTTACCGGCACAAATCCTCTCTCATTCCACACACCTTAAATGATGATTATGAACAATGATTATGAACAACGATTATGAACAACGATTATGAACAATGATTATGAACAATGATTATGAATGATGAATATGATACATGATTATGGATGATGATTATGAACAAGAAAAGACTTATGACTATTTATTTCTCTGAATTATGCATTCATGCATTCATGTTATTGTTGCATTCCTTACTAAGCATTAGGCTTATAGTTGAACCTTATGATGTATGTGAAGAGTTAATAGGTGAGGATTCCCAAATCCAAGAGAACGTTTAAAGCTGGTTGCTGGAGGATGCTCAGGGTGACAGTGCAAGGTTGGATAGGCGATTAAGCTCCCTGGTTATGCTCATAGTAAGTCTGAAAAGTTTATGATGAACAGATGACTAAGTAGAACAGAATTTCTTATAACAATGAGATTCGGATTTCAATGGTTTGTCTTTAGAGTCTGAATACGATTTTAAGGATTATTGAATGGTTTGTTTTGCTTAAGCCTTCCGCTATGTGTATTTTGGATGAGTTTATGATTCTTACTCATTGAGGTTTATAGTTACCGAGTTAAGATTCGGGTGAGTTGTGGTATGTTCTATTGGATGAGGTTGTTTGATGATTATGGTGTTTGTTGCCGTGTGATAGAAGTTGGATAAGGCAATCATCCGGCTGACGTCATCGGCAGATGTAGAGTGCTTAAGCCATCAGATGATGGAAGTGCTGATTTGTCGTCTAGCAATCGGTAGATTTAGAGTGTTTGAGCCATCGGATGATGGAAGTGCTATTTTGTCATCTAGTGATCGGCAGATGTAGAGTGTCTAAGCTATCGGATGATGGAAGTGCTATTTTGTCGTCTAGTGATCGGCAGATGTAGAGTGTCTAAGCCATCGAATGATGGAAGTGTTATTTTGTCGTCTAGCGATCGGCAGATGTAGAGTGTTTAAGTCATCGGATGATAGAAGTGCTATTTTGTCGTCTAGTGATCGGCAGATGAAGAGCGTTTAAGCTATCGGAAGATGTAAGTATAGTTTGTCATCTAGTTACCGGATGATGTGAGGGTTTCCTTGTCCTTTAGTGACCGTGTCATGTTTTAATTATGCACGTGAGGAGCACATGTCCATCGGATGATGTAAAGAGTCTCTCTACCGGATGATATAAACATGGTTTTGTCGTCTAGTGACCGGTAGATGTGGTTTTATTCCTCAATTGGCAGGTGCAGTCTAAGGGTTTAAGTTTCCCTTCACCAGCCGATACACATTGCACTGCTCGCCGGCAGATGCGTAAAGTATTCCTTTGCCGAATGATGTCTAGTGAATTACGTACGACATTTTGAGTTAAGTTATGTTTAAAAAAAAATATATTACCGAAAATGAGTAGAATGTGAGTAATAAAAATTAAATGATTAAGAAAGATATGGTTTATGTGACGATCCCTCTGGGGTTGTTACAATTATGGTATCAGAGCAAAACCGGGTTCTAAAACCGATTATGCAGACTGCCTTCCAGCATTGACTGTCACATGAGCGCACTCCAGCAACTGTAAGTGTTTATGATTCTAGCAATGTCGTTAAGTTAAGATGTGTTTATGACTGATTGTTTAGGAATCCCAAGATGGTGAGAGGTCAGCAGAGAGATGATAATGTGGATAGTCACACTATTGCTCAGCTAACTGAGTTAGTAATTCGCCAATCCCGCCAAGTTGAGCAGCTCATGATCGCCAGGGAAGAACAAGGGAATTCGAGTACGAATATTGCCCGAGAACATGGAGATGAGCGTTTTCACCGACTTCGACCCCCGATTTTCAATGGTCAAGTTGCAGATCCGGTTTATGCTGAGGAATGGATTCGAAAGATGGAGGACATGTTTAAGTATGCAAAGGTGGAAGAGGGAGATAAAGCCACATGTGCTATCTATCACTTGGAACTGGATGCGAGGCATTGGTGGGACTCGATCCAGAGCACGACTGACGCAGGAGCTATGACCTGGGGAAGGTTCAAGACGGCCTTCTTTGACAAGTATTTTAATCGAACTGTTCGGGCCAATAAGAAGAAGGAGTTTATGAATCTACGACAGACTGGTTCGGTAACAGATTACATATGTAGGTTTGAGGCCTTGTCTCGGTTTGCATCCCGTCTGGTTGAAGATGAGGAGGATAAGATCTATCAATTTGTTCAAGGACTGAAGCCAAGCTTGTATATGAAAGTGAAAACTGCTGGTATCTACAATGTGCCGTATACCGAGGTCACAGCTAAGGCCTTGGAAATGGAGGAGGCTGAAATAACAGTGTATGAGCAGCGTGATCTGTCAAAGAAGACTACCAAGGATGTCCAACAGCCACCACCACGACCGAACAATGGCTGACAGCCATAGCAGAACAGGGGACCACAACAGCAGAAAGGTGGGAAGAGGCCATACAACCAGAATGATGACTAAGGAAAAGGAAAGAGGCCTCTGGCACCCTTATGCCCCACTTGTCAGAAGAATCACCCCGGTGAATGCAAGTTGCGTTCTGGCCGCTGTTTCAGATGTGATAAGGTTGGACATTTAGTCAGAGACTGCCCCATGCCGCCATATCTGAACCGTGCAAGGGTAGCACCTAGAGTCTATGCAATGATGGAGGATGAGGAAGCCGTGCAACATACAGTCATAACAGGTACCATTATGATCTGTGGTTTTGCTGCTTACACACTTATAGATACGGGAGCCACGCACTCGTTTATATCAACCTTGTTTGTATACAATCACAACTTAGAACTTTTACCAGCTGAAAAGCCATATAATGTTATGTTACCATCAGGGAAGTCCCTACATTCAGAACAGATTGTTAAAGGTGATGTTGTGTCCTTAGGAAGTAAAAAACTATATATAGAACTGATTGTAATTGACATGAAAGGGTATGAGGTGATATTAGGAATGGATTGGTTATTTAGGCATTATGCCACAATAAGTTGTAGATCTGGGACGGTTGATTTTTGACCCCCAAATGGTGATCATTATTCCTTCCAAGCTATTCCTAAGATAAGCAAAATACCGATTATATCCTCACTAGAAATTTACCGGTTACTGAAAAACGGTTGTGAGAGTTACTTAGCTAGTATAATGGATGTTCGGGTGAAGAATAAGATAGAGTTACAAGATATCCCCATAGTCAGAGAGTTCCCTAAGGCATTCTTGGATGATTTGCCAGGATTACCACTTGATAGAGAAATAGAGTTTGTAATAGATACGTACCCTGAGGCCTTACCCGTATCTAAGAATCCATATCGGATGGCACCTGTTGAACTAAAGGAGTTAAAAGTCCAACTGCAGGAATTAGTAGACAAAGGATTTATACGCCCTAGCAGTTCTCCTTGAGGCGCACCTGTCTTATTTGTCAAGAAGAAAGATGGTTCCCTTAGAATGTGCATAGACTATAGGGAGCTAAATAAGTTGACAATCAAGAATAAGTACCCCTTACCTCGGATTGATGATTTGTTTGACCAATTGCAAGGAGCAAAGGTGTTTTCAAAAATAGATTTACGTTCGGGTTATTACCAACTGAAGGTTAGGGAAGGAGATATACCAAAGACAGCCTTCAGAACCCGTTATGGACACTACGAATTCTTGGTCATGTCATTTGGACTGACCAATGCACCTGCAGCCTTTATGGACTTAATGAATCGAGTGTTTCGTGAGTATTTGGACAAATTTGTAATTATGTTCATAGATGATATCCTGATATACTCACGGACTGAAGCTGACCATGCAGAGCATTTAAGAGTAGTTTTGACAACATTGAAGGAGCACCAGCTTTATGCCAAATTGTCCAAGTGTGAATTTTGGTTGGACAAGGTTAATTTTAGGGGTGAGCAAAAACCGGTCCGGTCCGGTTTTGAAGAAAATTAGAACCAAAATAATAAAATTCGGTTTTTAATTTTTAAGACCGAGACTGTTTTTATTTTTTTAAGGACCGAACCAGAACTAGAACCGAATTTCGGTTCCGGTTCTAATCCGGTTCCGGTTTTCCCACTTTTTTTTTTAAATTAAAAAAATTCTCTCTGTGATTTTTCCCACAAACCTAGATCTGTGATTTTTCAACACAATCAGGGAAATAACTTCAAACTCAAAAGCATAACACAGTATGTATAGTAGATCTCTTTCTTTCCAAAGTTCTGTAATAGTCCCAGAAAAATGATGCCAACAGAGTTCATATCAACATCTACAAAAAAAAAAAAAAAAATATATATATATATATATATATATTATTTTATAATGTTACCTTCTGAAGGTTACATACAAAACCAACACCATAAAACATTACTAACAGAGAACGAGAAGTTCAAGGAGAAGGAACATCTCTTCAAAATTAAAAATCAAACCCCATACATTTAAGCCGGAAGGAGTATGATATCGATATCTATCACATTTCTTCTTTTCATACGATAACCACCTACAAATTCAAAATTCAAAGAAAAAACTAGAAAGTTTAACAGGGGGGTGATAAAATCAGCTGAAACACAGTTCAATAACGGAATATTGCGTATGTAAGCTTGTTATTTTTTGGTATAATCCTACTCAACCTAAGAAATTCTACAATAAAAGCTCCTTCACCTTGCAAGCTACTCTATTAACACTACATGCACCAATCAGCCAAAACACCTGCTTAGGCAATGATGATGAGCAATATTTCAAACTCAGGTGACCAATGCATGACAAAAGATCCCAATGTAACTACCGAAGAGCAATCAACCTGGAGACTGCAACCTGAAATGGGGCAAACAAACAGGAAGAAAATTGCAAAACTCCCGATTTATGTTAAGAAAATTGGATAAGTTGCTAAATTATTATGAAGGAGAAAGCCTCGACTATGATCGGGTCCAGATGTTACAAGACTTTCCTTAAATATTTCCCCTCACAAGATAAAAATCGTGATTTGATATAGACAAGAATTCACCAATAAAAAGAGTATTTTGTCTTTTCTAGTTCGTGTTGGAGAAATGTTACTGTAAATCGCTACATGACGCCAAAGAAAATAGAAATAGATCCCTAACCATCACAAAGACTCGTGGTATTGAAAACATAAACACAGTGAAAGTTCAAAACCCTCGAAAATAAATTCAAAGCAGATTCGGTCTAAAAAATTTTGATATGTTATAAACTTAATCAAATACAACGTTCTAATTTTGGACTCTCAAAGAAAAATCTAAAATATTCAGAGCCACGGACGAGTAATGCTATAAAAATTGCTTACCTTTGTCGACAGTCGGTGGAAGCTTTGTCGAAGTCGAAGTCGAAGTCGAAGTCGGAAGTCGAGGTCGGAAGTCGAGGTCGGAAGTCGGCGACTGTGGTTTGGCGTCGGGCGACTGCGAGTGCGAACTAGGTCTGAGCGAGCTTCAAGCGAAGTGCGACTGAGACTGAGAGGCAGGAGCAGCCGAGGAGGCGAGGAGAGGGCTTAGGGCTAAGGGCACTGGGCAGTGGGCACACTGCACTGATTAAATTCGGTTCTGCCATTATTCGGTTTTTTATCATCAAACCCAAAACCGAACCGTATTTCTCGGTTCAACTTAAAACAAACCGAATTTGGATTTTTTAAATTGAAAAACAGACCAGAACTGGACCAAATTTTCGGTTCCAATCCGGTTCTTCGGTCCAATCCGGTTTTTGCTCACCCCTAGTTAATTTTCTTGGTCATGTAGTTTCTGCTAATGGTATATCAGTGGACCCGACCAAAATTCAGGCAGTAGAGGATTGGCCACAACCAAAGAATGCCAGTGAAGTCCGCAGTTTCCTTGGATTGGCAGGCTATTACAGAAAGTTCATCAAAGGATTTTCTATGATAGCTAAGCCCCTGACGAATTTGACAAAGAAGGACAATAAGTATTCTTGGACCGAAGCTTGTGAGGATAGCTTCCAGGCATTGAAAGTGAAGTTAACAACAGCCCCGGTATTGACCCTTCCAACCGAAGAAGGAAAGTTTAGCGTATTTTGTGATGCATCAAAAGTTGGTTTGGGCTGTGTTTTGATGCAAGAATGCAAGGTTGCAGCGTATGCCTCTAGGCAGTTAAAGAGTTATGAACAGAACTATCCCACCCATGATTTAGAATTAGCCGCTGTTGTTTTTTCCTTGAAGATATGGAGACATTATTTATATGGATAGCAGTGTGAGGTGTTTTCTGACCATAAAAGTCTGAAGTATCTCTTTACACAAAAGGAATTGAACATGAGGCAGAGGCGTTGGTTCCAATTTGTTAAGGATTACGACTTTGAGATCAAGTGTCACCCGGGTAAGGCTAACTCTGTAGCTGACGCATTGAGCAGGATGTCATCAACAATGCAACCCGTTATATCAACTATGTCTATACCTTTGAGGACAGAGATTCAGAAATTGGAGTTGGAGATAGTTCCAGAGTTGTCATCTTTGCTCGCAAATTTGACCATTCAACCGACGGTTCTGGAAAAGATCAAAGAAGCACAACAGAAGGACTCAGAGGAGAATAACAGTATGATGAACAAGGTGAAGGACACCACCTCCGAGTTTAGTCTTTCCAAGGATGGAATTCTGAGGTTTAGAAATAAATGGTATGTCCCTAATGATGAAGGATTACGTAAGCTAATCTTGGCTGAGGCGCATTCGTCTCCCTTTTTGTGCATCCTGGCAGCACCAAGATGTATCGAGACCTGAAGTTACTCTATTGGTGGCCAAACTTAAAGAGAGATGTTGCTAAGTATGTAGAGTCATGTTTGGTTTGCCAACAAGTTAAAGCCGAGCACCAATGACCAAGAGGTACCCTCCAGCCTTTACCTATTCCCGAGTGGAAGTGGGAACACATAACTATGGATTTCGTTGTAGGATTACCTAAGACAACTAAGGGACATGATAGTATTTGGGTTGTGATCGATAGATTGACGAAATCAGCCCATTTCTTACCAGTAAGGACAACCTACTCGATGGACCAGCTTGCTGATCTTTATGTACAAGAAGTTATTAGGTTGCATGGAATCCCTTTATCTATTGTATCCGATCGTGATCCTAGATTCACCTCAAGGTTTTGACAAAGCTTACAAGGCACATTAGGATCAAAATTATCTTTCAGCACTGCCTTCCACCCACAAACCGATGGACAATCTGAACGGACAATTCAAATACTTGAAGATATGTTGAGGGCATGTGTGCTTGAGTTCCAGATATCATGGAGTCGATACCTGCCATTGGTTGAATTCTCTTACAACAATAGTTATCAGTCCTCTATCGGAATGGCACCTTATGAGGCGCTGTATGGTAGGAAATGTAGATCACCTCTGTATTGGGATGAAGTTGGTGAAGCAAAACTCCTAGGTCCCGAGATGTTGCAGCAGATGTCAGACAAGATTGCCACTATTAGGAAAAGAATGATAACTGTACAGAGCCGATAGAAGAGTTATGCAGACCAGAGGAGAAGAAACCTTGAGTTTTCTGTTGGTGATGAAGTTTTCTTAAGGATTTCACCATTTAAAGGAGTTTTAAGATTTGGTAAGAAAGGAAAGCTTAATCCACGATTCATTGGACCATTCCCTGTTTTGGCTAGAATCGGTAGTACAGCTTACAGACTGCAGTTTCCTCCATCATTGGATAAAGTTCATAACGTCTTTCACGTGTCAATGTTAAGGAAATGCATACGAGATCTGACGCAAGTTATTAAGCCAGTGGATATTGAGATTGAACCATCATTAATGTATGAAGAGAGACCAGTGCAGATATTGGAATCTGTAGTTAAGACTCTAAGGAATAAAGAGATTCCGTTGGTCAAAGTCTTATGGAAGAATCATGGCATTGAAGAAGCCACTCAGGAGCGACGACAGAACATGTTAGACAAGTATCCAGAGTTATTTGTTTGATCAATTTTCGGGGACGAAAATTTTGTTTAAGGAGGGGTGGATGTAACACCTGAAAACTTCAACCAGGTGACTCCCTAACTGTATTAACAGTCATGAACATTCAATCTTCACGGTTTAGAGTTTTATGCCAAGAATAACTAATTTCATGTGGAATTAAACTAGGTTGGGTGGCAAAGTTGTAATAATGGAGGGTGATGACCAGTATATAAAGAAAAAGGAAATGTTTTAAACCTCATTCAAGCCACTGTAGCCGACACCTTCCTTTTCGGCGATTTCTTCTCTCCCAAGCTCTTGCTCTCTGCTTTCAGCACACTCTCTTCGACGATCGGTTTTCTCTGCCACTACTCGACTACTCTGTGCCTGAGGTATGCAATAGACAACGTAGCTATCTGTTAGTTTGCTAGCCCTATTTTCTACTCGGCATCGGAGTTTTGGATTTTCCAATGGCCGACTAATAATAAGAACATTTGAAATCTGTGAGTGGGAATGCTTTTATCAAATCGATTCTAGACATTTAAAACAACCACCCCTGAGTTATCGGTAATCGAATCTGTCTGTTTTGGTTTTGAGATTTCAGACTACATTGAGTATTAAACTAAGAATTCAGGAATGACTCTTAGCTATTAGACCCTAGGATGACTTACGAGTAGAACTTTTAAGATTTTGTTTTAACTACTGTAATGTAAATGTTTTAGGTAAAGAAGCCTGAGAAAAAGGAGCTCTCATTGCTAAGGACACCAGGTAAGTGAATGTATAGGATTTCCGGCCAATAGGGCCCTACATCACAAGGATGCTAGATAGTAACTGATATGACGATTAGAGGTTATTATGCTACAATCTAGTACTTATGTTGACGTTTAGTTTAATGGTAAGTTTTCATACTGGATGAATGTTCTGTTATATAGTCTGAATAAGTAAGAATTCTCATGTTCATGCATTATCAATGTTTTATACACATGAAAATGTTTTAAAAGCATGTTTTCTCATGAACAAGATAAGATGATAAAATCCCTGCAACGTGGTTGAGTGAGGGTTGAGGGCAGTTCGGCGTATGTCACAGTCCAAAGAAGGACATATGAATACAACCCGCAGTAGGGACCATGATCAAACTCACTGTCGAACCCCTTTACCGGCACAAATCCTCTCTCATTCCACACAACTTAAATGATGATTATGAACAATGATTATGAACAATGATTATGAACAATGATTATGAACAATGATTATGAACAACGATTACGAACAATGATTATGAACAATGATTATAAACAATGATTACGAATGATGAATATGATACATGATTATGGATGATGATTATGAACAAGAAAAGACTTATGACTATGTATTTCTCTGAATTATGCATTCATGCATTCATGTTATTGTTGCATTCCTTACTAAGCATTAGGCTTATAGTTGAACCTTATGATGTAGGTGAAGAGTTAATAGGTGAGGATTCCCAAATCCAAGAGAACGTTTAAAGCTGGTTGCTGGAGGATGCTCAGGGTGACAGTGCAAGGTTGGATAGGCGATTAAGCTCCCTGGTTATACTCATAGTAAGTCTGAAAAGTTTATGATGAACAGATGACTAAGTAGAACAGAATTTCTTATAACAATGAGATTCGGATTTGAATGGTTTGTCTTTAGAGTCTGAATACGATTTTAAGGATTATTGAATGGTTTGTTTTGCTTAAGCCTTCCGCTATGCGTATTTTGGATGAGTTTATGATCCTTACTCATTGAGGTTTATAGTTACCGAGTTAAGATTCGGGTGAGTTGTGGTATGTTCTATTGGATGAGGTTGTTTGATGATTATGGTGTTTGTTGTCGTGTGATAGAAGTTGGATAAGGCAATCATGCGGCTGACGTCATCGGCAGATGTAGAGTGCTTAAGCCATCGGATGATGGAAGTGCTGATTTGTCGTCTAGCGATCGGTAGATGTAGAGTGTTTGAGCCATCGGATGATGGAAGTGCTATTTTGTCGTCTAGTGATCGGCAGATGTAGAGTGTCAAGTCATCGGATGATGGAAGTGCTATTTTGTCGTCTAGTGATCGGCAGATGTAGAGTGTCTAAGCCATCGGATGATGGAAGTGCTATTTTGTCGTCTAGCGATCGACAGATGTAGAGTGTTTAAGTCATCGGATGATAGAAGTGCTATTTTGTCGTCTAGTGATCGGCAGATGAAGAGCGTTAAAGCTATCGGAAGATGTAAGTATAGTTTGTCGTCTAGTTACCGGATGATGTGAGGGTTTCCTTGTCGTTTAGTGACCGGGTCATGTTTTAATTATGCACGTGAGGAGCACATGTCCATCGGATGATGTTCCCTTATTTCACCGGATGATGTAAAGAGTCTCTCTACCGGATGATATAAACATGGTTTTGTCGTCTAGTGACCGGTAGATGTGGTTTTATTCCTCAATCGGCAGGTGCGGTTTAAGGGTTTAAATTTCCCTTCACCAGCCGATACACATTGCACTGCCCGCCGGCAGATACGTAAAGTATTCCTTTGCCAAATGATGTCTAGTGAATTACGTACGACATTTTGAGTTAAGTTATGTTTCAAAAAAAATATATTACCGAAAATGAGTGGAATGTGAGTAATAAAAATTAAATGATTAAGAAAGATATGGTTTATGTGACAATCCCTCTGGGGTTGTTACATTTCTGTTATCCATCATCTTTTCTTCAAAGTAGTGCTTAACTCTCTGCCCATTAACCTTGAAAGATTTCCATGTTGTTTCACTGATTAGTTCCAAAACTCCAAAATTATATATGGCTGTAATTTTAAATGGACCAGTCCACCTTGACTTCAACTTTCCAGGAAATAGTTTAAGTCTAGAATTATAAAGCAATACTTGTTGCCTCACTTCAAAAATCTTGTCCTGGATTTTTTTATCATGCCATCTTTTCACCTTGTCCTTATAAATTACAGCATTCTCGTAAGCATCGAGTCTAAATTCTTCTAGTTTGTTAAGCTGCAACAATCTATTCTCTCCTGCTGCATCCATATCCATATTCAATTTAGCTACTGACCAATATGTTTTGTGTAGTAACTCCACTGGTAGGTGGCAGACTTTTCTGAACACTAAACGAAATGGAGATGTTCCAATAGGTGTCTTGAACGCTGTTCCGTACGCCCACAAAGCGTCTGGTAATTTCTCAGCCCAATCTTTTCTGCTTGTATTTATCACCTTCTCCAGAATCCTTTTAATTTCTCTGTTCGATACTTCCGTTTGTCCGTTTGCTTGAGGATGATAAGCTGTTGTCACTTTATGCTTAATTCCATACTTTGCCAATAGTTGCTGAAACTGTTTGTTGCAAAAATGACTGCCTCCATCACTGATGATAGCTCTTGGTGTTCCGAACCGAGTAAAAATATTACGATGCAGAAATCTTGTGACCACCTTAGCATCATTTGTAGGGAGTGCAACAGTTTCCACCCACTTAGAGACATAGTTCACAGCAAGCAGAATATACTGATTTCCATAGGATGAAGGAAATGGTCCGATAAAATCAATGCCCCAAACATCGAACAGCTCTACTTCTAATATATTTGTTAATGGCATTTCATGTTTCCGTGAGATATTTCCTGTTCGTTGACACCTATCACATGACTTAACAAAATTGTTACATCTCGGAATAATGTAGGCCAATAGAGACCTGACTGTAAGACTTTCGACGCTGTTCGAATTCCTCCAAAATGCCCTTCGTATGCTGCTGCATGGCAATGCTGCAGCACTGTGGTGAATTCAGTTTCTGGAATACATCTTCTCAAAATTTGGTCAGCACATAACTTAAACAAATAAGGATCATCCCAGAAATAATGTCGAACATCTTTTAAAAACTTTTTCTTTTGTTGGAACTGAAAATCAAAGGGAATGATACCACTTACAATATAGTTCACAATATCAGCATACCATGGCACTTCGGTGATATTTAGCAACTGCTCATCTGGAAATTTCTCTGAAATGGGGACTGTTTTGTGAGATGCTCCTTCGGAATCCAACTTTGATAAATGGTCAGCTACTTGATTCTCGCTTCCCTTCCGATCTCTAACTTCTAAATCAAATTCTTGGAGTAATAGAACCCATCGAATTAACCTCGGTTTGGCATCTTTTTTTGAAATCAAGTATTTAATCGCCGAATGATCTGTGTATACGACCACTTTGGTACCCAGTAAATATTGTCTGAATTTCTCAAAGGCAAAGACCACTGCTAACAGTTCTTTCTCAGTTGTCGTATAATTAAGTTGTGCTTCAGAGAGTGTTCGGCTTGCGTAGTAAATAGAGTGAAATATTTTTGCCTTCCTTTGTCCAAGCACCACTCCGAGAGCAAAATCACTTGCATCGCACATCAGTTTAAATGGTTGTGACCAATCAGGAGCTGCAATTACAGGAGCAGTGGTAAGCTTTTGTTTTAAAACTGAAAAAGCTTGCTGACATGCTTCTTCAAAACAGAATGCTTTATTGTTTTCTAGTAAAGAGCAAAGTGGTTTAGAAATTTTGGAGAAATCTTTAACAAATCTTCTGTAAAAACCAGCATGCCCCAGAAAACTTCTTATTCCTTTAATAGTTGTTGGAGGAGGAAGCTTCTCAATTACCTCAATCTTTGCTTTATCAACTTCAATTCTACTTTTAGGCACTCGGTGTCCAAGAACAATGCCTTCAATCGCCATAAAATGACATTTTTCCCAATTCAATACTAGATCTGTTTTTGTACAGCGCTGAAGCACAACTTTCAGATTTTTCAAGCAGGTTTTAAAGGAATCTCCCGTGACTGAAAAATCATCCATGAATATTTCAAGAAAATCTTCGACCATGTCTGAGAAAATAGACATCATGCATCACTGAAAAGTAGCTGGAGCATTGCACAGTCCGAAAGGCATGCGTCGAAATGCGAATGTTCCATAAGGGCAAGTAACGTAGTCTTCTCTTGATCTTCAGGAGAAATAGAAATCTGATTATAGCCAGAATATCCATCTAAGAAACAATAATACTCTTTCCCAGCTAGTCGATCAAGCATCTGATCAAAAAATGGCAAAGGAAAATGGTCTTTCCTTGTCATTTTATTCAACTTACGGTAATCCATGCATACTCTCCATCCATTGACTGTTCGAGTGGGAATCAATTCATTTTTCTGGTTTGTCACGACCGTCATTCCTCCTTTCTTTAGTACGCACTGTACTGGACTTACCCATGAGCTTTCGACAATAGGATAAATAATTCCAGCATCCAATAATTTGATTACTTCCTTCTTGACTACCTCTTTCATTATAGCATTTAAACGTCTTTGATGCTCTATTGAAGGCTGATAATTCTGCTCCATTAGGATTTTGTGCATGCAAATGCTCGGGCTAATACCTTTTATGTCAGCAATGGTCCATGCAATGGAATTTTTGAATTTTCGTAAAACTTCCATTAGTTCCAATTCTTGTCCTGAGGTGAGTGAAGTAGAGATTATCACGGGTAATGTGTTAGCTGTCCCCACGAATGCATACTTCAGATGTGCTGGCAGTTGCTTTAGTTCAACTTTTGGAGGATCTTCAACAGAAGCTTTCAACGTTTTATAATCTGTCACTGCTTTTTCCAAACTTTAAAACTGGTTGGGCCATGGCTGATAATTCTTTCTTTCTCTGTGATGAGCACTGTTTCTCTTACTGTTTGTGTAACACCCGGCCTTTTTGTATGTAATTATTTCCCGAACCATTTCTCGAGATTAATTTAATATAAATGCAATATGTGTTTTGTTGGAAAATCAAACTAATGTTTAACTAAGCATTACACTAAGTTAAAATGCATGGAAGGGTAAATCGGGAAGAAATTAAGGTTGGTGGGAGATAGCCAATGGTTGAGTAGCATCTGGCAACTTGTTGAAGAAGCTAAGTTCCACCTTCTACGTGAAACCCTTTTCACTTCTCTTCTCTGCTCTCTCTCTCCTTTCTCCTCTCTGCATTCTCTCTTCCTGTCGACAAACAACCATCGAAGTTACTTCGATCTTCCCAGATTCCTTTCTGCTCCTCCGCTAAGGTAAATATCTTCTAATGCTAACACATTTGGACAAGCAAAAAGTATGGGTTAAGCTGAAGTTTTAGGTTGAGATAGTTGGAAGAAAACTCTCGGTTTTTGTATGGAAACACATTCGTTGTTTTCTACAAGTCTGAATGGAGTTTACTGCATAATCTTCCAAGTTATTTGTTAGCATTTGCAACTTGTTTAATTTCTCTACATTGCAGCAACAGATCCGAGCGTTCCAGAGACATTCGAGTATTCTACATTGCAGCAAACATGTAAGTTCATATCCGTAGGTTGGCCCTTAAGGCCCTACATCCCGGAGGTACTGAGTTTTCTGTTCTGTCGGGTTGTTTTGGGTAGAAAGGTTATAGTTATATTCTGAGTTGTCTATGTTCTGTTTCACCATATGTTCTGATATTTCTGTCATCTCCTCTCTGCCTGTTTAAGTTCAAGCACTGTTCATGCATACACGTTTTCTCTGAAAGCCATGCAAATGTCTTATGTACACTGTTTGAAACTAAATAAGATAAAATCTGACTGAAATGTACCGGTTAAGTGTGGGACGGGGACTGGCCCTCTGGTTTTATCCCTCATTGGGATTCTGAAAAAAATTGTCCTTGCCAGGGACCCTCTGGTTTTATCCCTCCTTGGGAATCTGAAAACTACTGAATGTGCCTGATAGTGCACCTACTGTTCGCCAGTTCCCCTATAAGCCCCACTTATACCCCTCTGCCACTGAAACGTAATGTTCTGTACTGTCACTGTATTTCTGAAAACCGCATGCATAGCATTTTGCATCACTGTATATCTGTTATGTTCTTACTGAGTTTTAGACTCATAGGTGAACTCCCTGATGTAGGTACCGAACCTGAAAATGAGGGCCTTGTGCCTCAGTCTGATGATTAGGTGTTGGTGGCTCGAGCTCATGTGGGTCGGATGCTGCAGCCAGACATGATTTCTGTTCAGAGGTTTCTGTAAAGCTTTCTGAAATTTTGGTTCTGTGTTAAAAACTCTTTAGAAAACTTCTGTTTTGGGAAACTCTGTAATTTTATGCTAAGTTCAATACCGTCTCTGAGATTTTAAAACAATGTATAGATTCTGCGTCAATGTTTAAAACCACTGTATTTGACAGTTAAGTTAATATTCTGAATGTTTCTGGAATTGTTTGGGGACATTTTCTGTTAGTTTGTTTGTGCATGGATGACTTCTGGCTTTGGAACTATCCATGCAGTCTGTTTCCTTTAAATTTGTTAATTGTAAAGCGTGCTCTACATCCTTGTGTAGAATCGGCCATTGAAGGTTTGCAACTTTCATGCTTTCTGTTTGTGCTGTATTTGACAGTTGAATGATGTTTTGAATCGGGTTTTGAAGGTTTGAAACCCTTATGCCTTCTATTTTGATGCTCCCTGCCCGTATGTCTTTCTGTTAAAAGTTGTCAATCTCTGCCTTTTTTAGACTATATCATCCGATCACGTCCACTGCTGTCTAAGTGTATATCCACCGGTGACGTCATCCACCTCCACCGCCCAGTTCAATTATCTCAGCCGATGACGTCTTCATCTCATCCGGTGTTGTCTGTATCTTCCGAATGACGTCATCCATCTTTCGGCTGACGTCATCACCTCATCTGAATCCCGTCTGCTGCCTGTATCTTCCGGCTGACGTCACCACATCTTCCGCCCAGTTTTACTCAGCCTCTTCCGCTGAATACTGTTCGTCTTTTGTCGTATCTGAATCCTCCGATAGCTTTAATCTTCCTCCTGACGTCATCCTTACTTCTGTCTTTGCATTTACATCTTCCGGCTGACGTCATTCAAGTCTTCCGCCCAGTTTTAAACTAAGTCTTCCGCCAGTCTTTTACCTAAGTCTTCCGACTTCACATTCTGTTTTCTGCCTCGATCTTCTTCTATTATTTGTTCTCTCTTCCGATTGTAGATATGTTTACAGTGTTTTCCCGCTTTATATTCGAATACAGGGAATGCTCTTTCCCTCCTCTCAAAAGTTCAAGAGTTTACTTTAAAAAGCTCATCCTGTTTATGTTTGAATTTCTTCTGTCTGCCTCAGTTTATTCCCGTTCTTTCTATTTTTCCTGCTAAATTCTGTTTCTTCATTTTAGTCACTCATTCCTGTAATCTCAGCTCTGAGTTAGTTCCCGTTTCTCTTTCTCTGTGAATCTGAAATTTTCTTAATCACCGTAGTCTCTCCTTTTTCTGTAAAATTTTATGTTTAGGGTTTTGCATTGATAGTACACGTCTTCTGTCATTCTATTTCTGTTCTTCTGTGTAGTTCTAAAAGCTCAGTTGGTTTTTCATAAGTTGTCCAGTGCATTTGGTAAACGTTATAGTCACCGTTATCCGTTTTCTGTCCCAGAGTGACGGCTTGGATCTCGGACCCCGATCGGGTTTGGTTTCGGGCTGTCACAGTTGTGGTATCAGAGAGACAAGGTTTTAAAACCGATTCTGTGAAATGTCTGACTACGCAATCCGCCATGTGAGATCGCTCCACCAACTGTAAGTGTTTAAATTCTTGTCAAAGTTCTGTTTATTAAATTAGGTTATTCTATTTATAGGGTTTATTAGAAATGGAGAGAGGACATCAAGAAAAGTCAAGCGAAAGCTCTCGAGCTATTGACCGACTGACCGAACTGGTGGGTGCACAGTTACGCATGGTTGAACGCATGATGGCCAGAGAAGATGATAGAAACAATAACCATGGGAATAACAATCGTGATAATGCGCCGCGAGACAACAATGGAGACAGATTCCGGCGACTCCAGCTGCCTGCATTTGATGGAATGTCTACTGACCCGACCCGTGCTGAAACTTGGATTCGAGCTATGGAGAAGATGTTCAGTTATGCAGAAGTAGAAGACAGCAAGAAGGTTATTTACGCCGCGTTCTATCTCACCGAAAGTGCTGGATTTTGGTGGGACACAGTGCAGTCCACTACCGTGGCATTAAGCTGGGAAGGATTCACGAAAATCTTCTACGAAAAGTACTTTGATCGGGGTGTGAGGAAGGAAAAGTTAGTTGAATTCTCTCGGCTTCGACAGTATGGGTTAGTGGCTGAATATGTTCAGAAATTTGAGTCATTATCCCGATATGCAACACACCTGGTGGCCACCGATGAGAACAAGGTACACCAGTTCATTCAAGGGTTAAAATGGACCTTCTTCGGGGAATCACAACTGGAGGGTTTGATGAGGCACCATATGTGAAGGTGGTGGCCAAGGCTTATCAGTTAGAGGCCTTAGAAATGAAGTCCCAGAGACAGAGAGATCCACCAAGAGGGATTATAAGAAATGTTCCTCAACAACAACAACAGCAACAGCAAAGAGGCCAAAATTTTCAACCTCAGCAGCAACAAAACAGGGGCATTAAGAGGCTCAATGAGACCATCACTTACCCAGACAAAGGGAAGAGACCGATGGGAGATCCTCAGCTCACCGTATGCCCACGATGCCAGAAAAGTCACAAGGGTGAATGCAGGCTTCTTACGGGTGGCTGCTTCCGATGTGGCAAAGGAGGCCATCACGTCCGTGATTGCCCGATACCTGACACGAGACAAAATCAGGCCGTGCCAAGAGTCTTTGCAATGATGGAGGACGTTGATGATGCTGATCTGCACACAGCAATTACAGGTACAATTTTGGTGTGTGACATACCTGCATATACTTTGTTAGACACAGGGGCCACTCATTCATTTGTGGCCATGGACTTTGCGGGTAGGGAGAACTTGTGCCTTGCATCGTCAGATCAGCCCTACAGTGTTATGCTACCATCCGGAGAGTTTATGCACTCCGAGCAGGCAGTGCAGGGTGATATAGTGTCAGTTGGAGACCAGAAATTGTATGCCAATCTTATCGTCATCGGTATGAAAGGATACGAAGTGATTCTGGGGATGGACTGGCTATTTAGACATCATGCCACCATCGACTGTAGGTCCGGGCTCGTGACTTTTAAGCGCCCGAACGAAGTAGAGTTCTCCTATCAGGCAATACCAAAGAAACATAGTATGCCTATTATATCCACCTTGAAAGCTCAACAGCTGATGAGGTCAGGATGTGTCGGATTTCTTGCCCATGTAGTAGGTGTTCAGAGGCAAGGTGAGGTCGAACTTCAAAATGTTCCGGTGGTTCGAGACTTCCCTGAGGTTTTCTTAGATGACCTACCGAGATTGCCACCAGATCGTGAGATAGAGTTTGAGATCGATGTGTATCCTGGTGCTGAACCGGTGTCAAAGAATCCGTACCGTATGGCGCCAATAGAGCTGAGGGAGTTGAAGACTCAGCTAAAGGAGTTGGTGGACAAGGGCTTTGTGCGCCCTAGTTTCTCTCCGTGGGGTGCTCCCGTCTTGTTTGTCAAGAAGAAGGATGGGTCCCTACGGATGTGTATTGACTACCGTGAGCTGAACAAGTTGACTATCAGGAATAAGTACCCGTTGCCGAGATTCGATGATTTATTTGACCAACTACAAGGGGCTCGGGTGTTTTCTAAGATTGACTTACGCTACGGTTATTACCAGTTGAAGGTCAGACCTGAGGACATTCCAAAGACCGCCTTCAGGACTCGATACGGACACTACGAGTTCTTGGTGATGTCGTTCGGATTAACTAATGCTCCGGCAGCGTTTATGGACCTGATGAACAGGATAATCCAAGATGTCTTGGATAAATTTGTGATCGTTTTCATTGACGACATACTAGTTTATTCCAGGAGTGAGGCCGAGCATGAAGAGCACTTGGCAATTGTGCTATCGACTCTGAGGCAGCATCAACTATATGCCAAGCTATCAAAGTGTGAATTCTGGCTGAACAGGATTAATTTCCTTGGCCACGTGGTGTCTGCTGAAGGAGTGTCTGTGGATTCAGCCAAAATTCTGGCAGTGAAGGAATGGCCAAGACCGAGGAATGCCAGTGAGGTACGGAGTTTCATCGGACTAGCTGGTTATTACAAGAAATTCATCAAGGGATTTTCTGTGATAGCGAAGCCTATGACCAGCTTAACGAGGAAGGAAATCAATTTCAAGTGGTCTGAAGCATGTGAGGTGAGCTTTCAGACACTTAAGCAGAAATTAACCACTGCTTCTCTGTTAGTATTTCCAGTTGAAGACGGTAAATTCAGCGTATACTGTGATGTTTCCAAGATTGGATTGGGGTGTGTGCTAATGCAGGAAGGGAAAGTAGTGGCATACGCATCCAGACAATTGAAGAACCATGAACAAAACTACCCTACTCACGACCTTGAGTTAGCGGCAGTTGTATTTGCGTTAAAAGTATGGAGACACCATTTGTACGGGCAATCATGTGAGGTGTTTTCTGATCACAAGAGTTTGAGGTACCTCTTTACTCAGAAAGAGTTGAATATGAGGCAGAGGCGGTGGTTAGAATTTGTGAAAGATTACGATGTTGAGATCAAATACCACCTGGTAAAGCTAATGTGGTAACTGATGCACTGAGCAGGATGCCAGCTACTGTGCAACCAGTTGTGTTGGCCGTATCAGTGCCTTTGAGGACGGAGATACAGAAGTTCGATATGGAGATAGTTTCTGGGCTATCGGCCATACTAGTAGATTTAACCCTACGACCCACCATCCTGGACCGAATTAAGGAAGCCCAGAAAACCAATTCAAAGGAGATGGCTGATATGGTGAGCAAGGTACCAATGGCTTCTTCTGATTTCAGTTATTCGGGAGATGGTATTCTTAAGTTCAGAGATAGATGGTATGTTCCGAAAGATGAAGAGTTACGAAGGAACATCTTGTCGGAAGCCCATTCATCTTCTTTCTCTGTGCATCCTGGAAGCACAAAGATGTATCAGGACTTGAAACTTCACTTCTGGTGGTCGAATATGAAGAATGAGGTGGCCAAGTATGTGGAGTCTTGTATGATATGTCAACAAGTCAAAGCTGAACATCAACGACCGAGTGGAACGCTTCAACCTCTCCCGATCCCCGAATTGAAATAGGAGAATATAACGATGGATTTTGTTTTTGGCCTACCAAGAACAGCTAAGGGCCATAATAGCATTTGGGTCATAGTGGACAGGTTGACGAAGTCGGCCCACTTTCTACCTGTGAAGACGACGTACTCCATGGATCAGTATGCAGAGCTGTATATTAGCGAGATTATTAAACTGCATGGCGTTCCTGTGTCGATTGTCTCAGACCGTGATCCCAGATTCACTTCCAGGTTTTGGAAAAGTTTGTAGAACTCTCTGGGCACCAAGTTGGATTTCAGCATGGCGTTTCATCCACAGACGGACGAGCAATCTGAAAGAACAATTCAAATACTAGAGGATATGTTAAGGTCGTGCGTGCTAGAATTTCATGCTCTTTGGAGTAGATATTTGCCACTCGTGGAGTTTGCTTACAACAATAGCTATCAGGCTACAATTGGCATGGCTTCTTATGAAGCTCTTTATGGCAGGAACTGTAGATCCCCATTGTGTTGGGATGAGGTCGGAGAAACCAAGCTTATCGGCCCTAAGATATTACAGCAGATGTCCGAGGTGATAGCTGCTATCAAACAATGAATAAAAATTGCTCAGAGTCGACAGAAGAGTTATGCGGACAATAGAAGAAGAGACTTAGAGTTCGCTGTGGGCGATGAGGTATTCCTGAAAGTGTCACCTTTCAAAGGCGTAATGAGATTCGGTAAGAAAGGAAAGCTCAGCCCACGATTCATTGGCCTTTTTCCCATCCTGAAGCGTGTGGGAAACATGGCTTACGGACTACAGTTGCCGGCGTCAATGGATGGAGTTCACAATGTCTTCCATGTTTCGATGCTGAAAATGTGTGCGAGATCCAACTCAGATCGTAAAAAAGGTGGACTTTGATATCTTGTTGACGCTGACATATGAAGAAAGGCCTATACAGATATTGGATATGTCACTAAAAGTATTGCGAAACAAGGTGGTTCCACTGGTAAAAGTGTTATGGCGCAACCACAATGTGGAGGAGGCCACATGGGAAAGACAAGCAGATGTTAGAGCACAGTATCTGGACCTCTTTGCTTAGGCAAATTTTGAGGACAAAATTTCTGTTAAGGTGGGTAGAATGTAACACCCTGCCTTTTTGTATGTAATTATTTCTCGAACCATTTCTCGGGGATTAATTTAATATAAATGCAATATGTGTTTTGTTGGAAAACCAAACTAATGTTTAACTAAGCATTACACTAAGTTAAAATGCATGGAAGGGTAAATCGGGGAGAAATTAAGGTTGGTGGGAGATAGCCAATGGTTGAGTGGCATCTGGCAACTTGTTGAAGAAGCTAAGTTCCACCTTCTACATGAAACCCTCTTCACTTCTCTTCTCTGCTCTCTCTCTCCTTTCTCCTCTCTGCATTATCTCTTCCTGTCGACAAACAACCATCGAAGTTACTTCGATCTTCCCAGATTCCTTTCTGCTCCTCTGCTAAGGTAAACATCTTCTAATGCTAACACATTTGGACAAGCAAAAACTATGGGTTATGCTGAAGTTTTAGGTTAAGATAGTTGGGAGAAAACTCTCGGTTTTTGTATGGAAACACATTCGTTGTTTTCTACAAGTCTGAATGGAGTTTACTGCATAATCTTCCAAGTTATTTGTTAGCATTTGCAACTTGTTTAATTTCTCTACATTGCAGCAACAGATCCAAGCGTTCCAGAGACATTCGAGCATTCTACATTGCAGCAAACAGGTAAGTTCATATCCGTAGGTTGGCCCTTAAGGCCCTACATCCCGGAGGTACTAGGTTTTCTGTTCTGTCGGGTTGTTTTGGGTAGAAAGGTTATAGTTATGTTCTGAGTTGTCTATGTTCTGTTTCACCGTATGTTCTGTTATTTCTGTCATCTGCTCTCTGCCTGTTTAAGTTCAAACACTGTTCATGCATACACGTTTTCTCTGAAAGCCATGCAAATGTCTTATGTACACTGTTTGAAACTAAATAAGATAAAATCTGACTGAAATGTACCGGTTAAGTGTGGGACGGGGACTGGCCCTCTGGTTTTATCCCTCCCTGGGATTCTGAAAAAAATTGTCCTTGCCAGGGACCCTCTGGTTTTATCCCTCATTGGGAATCTGAAAACTACTGAATGTGCCTGATAGTGCACCTACTGTTCGCCAGTTCCCCTATAAGCCCCACTTATACCCCTCTGCCACTGAAACGTAATGTTCTGTACTGTCACTGTATTTCTGAAAACCGCATGCATAGCATTTTGCATCACTGCATATCTGTTATGTTCTTACTGAGTTTTAGACTCATAGGTGAACTCCCTGATGTAGGTACTGAACCTGAAAATAAGGGCCTTGTGCCTCAGTCTGATGATTAGGTGTTGGTGGCTCGAGCTCATGTGGGTCGGATGCTGCAGCCAGACATGATTTCTGTTCAGAGGTTTCTGTAAAGCTTTCTGAAATTTTGATTCTGTGTTAAAAACTCTTTAGAAAACTTCTGTTTTGGGAAACTCTGTAATTTTATGCTAAGTTCAATACCGTCTCTGAGATTTTAAAACAATGTATAGATTCTGCGTCAATGTTTAAAACCACTGTATTTGACAGTTAAGTTAATATTCTGAATGTTTCTGGAATTGTTTGGGGACATTTTCTGTTAGTTTGTTTGTGCATGGATGACTTCTAGCTTTGGAACTATCCATGCAGTCTGTTTCCTTTGAATATGTTAATTGTAAAGCGTGTTCTACATCCTTGTGTAGAATCGGGCATTGAAGGTTTGCAACTTTCATGCTTTCTGTTTGTGCTGTATTTGACAGTTGAATGATGTTTTGAATCGGGTTTTGAATGTTTGAAACCCTTATGCCTTCTTTTTTGATGCTCCCTGCCCGTATGTCTTTCTGTTAAAAGTTGTCAATCTCTGCCCCTTTTAGACTATATCATCCGATCACGTCCACTGCTGTCTAAGTGTATATCCACCGGTGACGTCATCCACCTCCACCGCCCAGTTCAATTATCTCATCCGATGACGTCTTCATCCCATCCGGTGTTGTCTGTTGCCTGTATCGTCCAGCTGACGTCATCCATCTTCCGGCTGACGTCATCACCTCATCCGAATCCCGTCTGCTGCCTGTATCTTCCGGCTGACGTCACCACCTCTTCCGCCCAGTTTTATTCAGCCTTTTTTGCTGAATACTGTTCGTCTTTTGTCGTATCTGAATCCTCCGATAGCTTTAATCTTCCGTCTGACGTCATCCTTACTTCTGTCTTTGCATTTACATCTTCCGGCTGACGTCATTCAAGTCTTCCGCCCAGTTTTAAACTAAGTCTTCCGCCAGTCTTTTACCTAAGTCTTCCGACTTCACATTCTGTTTTCTGCCTCGATCTTCTTCTACTATTTGTTCCCTCTTCCGATTGTAGATATGTTTACAGTGTTTTCCCGCTTTATATTCGAATACAGGGAATGCTCTTTCCCTCCTCTCAAAAGTTCAAGAGTTTACTTTAAAAAGCTCATCCTTTTTACGTTTGAATTTCTTCTGTCTGCCTCAGTTTATTCCCGTTCTTTCTGTTTTTCCTGCTAAATTCCGTTTCTTCATTTTAGTCACTCATTCCTGTAATCTCAACTCTGAGTTAGTTCCCGTTTCTCTTTCTCTGTGAATCTAAAATTTTGTTAATCACCGTAGTCTCTCCATTTTCTGTAAAATTTTATGTTTAGGGTTTTGCATTGATAGTACACGTCTTCTGTCATTCTATTTCTGTTCTTCTATGTAGTTCTAAAAGCTCAGTTGGTTTTTCATAAGTTGTCCAGTGCATTTGGTAAACGTTATAGTCACCGTTATCCGTTTTCTGTCCCGGAGTGACGGCTTGGATCTCGGACCCCGATCGGGTTTGGTTTCGGGCTGTCACAGTTTGCTGATACTAAATGCTTTTTTTCTTCATGTGGCACTTCATCGTCTTTTATCAAGTATCAATTTTCAGCCTCATCTGGAAATTTCATCACTTTTAACACATTGAATGTGATTTGCTGATCATTGACTCTCATTGTAAGTTCACCTTTTTGGGCATCAATCAATGTTCTCCCCGTAGCCAAAATAGGTCGTCCCAAAATAATTGGCACTTCCCGGTCAGCTTCGTAGTCCAAAATAATAAAGTCTGGCCCACAACCTGCACATGGCTCACAACCTACCCACAACTAGTTCACAACCTACACAGGACTCACAACCTATGCAAAGCTGGCCCACAACCTGCACATGGCTCACAACCTACCCACAACTAGTTCACAACCTACACAGGACTCACAACCTATGCAAAGCTGGCCCACAACCTGCACATGGCTCACAACCTACCCACAACTAGTTCACAACCTACACAGGACTCACAACCTATGCAAAGCTGGCCCACAACCTGCACATGGCTCACAACCTACCCACAACTAGTTCACAACCTACACAGGACTCACAACCTATGCAAAGCTGGCCCACAACCTGCACATGGCTCACAACCTACCCACAACTAGTTCACAACCTACACAGGACTCACAACCTATGCAAAGCTGGCCCACAACCTGCACATGGCTCACAACCTACCCACAACTAGTTCACAACCTACACAGGACTCACAACCTATGCAAAGCTGGCCCACAACCTGCACATGGCTCACAACCTACCCACAACTAGTTCACAACCTACACAGGACTCACAACCTATGCAAAGCTGGCCCACAACCTGCACATGGCTCACAACCTACCCACAACTAGTTCACAACCTACACAGGACTCACAACCTATGCAAAGCTGGCCCACAACCTGCACATGGCTCACAACCTACCCACAACTAGTTCACAACCTACACAGGACTCACAACCTATGCAAAGCTGGCCCACAACCTGCACATGGCTCACAACCTACCCACAACTAGTTCACAACCTACACAGGACTCACAACCTATGCAAAGCTGGCCCACAACCTGCACATGGCTCACAACCTACCCACAACTAGTTCACAACCTACACAGGACTCACAACCTATGCAAAGCTGGCCCACAACCTGCACATGGCTCACAACCTACCCACAACTAGTTCACAACCTACACAGGACTCACAACCTATGCAAAGCTGGCCCACAACCTGCACATGGCTCACAACCTACCCACAACTAGTTCACAACCTACACAGGACTCACAACCTATGCAAAGCTGGCCCACAACCTGCACATGGCTCACAACCTACCCACAACTAGTTCACAACCTACACAGGACTCACAACCTATGCAAAGCTGGCCCACAACCTGCACATGGCTCACAACCTACCCACAACTAGTTCACAACCTACACAGGACTCACAACCTATGCAAAGCTGGCCCACAACCTGCACATGGCTCACAACCTACCCACAACTAGTTCACAACCTACACAGGACTCACAACCTATGCAAAGCTGGCCCACAACCTGCACATGGCTCACAACCTACCCACAACTAGTTCACAACCTACACAGGACTCACAACCTATGCAAAGCTGGCCCACAACCTGCACATGGCTCACAACCTACCCACAACTAGCCCACAACCTACACAGGACTCACAACCTATGCAAAGCTGGCCCACAACCTGCACATGGCTCACAACCTACCCACAACTAGTTCACAACCTACACAGGACTCACAACCTATGCAAAGCTGGCCCACAACCTGCACATGGCTCACAACCTACCCACAACTAGCCCACAACCTACACAGGACTCACAACCTATGCAAAGCTGGCCCACAACCTGCACATGGCTCACAACCTACCCACAACTAGTTCACAACCTACACAGGACTCACAACCTATGCAAAGCTGGCCCACAACCTGCACATGGCTCACAACCTACCCACAACTAGTTCACAACCTACACAGGACTCACAACCTATGCAAAGCTGGCCCACAACCTGCACATGGCTCACAACCTACCCACAACTAGTTCACAACCTACACAGGACTCACAACCTATGCAAAGCTGGCCCACAACCTGCACATGGCTCACAACCTACCCACAACTAGTTCACAACCTACACAGGACTCACAACCTATGCAAAGCTGGCCCACAACCTGCACATGGCTCACAACCTACCCACAACTAGTTCACAACCTACACAGGACTCACAACCTATGCAAAGCTGGCCCACAACCTGCACATGGCTCACAACCTACCCACAACTAGTTCACAACCTACACAGGACTCACAACCTATGCAAAGCTGGCCCACAACCTGCACATGGCTCACAACCTACCCACAACTAGTTCACAACCTACACAGGACTCACAACCTATGCAAAGCTGGCCCACAACCTGCACATGGCTCACAACCTACCCACAACTAGCTCACAACCTACACAGGACTCACAACCTATGCAAAGCTGGCCCACAACCTGCACATGGCTCACAACCTACACAGGACTCACAACCTACACAGGACTCACAACCTACACAGGACTCACAACCTATGCAAAGCTGGCCCACAACCTGCACATGGCTCACAACCTACACAGGACTCACAACCTACACAGGACTCACAACCTACACAGGACTCACAACCTATGCAAAGCTGGCCCACAACCTGCACATGGCTCACAACCTACACAGGACTCACAACCTACACAGGACTCACAACCTACACAGGACTCACAACCTATGCAAAGCTGGCCCACAACCTGCACATGGCTCACAACCTACACAGGACTCACAACCTACACAGGACTCACAACCTACACAGGACTCACAACCTATGCAAAGCTGGCCCACAACCTGCACATGGCTCACAACCTACACAGGACTCACAACCTACACAGGACTCACAACCTACACAGGACTCACAACCTATGCAAAGCTGGCCCACAACCTGCACATGGCTCACAACCTACACAGGACTCACAACCTACACAGGACTCACAACCTACACAGGACTCACAACCTATGCAAAGCTGGCCCACAACCTGCACATGGCTCACAACCTACACAGGACTCACAACCTACACAGGACTCACAACCTACACAGGACTCACAACCTATGCAAAGCTGGCCCACAACCTGCACATGGCTCACAACCTACACAGGACTCACAACCTACACAGGACTCACAACCTACACAGGACTCACAACCTATGCAAAGCTGGCCCACAACCTGCACATGGCTCACAACCTACACAGGACTCACAACCTACACAGGACTCACAACCTACACAGGACTCACAACCTATGCAAAGCTGGCCCACAACCTGCACATGGCTCACAACCTACACAGGACTCACAACCTACACAGGACTCACAACCTACACAGGACTCACAACCTATGCAAAGCTGGCCCACAACCTGCACATGGCTCACAACCTACACAGGACTCACAACCTACACAGGACTCACAACCTACACAGGACTCACAACCTATGCAAAGCTGGCCCACAACCTGCACATGGCTCACAACCTACACAGGACTCACAACCTACACAGGACTCACAACCTACACAGGACTCACAACCTACACACAACTAGCTCACAACCTACACAGGACTCACAACCTACACAACGTGCCCAACTAACGACAACTTCTCGTCCACATCCGTACCCACAACTCGCCACGTATGCAAAACTCACAACATACAACTAACAATGACTACACATACACATACGTAAATATGGCCACAACACACACAAGACTCACATCCTACACACTATGACCAACTATCAACGACTTCTCGTCCACATCCGTACCCACAACTCGCCACGTATGCAAAACTCACAACATACAACTAACAATGACTACACATACACATACGTAAATATGGCCACAACACACACAAGACTCACATCCTACACACTATGACCAACTATCGACAGCTTCTCGTCCACATCCGTACCCACAACTCGCCACGTATGCAAAACTCACAACATACACACAACTAGCCCACAACCTACACAGGACTCACAACCTATGCAAAGCTGGCCCACAACCTGCACATGGCTCACAACCTACACAGGACTCACAACCTACACAGGACTCACAACCTACACAGGACTCACAACCTATGCAAAGCTGGCCCACAACCTGCACATGGCTCACAACCTACACAGGACTCACAACCTACACAGGACTCACAACCTACACAGGACTCACAACCTATGCAAAGCTGGCCCACAACCTGCACATGGCTCACAACCTACACAGGACTCACAACCTACACAGGACTCACAACCTACACAGGACTCACAACCTATGCAAAGCTGGCCCACAACCTGCACATGGCTCACAACCTACACAGGACTCACAACCTACACAGGACTCACAACCTACACAGGACTCACAACCTATGCAAAGCTGGCCCACAACCTGCACATGGCTCACAACCTACACAGGACTCACAACCTACACAGGACTCACAACCTACACAGGACTCACAACCTATGCAAAGCTGGCCCACAACCTGCACATGGCTCACAACCTACACAGGACTCACAACCTACACAGGACTCACAACCTACACAGGACTCACAACCTATGCAAAGCTGGCCCACAACCTGCACAAGACTCACAGCATACCACTAACGACGACTTCACATCCACATCACTTCACGCACGTACCTACGAACCCCAACCTACATTCCATGACCAACTAACGCGACTTCACCTCCACCTCACATCACACACATACCTACGACTCACAACCTACATACCATGACCAACTAACGATGACTTCACCTCCACAACACATCACACACGTACCTATGGCCACCACACACACGTCACATACAGACCACTCAAGGCATACACACAATTCACAACAAGCAAACAACTGTGGTGTAGGCTCTTCTGGGCGACTCTCAATCATTTACACCCACACTACTACTTACCTGGCGTCTTAGCTCGCTAAAGATGCTCCGTTCCTTGTCCACCTACGGCTCGACCTACGACAAATATTCAAACTTCATTAAAATCAAGCTTACATTCATCAATTTACTCTCAAACTACTATTTCTAGCCTAACTTAACTAAAACCTAACTAAACGGGTCACTAATTTGGGTTCAGTAAAAACTTACCCGAAACTTCAGACGCGCGTAACTTTCGTGTCGGCTAATGGAATCGAACGATTCCAGCGGCCACGTACTCCTCTAAGAACCTAGTTTAATCTACCAAAAGGAAATTTAAAACAACTAACTGTAGCTAGGCCAAAACCCCTAAAATCAGAATCGGATTTTTCCTTAAAACGTCCAAAATTCTCTCCTCAATCCGATTCTACCAAATTTCTTTACCAATCGACCATCTAACATTCAGTCAACATAACCTAACAAAACCATCAGAGTTTCACACCAGGAAACCGGAGGTTCAAAAACTTGGCCCTCGGTTTTTAGCTCAATCAGAGCTGTACATTGCTCGGCAATCATTGCCGGCGTTGAGCTCGGCAATCTGACGCTGAGGGCAGCCAAAAATGACCGGTGATCGGAGCTCTAGCAGCTTGGCGATCCACAGCACAGACCAAACACAAAACAGGGCAAATCCTTAAGCTTACCAGTCAGTTTTTGGTCGGAGAAGGCCGAAAATGTCAGCCCTCGGCTCGTCGCCGCCGTCTGATCGAAAGAACGCCGAAGTCGCCGGTGATTTGCTCGCCGAACGTCGCCTGCGCTCCCCCTCCCCTGTTTGGCGTTCGGTGATACCCGAGCAACAGAATGGCTTATCGAAGCCATTCTGTTGTTTTAAGAGAAAAAATAATTGTTTTCTCTTAAAACACACAATTACCATTTTGCCCTCCCACGTTTCCGGCCATTTTGAATTTCGTTAAATCCCGTTCTTCGACCGCTAAATTTCTATAAATTGGCTCTCGGCTCACCCTCGATCTAACTCTTCCACCGAAACTCTCGAAAATAATTTAATTAACCCAATAACTAACCTAACTTAAATTAATTAAATTTGTAGCACCCGGTTCCATTGAACCAAAAATTTAATCTACCATTAATAATGAACTTTTATAGAAGGGTTGGGGAGAGTTATTGATTAGGTTAATAAATGATCAGGCGAGGACATGATGGTAATTAGAATTTTACATAGTGGATAACATATTTAAGGAAAAGTCCAGTGAGAGTAGCCGCCACTATCCTCTATTTTCCTCTTTTGGTGTTCAGCTCGAGCAGTAGAACTCTCTAAGCAATTCTCTCGCCCGATTCTCCTTCAGCCTAGGTAAGTCTTGTTTTTCTTGCATTTTAGCGATTAGTTTACTAAGAGAATACAATGTGAAGGTTTCGAGGTTTCTGTGATTGAGGGTGGGTTCAGGTTCTCGGTGATAAATGGGAATGCACGGGTAGTAGAGTTTCAAATCGATTTCCTCAAACATATTATTGATTTTTGGTAAGGTTTAGTAAGGGTTGGATTAACGTACTTTCATGGCCTTAGGTGAGCGAGTTTTGGATCAGTCATAACCGAGCATTTCCAGGAGAGCCAGGTAAGTAAAGTATGCATGTGCCTTCGGGCCTACATCACAAAACAGTAGGGTTATGCATGTTGTGAATGATTTTGTATGTCATGCATCATGTTTTTGAAAGATTACAAAAATGAATTTCCATGTAAGAATGGTGAGGTATGAACTGAATGTGACAGAACAGCTATTAAGGGAATTCATCCGCCCCTTAATCGAGTAGAGGATGTATGACATTGGGAGAATTGATCCCACTCCCAAGGGAAACGAGGGATCAGAACAGCTATTAAGGGAATTCATCTGCCCCTTAATTGAGTAGAGGATGTATGACATTGGGAGAATTGATCCCACTCCTAAGGGAACCGAGGGATCAGATCAGTTTATGAACATATGTGTATGCAACTGAGATGAGAAAGTAGAAACTACATGTTTAGGAATTTATGTTTCAGCAATTCATTCCATTACTGCTTTACTTACTTACGCATTAGGCTAATAGATGAGTTTTGTGATGTAGTGTTGAGGATACCTACAGGTGAATTCTCTGAGTTCACTGAGGAATAGGCTGGTTGGAGGAGCACATCATGTTTCGGCCTGGTAAACTGATGAGGCGGGTTAACTGGTGTCAGTCAGTGCTGAAAGTTTAGTTGACAGTGTTTCAATTTAAATTTGTTGAGGTTTCATGATAGAAGTGATTCTGATGTTTTGAATACGGTTTTTGAGTTCTTTTTTTATAATAGTGTCTGTTGGGATTTAATGTTGGCACTCACTGAATTTTAGTAATGTAATGGTTTTGAAATGCTTTGATGGTTTCAGTGAAGTGAGTAAATTCTTTCTGTAGGTTAGTGTGCTGACGTCATCGGAAGGTGTAGGTTTAAGTCTATCGGATGATGTCTCAGTAAACTCATCGGCAGATGCGTGCTGACGTCATCGGAAGGTGTAGGTTTAAGTCTATCGGATGATGTCTCAGTAAACTCATCGGCAGATGCGTGCTGACGTCATCGGAAGGTGTAGGTTTAAGTCTATCGGATGATGTCTCAGTAAACTCATCGGCAGATGCGTGCTGACGTCATCGGAAGGTGTAGGTTTAAGTCTATCGGATGATGTCTCAGTAAACTCATCGGCAGATGCGTGCTGACGTCATCGGAAGGTGTAGGTTTAAGTCTATCGGATGATGTCTCAGTAAACTCATCGGCAGATGCGTGCTGACGTCATCGGAAGGTGTAGGTTTAAGTCTATCGGATGATGTCTCAGTAAACTCATCGGCAGATGCGTGCTGACGTCATCGGAAGGTGTAGGTTTAAGTCTATCGGATGATGTCTCAGTAAACTCATCGGCAGATGCGTGCTGACGTCATCGGAAGGTGTAGGTTTAAGTCTATCGGATGATGTCTCAGTAAACTCATCGGCAGATGCGTGCTGACGTCATCGGAAGGTGTAGGTTTAAGTCTATCGGATGATGTCTCAGTAAACTCATCGGCAGATGCGTGCTGACGTCATCGGAAGGTGTAGGTTTAAGTCTATCGGATGATGTCTCAGTAAACTCATCGGCAGATGCGTGCTGACGTCATCGGAAGGTGTAGGTTTAAGTCTATCGGATGATGTCTCAGTAAACTCATCGGCAGATGCGTGCTGACGTCATCGGAAGGTGTAGGTTTAAGTCTATCGGATGATGTCTCAGTAAACTCATCGGCAGATGCGTGCTGACGTCATCGGAAGGTGTAGGTTTAAGTCTATCGGATGATGTCTCAGTAAACTCATCGGCAGATGCGTGCTGACGTCATCGGAAGGTGTAGGTTTAAGTCTATCGGATGATGTCTCAGTAAACTCATCGGCAGATGCGTGCTGACGTCATCGGAAGGTGTAGGTTTAAGTCTATCGGATGATGTCTCAGTAAACTCATCGGCAGATGCGTGCTGACGTCATCGGAAGGTGTAGGTTTAAGTCTATCGGATGATGTCTCAGTAAACTCATCGGCAGATGCGTGCTGACGTCATCGGAAGGTGTAGGTTTAAGTCTATCGGATGATGTCTCAGTAAACTCATCGGCAGATGCGTGCTGACGTCATCGGAAGGTGTAGGTTTAAGTCTATCGGATGATGTCTCAGTAAACTCATCGGCAGATGCGTGCTGACGTCATCGGAAGGTGTAGGTTTAAGTCTATCGGATGATGTCTCAGTAAACTCATCGGCAGATGCGTGCTGACGTCATCGGAAGGTGTAGGTTTAAGTCTATCGGATGATGTCTCAGTAAACTCATCGGCAGATGCGTGCTGACGTCATCGGAAGGTGTAGGTTTAAGTCTATCGGATGATGTCTCAGTAAACTCATCGGCAGATGCGTGCTGACGTCATCGGAAGGTGTAGGTTTAAGTCTATCGGATGATGTCTCAGTAAACTCATCGGCAGATGCGTGCTGACGTCATCGGAAGGTGTAGGTTTAAGTCTATCGGATGATGTCTCAGTAAACTCATCGGCAGATGCGTGCTGACGTCATCGGAAGGTGTAGGTTTAAGTCTATCGGATGATGTCTCAGTAAACTCATCGGCAGATGCGTGCTGACGTCATCGGAAGGTGTAGGTTTAAGTCTATCGGATGATGTCTCAGTAAACTCATCGGCAGATGCGTGCTGACGTCATCGGAAGGTGTAGGTTTAAGTCTATCGGATGATGTCTCAGTAAACTCATCGGCAGATGCGTGCTGACGTCATCGGAAGGTGTAGGTTTAAGTCTATCGGATGATGTCTCAGTAAACTCATCGGCAGATGCGTGCTGACGTCATCGGAAGGTGTAGGTTTAAGTCTATCGGATGATGTCTCAGTAAACTCATCGGCAGATGCGTGCTGACGTCATCGGAAGATGTAGAGTGCATTTTGTCGTTTTGCCACCGGATGATGTCTTTCATTTTCTGCTTCAGCCCCTTTTTGTTGACTTTGTTCAGCGGGCGATGCGTTTGACTTTTGAAACTTATGAAGTATTTTGCGATTTAATCCTTTATCCCTTTTGCCGATTATCCCCAAAATTCTAACTGAGTATTCAAGCATTGTACAATAGTTTT
>CM039508.1:15674608-15879584 GCA_022432975.1 Begonia masoniana
TCTTCTCTACGGTAGTGTTGTTTTGTTCAGTGTCCAAGCACACTTAGTGCTCTGTTAAGAGAAGCAATCGGCTTGCTTCTGTGTTTGTGTTTTCCCAAACCGATTTTTCTGGTCTATTGTTTAATGTTTGTCCTTAGTTTTTAGGATGTTTTAAATGTTGTTTTAACTATGAGTTTAGTTAGTTTTCATAATGATTTTATTTCTCAAAACTTGAATGAGTTTGCGGTTTTCCAAGCATGAATCCTTTACTGCATTATGATTCTGTTTTTGAGGTTCAAAACTGTTTCTGGTTCTGCATTAAGTTGCTGTTTGATTTGTCAATCACCGAAGGTAAGTGACCATGATGCCTGAGCTATTATTTCTGTTCAAAATTCTCAGCGTGTAATCATGTTTAAAAGCATGAATTATATCAATTGAACATGATTCTGTTTGCTACTTACTATCAATATTTTTGCTGCTGTGATGTTCTAATCATTGGTGATCTTAATGTGCTGAATCGTGATAGTTTACTGCTTGAAGAATCTACTGAATCTTGGTTACTTAATTTTTCTGTTTTGAAGTTTAAATTATGCTTATTAATCACTATTAAAACATTGCATGAAAACTGTTCTATTTTCTGGATGTGGTTAATTTGTTGCATGAATTATTTACTTGATCTTTGGTTGCTATTTTCTGCAGCATTAGGAGTCTGTTTTGCTATGGTTTTTGGCAGCATCTTTGCTGCTCTTTTAGAGTCACTCATCATGCTACATTACTGAACTTTAATGTCACATAATTGATAGCATATGTATTGAATTGGTGATAGTTTTTGTCTTAGTTTTAGACTGTGTTTGTTTATGTTTTTAAGCCTTTTCTCTGCTGTGTTCTTGCTGTTTTGCTCGTTCTTTTTCTGTCTTGTTTAGAAGCACGTTTAGGTGTTTGTTTGTTGTTCAAATTGCTAAGAGGTTTAGCATTTGAACTTTGCGTTATTGTCTAGCTCTAGGTTTGTAACACCCGGAAAATTTTGACTACGTGTTTAGACCTAAGTTAGTGAGGTATGAGAGTGCTTTGTGAGGGGTTTAGAAGGGATAGGATGTGAAGAGAAAATAAAGCGGTTTGACAATTCAAACCAAAGGGTTTGAAAAGTCAAACAACCAGTAGGATTGTTTTAAGCATTAATGGTATGAAAAATGATGAAATAAAATAATGGAGAGGAGAGATTAAGTGGTGCTTTGATAAGTGATTCACGTTGGAAAGCTTTAGACCAAAGAAAAGTGGTTAGTTTTGTAATTAAGAAGAATGTTGTGGAAAAATCCAAAAGAGGGAAAATGTGAGGTTTTAATGGTTGATTTCTTTTCCTTCTCTTTCACTCTTTTCTCCCACGATTTCTTCCCAACCCTAAGACCTCCATAGCTGAGTTTTCTTCCCTCATCTCATCAAGCTTTCAAGGGGATTTCAAGGTAAAATTTAGTGGGTTTTAGTTTAATGTTGGTTAGGGTTAGTTTTTAAGGGTTTTTAGTGGGTTTTGAGTGAAGTTGCTTAGGGTTTGGAAAACCCTAAGTGGGCCCTCCGAAATTTGAGTTGAAATGTTAGATTTCTTTCTTATTTTGATGGTTTGGTTGTTGGATGATTTAGTTTAGGTAGATTTAAGGGTTAGATTGAAGATGGGTGAAGTGTTCCACAAAAATGGTTGAAGAACACCTATATACCCGATTCTGTTGGCTGGATTTTTGAGTTGGCTAATGTGTTTGTTTGGTTGGTTTGGGTGTTTCAATGGATAGTAGACGTGTAGAGGTTTCCGAAATGGGGTGGCACGTTGAAATCCGTTGAAAAACGAGAGAGTTACGACCGTTTGAAGTTGGACGGTCAATTTTGGGGTAAAATCGGGTTTGGAGTTAAGTTGTGAGTTTAGGTTGAAATGTGTGATTAGTTTTAGTTAGAAAAATCCTTATAATTTATTTAGGTTGTTACTAAGTGAATTTCGTTATTGGTTAGGTGATCGACGTTTGGTTTTGTTGGACGGAGTGAACGAGAAAGTATCGAGCAGCAACCAGGTAAGTAGTGGATGAGTGTTTGTGTGCCTTCGGGCCTACACCATAGAACGGTAGGGATTGGTTGTTTGTTTGTTATGTTTTCTTTCGTTATGCATCGGGTGTCATGCATCATTGTTTTCTAAACTATGAAATCACGTGTTTTTTGCATGTTTGAGTGGTGAGGATGATGTGAAAGAAAGATAAGAAGTGATATGCAACTGGTCTCGAGTAGAATAGCTTCGTCGGGCAAGTGGCTCGTTGAGCACCCCGCGAGGGATTCTATTCGAGATGCCCTGTTAATGTACGTAATGTGTCGTGAGTATGAATTCCTCGACCTGTTCGTGCTTGAAGTGCACAATGAGGATTCTAACGATCGATTGGGGGAGATTCGTGTTGGCCGTCCTGGACTGTGTTGGGACGTGGTGCCTCCGGTCTAGCTCCGTGGATCAAGGCGTGGCCGTCCTGGACTGTGTGGGGGCGTGTGCCTACTTGATTCACCTGGAAGTGAAAGATAATGCAACCGAAACGAAAAGAAAACAACAGAGTGTGTAGAAACTGCATGTTAGGGTTGAGTCGAGCATTTAGTATGTTATTATGCATTTCCCTACTTGCTAAGCATTAGGCTTACGTTTTGTGTTCTATGGTGTAGGTGACGAGCATTTCACAGGCGAGGGTAGACGAGACCACCGAGGATTAGACTGCAGTTGGAGGAGTACGGGGTGCGCCGGTGCAGGTTATTGTCGGGGCGTCTCGGCTACTATCTTCCTCGGGTTTGTGGGAGGTTGTTTCTTTTTGTATGTTGATAGTTGATGGGTATTTTGTGTGAATGTGTAGATAGTTTGGTAAGCTTTTTGATAAGGGTTTTGGAAGGAATATTGGTTAAAACAACTTAGATAAATTGGACGTGTAGTACGAATATTGGCAAATGTTTTCGTAACGTATTTTGGTGTTTTTGAGTTGGGATATTTTGTTTAATGGTTGTCGTATTTAAGGAAGTTGTAAACATATATTTTCGTGTGTTGATTTCAGGTTTTGGTTTAAAGAAATTTAGGCGTTACGCCGCCCGTTTTGGTTTTAAAATAATTAACGTCGGGTTATGTTCGCTATTTTTTTTATTATCCGTTTGAAGTCGGTTTTCCACAAAAATGGTTGAAGAACACCTATATACCCGATTCTGTTGGCTGGATTTTTGAGTTGGCTAATGTGTTTGTTTGGTTGGTTTGGGTGTTTCAATGGATAGTAGACGTGTAGAGGTTTCCGAAATGGGGTGGCACGTTGAAATCCGTTGAAAAACGAGAGAGTTACGACCGTTTGAAGTTGGACGGTCAATTTTGGGGTAAAATCGGGTTTGGAGTTAAGTTGTGAGTTTAGGTTGAAATGTGTGATTAGTTTAGTTAGAAAAATCCTTATAATTTATTTAGGTTGTTACTAAGTGAATTTTCGTTATTGGTTAGGTGATCGAACGTTTGGTTTTGTTGGACGGAGTGAACGAGAAAGTATCGAGCAGCAACCAGGTAAGTAGTGGATGAGTGTTTGTTGCCTTCGGGCCTACACCATAGAACGGTAGGGATTGGTTGTTTGTTTGTTATGTTTTTCTTTCGTTATGCATCGGGTGTCATGCATCATTGTTTTCTAAACTATGAAATCACGTGTTTTTGCATGTTTGAGTGGTGAGGATGATGTGAAAGAAAGATAAGAAGTGATATGCAACTTGGTCTCGAGTAGAATAGCTTCGTCGGGCAAGTGGCTCGTTGAGCACCCCGCGAGGGATTCTATTCGAGATGCCCTGTTAATGTACGTAATGTGTCGTGAGTATGAATTCCTCGACCTGTTCGTGCTTGAAGTGCACAATGAGGATTCTACGATCGATTGGGGGAGATTCGTGTTGGCCGTCCTGGACTGTGTTGGGACGTGTGCCTCCGGTCTAGCTCCGTGGATCAAGGCGTGGCCGTCCTGGACTGTGTGGGGGCGTGTGCCTACTTGATTCACCTGGAAGTGAAAGATAAATGCAACCGAAACGAAAAGAAAACAACAGAGTGTGTAGAAACTGCATGTTAGGGTTGAGTCGAGCATTTAGTATGTTATTATGCATTTCCCTACTTGCTAAGCATTAGGCTTACGTTTTGTGTTCTATGGTGTAGGTGACGAGCATTTCACAGGCGAGGTAGACGAGACCACCGAGGATTAGACTGCAGTTGGAGGAGTACGGGGTGCGCCGGTGCAGGTTATTGTCGGGGCGTCTCGGCTACTATCTTCCTCGGGTTTGTGGGAGGTTGTTTCTTTTTGTATGTTGATAGTTGATGGGTATTTTGTGTGAATGTGTAGATAGTTTGGTAAGCTTTTTGATAAGGGTTTTGGAAGGAATATTGGTTAAAACAACTTAGATAAATTGGACGTGTAGTACGAATATTGGCAAATGTTTTCGTAACGTATTTTGGTGTTTTTGAGTTGGGATATTTTGTTTAATGGTTGTCGTATTTAAGGAAGTTGTAAACATATATTTTCGTGTGTTGATTTCAGGTTTTGGTTTAAAGAAATTTAGGCGTTACGCCGCCCGTTTTGGTTTTAAAATAATTAACGTCGGGTTATGTTCGCTATTTTTTTTATTATCCGTTTGAAGTCGGTTTTCCACAAAATTTACGAGATTCGAAGGTTTGGGTGTCAAGAGTGTCCAGTAAAATTTTCAGACTTTTTGAAGAAGTTTAGCTTGAGGAAAAGTGGAAAGAAAATTTTCATTAGGTATTGACAGTTACTGTTCACAGTGTTGAAAAAGTGTCGACACCAAATACAAGGTGTTGACACTTACTGTTCACACTGTTGAAATAGTGTCGACACCAAATACAAGGTGTCGACACCTTTTGCAAAGAAAGGGGACCCGAGAGCAAAACTGTTTTAAAGTGTTGACACCTACTGTTCATAGTGTCGACACTTTACTGTTCATACTTCAAATTTTAACGTTTTGATGCTTATTTCAAACCAGTTTCAACCCTATATTTTCCGACACATTTTAAACATATTTTAGACACGTTTTCCAATAAAAATTGAGGGTTCGAAAAACCCAAAAACCGAGTCGAAAATTTTACGAAAATTCATTTTAAACCTCGTTTTAATCACGTGATTGGTTTGCAAAGTGACGCACCGAGCCGGGGAGGGTTCGGGGCGTTACAAGGTTGATGTTTTTGCACATTTTTAGAACTTGTTTGTGTGTGTTTTCGTAACATTTGTTGTGCAGTTTGTACCCATCTGCCAAGGCAAGAGACCTCCTTAATTGGCAATTTTGGAGCTGTTAAATGCTTTGCTTAAAAGGTACTTTCCTATCCACTTTTAGTTTAGGTTTGTTGGGAGACTCTTCGGAATTGTTGATCGAGAGCAAATTCTGTTTAGTGTTTATTTTCTGTTGGGAGACTTTTTGGAACTGTTGACCGAGAGCAACTTGTGTTTTATGTTTGTCTGTGTATGAACTTGTTTCTTTGGATTACATTGTTATGATAATTACCTGATATGATTTTTCCATATTAACCTCATGTTACTGATTAGCTAGCATGAATTAACCATGGTCCGTATCTGTTTAATTTTCAGAATGTTTTCTTGAAAAAAACATGTTCTTTTGTTTGTGTTTGAATTTGATATTTATTTGGATTTCATTACTGTGAAATTATATGATATGACTTTACCATCTTAACCTCATGTTTCTGGTAAGCAAGCATGAACAAACCATGGCCCATATCTGTTTAATTTCGGGATGTTATTCTTGAATAAAAGCATGTTCTAATGTTGTGTTTTGAGTCATAATTTCTATTTCGTTTAGGTGAATGTTTATAGATATTTGTTTCTATTTTAGAACCATGTTTAGTTGTTTAGGTCGTGTTGGCAAAATTAATTTACATACAGAATAGATTTGAAAATGAAATGCTAAAATTGAATTCTCATGTTAGTTTACATTTTGCTGACATTATTGTGTTGTTTTGGTGTTTTCCTAATGTGTTTTAGTATGTGTTTTGTTTTGTTTAATCTTTTTACATGTTCCATGTTTAGGAGAGTTCGATGTGCTAATTTGTTGTCCAATTGGCATTGTTTTGTTTAGACTTTTTTAGGATGTTTAGATTAAAATTCTGGTTTAGAAAATTCTGGTTTTTCTAGTTTTAGTTCCTACTTTGGACTTGTATAATTCTTTGCTCACTATGAATTTGGATTTGAAATTTTTACAGCATATGCAACATATTGTCAACTATTATCTGTTAAAATTTCAGGTTATTTGTAGTTGAATTGTGCAAGTTTCTGTTTAGGAATCTAGGTTGTTTAGAAGCTGTTTTTAGGATTTTTCTTTTTTTTTGTTACAACTTTGCACTTGCATAATTCCTTGCTCATAATGAATTTGACCCTGAAATTTTGATAGAATGTCACTCATAATGTTAACTATCAACTGTTAAAATTTCATGTTAATTGGGTGAGAATTGTGTAAATTTTCTGTTTAGTACATTTTAGGTTGTTTTTATTGAAATTTTCTGTTTGGTGTTTTTCCAAATTGATTTGGCATTTGTTTTTAACTTGTGTGTCTAATTGTGTTTAGTGTCAAGTATTTGAGTCCTTGATGTTAAGTTAAATTTAGAATGAAAAGCATGAACTAAATTGCATGTTAAATAGAGCTTGGCAAATTCTATTTCACCATGTTTTATAATTCTGTTTAAACTCTTGTTGATTGCATCAAGTTGAGTGATTTTTGTTTGTTTAGGGCTACTATGTCTGACCTTTTAACAAGAGCATGTCATATACTATCTTGTTAGTCACTTAGGATTCACTTGTACATCGAGTGATCTGTGTTTGTGGCCAAGAGCTTTCCTCTGTGGGCCGTTGGTATTGTCCGAGGTTTACCGTTGGCCATTGGGCCCGACAGATCGCCGTGTGAGGCAGTCGCCTTTAAAGGGTGTGGGATAGTGTGGCGATTTCCACAAAAGTTCTAGAGGGTTGCCTAGACCCAATAGCTTATCATTGATATTAGTTGCAAGTTTATTTTCTTTGATTAACTTGCTTGAATTGTTGTGCTGTTTGATTAATTGTTTAAGACTTTTTAGATTGAGTCTTGTGACTTAGTTGTGTGCTAATTATGGATTAAGTCTTTGGTTAGTAGCATGAGGTATGCATGACTAATCTTTGATCTAATTAGTGATTGGTACCCAACCAAACCACTTTGTTTGTGTTGTTTGCTTCGTTGTGTTGTTTGTTTGTTTGCTTGTCTTTAGAGTCTAGTGCTTGGTCAATTAGTTTAATTGTTATTGTCCAAGGTAAAAATAAAATCAAAATATATATGTGCATATTGTTTTATCTTTTGAGGATTGTTTAGTTTTCACTCCTTAATGAGCATTGGCAAGGGATAAACCAAGGAGTTGGATGGATTTTTGGCAACAAGGTATGTACCCATGAAACCTTACTTGAATTTCTTTTGAAATTAGTTGAATAGTAGGTTGATTGGATGAACTATATGTTTGAGATCAACTTCTTGTATGTTCTTGCGATAATTGGATATCATGTTTAATTCTCCTTGTCTAAGCTTGATTTAATTTGTTGAAAGCTCTAGAGAGCAATTTTGTGATCCAAAATTGTTGTTGCCACTTGTTTAGAAAGAATCCTAACTCTTATTGCTATTTGAATGAACTAGTTCTTGAGTTTGGATTAAAATTTGAATTGCATGATAGTCTTGGTTTAATTCTTATTGTTCTAGGTCTATCTAAGTGGAATGAAACCAAATATTGTTTTCTTGATTTTAAAGGACAAATTCTTGCTCATGTGCTTAGTAGAAAATTCATTCTCTTGAGTTTTGGATTTAGACTTAACTTACTATAAGCTTGATTTTTAAACTCTTATTCTTTGATGGTTTTAAAATTGGGTGAACCAAATGTTGTTTTTAAAATGGTAATTTTCACATTTTGGTTCACTATTGATTGGATAGCTTAGCTATAAAATGAAATTGTTCAATTATGCTTGCATGAATCTTATGTCATTATCATGTATGCTTGTCTCTGAATTGTTGAAATGAACAATTAATCTTGAAATTTTTGAAACCATTGTGGATGGTAAAATGATTTTTCAACTTTATGATAACTATTTTTGTGTCTATTATGGATTGCTTGCTTAAGCATTTTTTTGTTAGAATTTTATCCCAAGTGTTGCAACATCCTCCATGATATTCCCCATTGGATTTGAGGTCAAATCCTCAAGAACCGGGAGGGGATGATATGCCCACGGTCCCGATCCATCGTGCACAAGTCAAGGTATGTAATTAATTAATTATTTTATCTATCTAACGAACTTGTGGAATTTTGTAGGTAAGTGGATTCTCAAGGCTTGGAAAGAATTAATGAAGAGGAATTTGTTTTCCTTTAATTCAAATTGTGTAAACGAGCCTTGTATTTAATTTATATATTTTTAGGAAACTTTAGTTTTATTTAAAACTCGTTATTTGGCAAACTTTAGCCTTTAGAATGCATGTTTGTAATGGTCTTTAAAGGGGATGCTAAACCAAGGCGAACCAAGGGGAGAACCGACTGAACCGAAAAGAACAAAGGGCTGAACCGGACTGAACCAAGGTAACAACAAGGCTGAACCGAACTAAACCAAGGAGCAAAGGAGTGAACCAGCCCTTAGAAGCTGGCTGCCCAGTGAACCGGACCGCGCATTCTGCAGAAGCCTCCAACGGCTATAAACGGGCAAAAAACGCAGTGCTCCTCCTTCAGCTTTTCTTCCTCCTCTCTTCCCGATTCCTCTTCTCCTTCTGTATTTAAGCTTCATTTCATCTCTGTAAATCCGTTAGCTATTGATGCAAATTTTTGGAAATTGCAAAGGATTTTTCCTTCCCGTTCAGAGCACTCTCCGCGAGCGAAAGAGAGAGAGTTTTTCTCTCGGTGCTTCATCGGCGCGTAGCGCCTGGATGAAGCTCCCGATTGCCCCCCGAGCTTGTGGCTGCTAGGGGGTGTTCTTAGTCCCTCTCTTCCTCTTCCAAGAAATGGAAGCAATGAAGAAATGGGGCAAACGCCATAGTGCCCTCCGCCGAGAATCCTTCGCTGGCAACGGCGGATTTCTGTCACCCGAAAACTATGAGTCGTTTCTGGGTCAGTTTCGGGTCTTCAATTCGCTCCTCCATCATTTCCGCGCAGTTCTGAGCAATACCCACCTCTCGGTAATCGACTCACGTCTCTCGCCTCCTCTCCTCTGTGTTTCTCTGTTTTCCAGCGTATTTAGAGTCTGTTTTTGGGGTGTTCATAGAGCACCGATCATTGTTTTTCATTTGAGTCTTCCGCATGCCATTCCTATCCCCATTTTCAGCCCCGTAGCCTATCAGTGAAAGTGTACAATTCCACATTGCTTGAGAAAGTAAAAATTGATTTGTTTATAAATAGATTTATTTTATTTCTATGAAGTACAACGTATTTTGGACTAATATAAAAAATAAATCTATGCAGGCTCGAACCAAAAGTAGAAAATATTATGTTGAGAACACCGGGGGATTGGAGACTTGACAAGATGATAGTAGTATGATAAAACTAAATTGATGATTGTTGTTCAAGACATCAACAAATTTGGTCTACTCTTGAGATAACAAGAAATTGTGAGGGGAACACATAATTTTACAAGTTTTCAAGCAACGACAATACTCCCAAAGTGAAGTAGAGAGTGTAGTTGTAAAAACATGTGTTTCATGTTTTGTAAAAACGTGAAACCCTCCCTTGCTCTCTCCCCCTCTTCCCATTCATTTGAAGCAGCTAATTTTGGTGCTTGCTAGCACTGCCAAACGAGGAAGTTGAGCTAAGTACCATTGAAAAGCTCTCTGTCTAGAAGAATATATTGGAGTGAAATATTTGTAGTGATTAGCCACCGGATTAGTGGGCAAAAAATGAGAATCTGCTCCTTTCGGCTGTTCGGAGAGCTGGCTTGGAAAACGATGCTTCCATTGGATTGAACTTCATGAAATTTTGAACACCCAACTTTTTTTACTCCATTCAGATGGCATCCCAATGACACGTCGCCACCAGCGACATTGACTTTGACTAGTAAACTGTCATTTGGTCCAGTATTCCTTTTTTAGTGGTTTGGTTTTTCATTTCCGGTCTGGCTTACTTGACAGTTTCTGTCAACTAACCGCCCATCGCCAACTATTCTCTTGATGGAAGAAGATGAGTTGAATATATAGAGAAGAAATTTTCAGTGTGAGGTTCTTTAAGCCAAATGTTTTTTTTTTCAGAAATACACTATCATATTGGGAACGTTAAGGTTTAGAAGTGATTAAACTTAGGAGGGAAAACAACATTCCATGTTTCAACATCAATGGTCAAAGGTATTTTTATTTATTTCGCAGTGGATCTATATGTTTTAATTTCAATTGTTAAAACATATTTAGAGGTATCAGAGTCATTAAAAATTCTGTCTTTGATGTGTTTTTGAAATTGAAGATTGAAACTTTTTTTATTTTTCAATCTCTTTTTTAGTCATTTTTTCAATAATGTTAATGTTACGAATCACTTAGAAATTTTAATATGAGTATTCTGCATAAAAAAATTGTTTAATTCAATAGCTGAAATGATGAGAAATTGTCAGAATTCTAATGATTATTTGCTTGGGTCGAAAAGAGTTAAGATGACCCGATTGAAGGTTGAAAACGACTCTTCCAACATGTAGTTTTTGGTGCTTTCAAAACTTTGTCATTTGGGTATTAGAGGATTCTCATGCCTGAAACGTCGTTTAAATGAGAAAAAGTCAGACTCCTAGAACTAGGGTTGGGCGCGGTTCGGGGCGGAATCGGAATCGAAATCAGCCATTTGGGATTTCAATCCTAGTTCTGAAACCGGCATCTGGAGGAACGGGTACCCAACCGGAACCGGACCAAATTTGAGATCTCGTTGCCACAAAGAGGGGGCGTTGGGGAACTAGAGGTGGCACTGGGCAGGGCAGAACATCTAGTATTTTCAAATCTTGTACAATAGAGGGCTTCTATGTGCAAAAGGGGGCACTGGCCGCTGGGCAGAGACAAGAGTCTCTGCCTAGCGAAGGGCACAGACAAAGTCTCTGTCTGTGGCCTGTGTCTCTGTGCGTCGTGTGAAGGGAGACTCACGTTGGGCAGAGACAGAGTCTCTGTCGAGCGAATGGAAAAGAAAGAGTGTAATACCCGGTTCTGTTAAACCGTTCCTCTATTCCTTTTAAACTAATGGCACAATTTATATGGCAATATTAAATGTAGGGTTAGTGGATGACTAGGCACGGGCATAAGAGTAATTGGAAATTTAAAGGTGGATAACGTATTTAAGAAAACTATTATTGAAGTAGCCGCCACTGTTTTATTCCATTTCCTCTCCATTCTCAGCTCCTCAGCTTAGCAGAGCGCGTTAGGAGACCCCACTTCGACTTCCCCCAGCGATTTCCTCCAAACTTGGTGAGTTTTGCTTCTATTTCTAGCTACATTGTATCTATCGTTGGTGGGAGGGATAATATTGAGGTTTTGGAGAATACAGTAAGCGAGTGTTAGTTTCGGTTTTAAGTTGAAATCGGGGATGCACAACGACTTGAGTTTCCGAACCAGTTTCCCTTAGATTTCTAGTGGTTTAGAATGAAGTTTAGAGAAAGTTAATGTATGCTCTGCCTATGATTTTTTTTTAGGGTTCGAGTAATACCCGAAGTAGCTTGCCACCAAGTTTTTCCAGGAGACCAGGTAAGTAGAGTATGCATGTGCCTTCGGGCCTACATCACAAAACAGTAGGGTTATGCATCTTGAGAATGATTTTTTATGTCATGCATCATGTTTTTGAAAGATTACGAAAATGAATTTCCATGTAAGAATGTGACGTATGAACTGAATGTGACAGACAACTATTAAGGGAACTAATCCGCCCCTTAAATCGAGTAGAGGAGTATGACAGGGAGAATTGATCTCACTCCCAAGAGTAACCATGTTATCAGACAGCTATTAAGGGGAATTCATTCCGCCCCTAATATCGAGTAGAGGATGTAGACTTGGGAGAATTGATCCCACGTCCCAAGGGAACCAAAAGGGATCAGATATTTTATGAACGTATGCGTATGCAACTGAGATGAGAAAGTAAGAAATTGCATGTTTAGGAATTTACATGTTTTAGCAATTCATTTCATTACCTAATCGGATTTACTTACTTAGCATTATGCTAATAGATGAGATTTTGTGATGTAGGTGTTTTGAGGATACGGCAGGTGATTCCCACTGAGTTTAACTGAACGGAAGATGTCTTCAGAAAAGCCATCTGATGATGTAGGCTTAATTCTATCGGAAGATGTCTTCAGAAAAGCCATCTGATGATGTAGGCTTAATTCTATCGGAAGATGTCTTCAGAAAAGCCATCTGATGATGTAGGCTTAATTCTATCGGAAGATGTCTTCAGAAAAGCCATCTGATGATGTAGGCTTAATTCTATCGGAAGATGTCTTCAGAAAAGCCATCGGATGATGTAGGCTTAATTCTATCGGAAGATGTCTTCAGAAAAGCCATCGGATGATGTAGGCTTAATTCTATCGGAAGATGTCTTCAGAAAAGCCATCGGATGATGTAGGCTTAATTCTATCGGAAGATGTCTTCAGAAAAGTCATCGGATGATGTAGGCTTAATTCTATCGGAAGATGTCTTCAGAAAAGCCATCTGATGATGTAGGCTTAATTCTATCGGAAGATGTCTTCAGAAAAGCCATCGGATGATGTAGGCTTAATTCTATCGGAAGATGTCTTCAGAAAAGTCATCGGATGATGTAGGCTTAATTCTATCGGAAGATGTCTTCAGAAAAGCCATCGGATGATGTAGGCTTAATTCTATCGGAAGATGTCTTCAGAAAAGCCATCGGATGATGTAGGCTTAATTCTATCGGAAGATGTCTTCAGAAAAGCCATCGGATGATGTAGGCTTAATTCTATCGGAAGATGTCTTCAGAAAAGCCATCGGATGATGTAGGCTTAATTCTATCGGAAGATGTCTTCAGAAAAGCCATCTGATGATGTAGGCTTAATTCTATCGGAAGATGTCTTCAGAAAAGCCATCGGATGATGTAGGCTTAATTCTATCGGAAGATGTCTTCAGAAAAGCCATCTGATGATGTAGGCTTAATTCTATCGGAAGATGTCTTCAGAAAAGCCATCTGATGATGTAGGCTTAATTCTATCGGAAGATGTCTTCAGAAAAGCCATCTGATGATGTAGGCTTAATTCTATCGGAAGATGTCTTCAGAAAAGCCATCTGATGATGTAGGCTTAATTCTATCGGAAGATGTCTTCAGAAAAGCCATCTGATGATGTAGGCTTAATTCTATCGGAAGATGTCTTCAGAAAAGCCATCGGATGATGTAGGCTTAATTCTATCGGAAGATGTCTTCAGAAAAGCCATCGGATGATGTAGGCTTAATTCTATCGGAAGATGTCTTCAGAAAAGCCATCGGATGATGTAGGCTTAATTCTATCGGAAGATGTCTTCAGAAAAGCCATCGGATGATGTAGGCTTAATTCTATCGGAAGATGTCTTCAGAAAAGCCATCGGATGATGTAGGCTTAATTCTATCGGAAGATGTCTTCAGAAAAGCCATCTGATGATGTAGGCTTAATTCTATCGGAAGATGTCTTCAGAAAAGCCATCGGATGATGTAGGCTTAATTCTATCGGAAGATGTCTTCAGAAAAGCCATCTGATGATGTAGGCTTAATTCTATCGGAAGATGTCTTCAGAAAAGCCATCTGATGATGTAGGCTTAATTCTATCGGAAGATGTCTTCAGAAAAGTCATCGGATGATGTAGGCTTAATTCTATCGGAAGATGTCTTCAGAAAAGCCATCTGATGATGTAGGCTTAATTCTATCGGAAGATGTCTTCAGAAAAGCCATCGGATGATGTAGGCTTAATTCTATCGGAAGATGTCTTCAGAAAAGCCATCGGATGATGTAGGCTTAATTCTATCGGAAGATGTCTTCAGAAAAGCCATCGGATGATGTAGGCTTAATTCTATCGGAAGATGTCTTCAGAAAAGCCATCGGATGATGTAGGCTTAATTCTATCGGAAGATGTCTTCAGAAAAGCCATCTGATGATGTAGGCTTAATTCTATCGGAAGATGTCTTCAGAAAAGCCATCGGATGATGTAGGCTTAATTCTATCGGAAGATGTCTTCAGAAAAGCCATCTGATGATGTAGGCTTAATTCTATCGGAAGATGTCTTCAGAAAAGCCATCGGATGATGTAGGCTTAATTCTATCGGAAGATGTCTTCAGAAAAGTCATCGGATGATGTAGGCTTAATTCTATCGGAAGATGTCTTCAGAAAAGCCATCTGATGATGTAGGCTTAATTCTATCGGAAGATGTCTTCAGAAAAGCCATCGGATGATGTAGGCTTAATTCTATCGGAAGATGTCTTCAGAAAAGCCATCTGATGATGTAGGCTTAATTCTATCGGAAGATGTCTTCAGAAAAGCCATCTGATGATGTAGGCTTAATTCTATCGGAAGATGTCTTCAGAAAAGCCATCGGATGATGTAGGCTTAATTCTATCGGAAGATGTCTTCAGAAAAGTCATCGGATGATGTAGGCTTAATTCTATCGGAAGATGTCTTCAGAAAAGCCATCTGATGATGTAGGCTTAATTCTATCGGAAGATGTCTTCAGAAAAGCCATCTGATGATGTAGGCTTAATTCTATCGGAAGATGTCTTCAGAAAAGCCATCTGATGATGTAGGCTTAATTCTATCGGAAGATGTCTTCAGAAAAGCCATCGGATGATGTAGGCTTAATTCTATCGGAAGATGTCTTCAGAAAAGTCATCGGATGATGTAGGCTTAATTCTATCGGAAGATGTCTTCAGAAAAGTCATCGGATGATGTAGGCTTAATTCTATCGGAAGATGTCTTCAGAAAAGCCATCTGATGATGTAGGCTTAATTCTATCGGAAGATGTCTTCAGAAAAGCCATCTGATGATGTAGGCTTAATTCTATCGGAAGATGTCTTCAGAAAAGCCATCGGATGATGTAGGCTTAATTCTATCGGAAGATGTCTTCAGAAAAGCCATCGGATGATGTAGGCTTAATTCTATCGGAAGATGTCTTCAGAAAAGCCATCGGATGATGTAGGCTTAATTCTATCGGAAGATGTCTTCAGAAAAGCCATCGGATGATGTAGGCTTAATTTTATCGGAAGATGTCTTCAGAAAAGCCATCTGATGATGTAGGCTTAATTCTATCGGAAGATGTCTTCAGAAAAGCCATCGGATGATATAGGTTTTAATTCTATCGGTAAGGGTGAGTATTACGTTTTGTCGTTTAGTCGTCGGTGGATGTAGAATAAAGTCGATCGGATGAAGGAAATCAACCGGCTGACGTCATCGGTAGATGTAGAGAATATTTTGTCGTTTTGTGACCGGATGATGTCTTCTGTTTTCTGTTTTCAGCCTCTTCCGTTGACTTAGGTTCAGCGGCAGATGCGTTTGACCTTCGCCACTTTTAAAGAAATTCGTGATTAACTTTTATTTTTCTCTTGGTCGATTATTTCTAATTTTTCGCTCGATTATTCAAACACTTTTTATGATTTTGTTTGGCTCTAATTTTGTTTAAATGAATTCCGCTGCAAGTTATTTTATTTTTATTTTTTAAAATATGGATGAAATTTTTAGTCATGTACGGACTTGTGTGACAAACCGGGTTCAGATAACTCGGGGCGTTACAAAGAGTCAATCTTGCTACAAAGTAACAACGTACACATCTTACACTTGGGCAGGAGCAAACTGCGAACTCAAGGAGGACTGTAAACTTCGAAACTTGACCTCGCGAACAATCTGGAAACTTGACTTGAAGGAGGACGGCGAAGTGCGAAAGTGCAAGAGTTAGGGCAGAGGAGACTAGAGAGGCTGCTGGAACGAGTGAAAGACTGAAATGATATTTGATTACTAAAGGCTGAAACGATTGCAAGGGTCGGTTCTCCATGGTACTTTGAGTTTTCAGAATTCAGATCGTGGACCGGACTGGGAACCGCGATAGTTTTTTAAGTGGAACCGGTCCCAGACCGAGCAAAGGGTAGACCGCCCGAATTGTCCGATTCGGCCCACCCGTACCTAAATCTCTAAATTTTAGGGGTGTACGTGGTCCGGTCCGATCCGATTTTGAGAAAATTTAGGACTGGACAAATAATATTCGGTTTTTAATTTTAAGGACCGGTACCATTAAAATTTTTTAAGAACCGGACCAGAATTTCAGTTTCGGTTCTAGTCCGGTTCTGGTTTTCCCATTTTAAAGTAGATTGACGAACTGCTTCTCTTCGAATAAAGCATAACATTCTTCTAATTTTAGAACAGGGTCTTTGCAAAGAATTTCTACATGAATTTGCATAAATATTCCGTTTAAGCGAGCAAGAAAAACGTGAATGTCTTCAATTAGTTCATTGAAACTATATAAAAATATTTCTAAGAGAGAGTGAACCGAAGAGTTCAACGATTAATTAGGGCTTACCTTCGCCTAAGACAGGGTCGAAGTCTCGAAGAGAGAGTGCGACCTTCGACCGACCAGCGACTGCGAGAGGAGACGCCGAGTTTTTGGCGAAGGCGAAGGCGAGAGACTCGAGAGTCGAGTCTGCGAAGATGAGCCTGAAAGACAGAACCGAAGATGATTCTGCGTCTGCGATTTGCGAAGAGAACTGAGAGATCAGAGAGAAGGGAAGTAGGGAAGATGAGCCTGAAAGACAGAATCGAAGATGATTCTGTCATTTGCGAAGATGATTCTGCGTCTGCGATTTGCGAAGGGAACTGAGAAGTGAGAGATCAGAGAGAAAGGGAAGTAGGGATTAGGGAACTCAACTAACGATAGTTAAGGGCCTAGAGCATAAGTGAGAAATCGTGGTCCGGGTCGGGTTTTCGGGAATTTTGGCATTAAACCCAAAATCGAACCGAAAATTTCGGTTTTGCTAAAGCAGAACTGAAATTCAATGTTTTTTATGGTAAAAAAGACCTGAACCGGACCAAATAGGTCGGTTCTGGTCCGGTTCTTCGGTCCAGGCCGGTTTTGTACACCCCTACTAAATTTTTCTATTGAAATTTGAAGATTTAAGTTTTATAAATATTGTAACATTTAGTTTAAATTGAAATTTGTTGTGCGCCAATTGTAGTTCCAACCTCAAACCTCTTAATATTTTATTGAGAGCGTAGACATTGAGCCAAAGTGAGTTTCTTATATTTGAGCTTATTAATTACATATGCATTTGATATGCATATTAATTTAATTGCACTTAATTTATAATTTATTTTGTATGCATAGTTAAGCCTATTATGTTTACAGAATAATAAATGTTCCTTTAGAGTTTAATCTCATGTTCATTTAATTTAAAGATTTTTATTTTATTTTGCATGCATATTTTTTTGTTTGTAAAATAAAATAAATAATGACATTGAAATTAAAGTTTATGTAAACAAATTTAAATGCCTAGTGATTTATATACTTTTATTTAATTAGAGAGTAGCTACAACATTTTTAGTTATTTAACATTATACGTTAAGTGTTTATAAATCACATTATGATATTTATTGGAATTAATCTTGTAAATATAGTAAATTTTATGTGACAAGAATTTTTATTATATTTACATGATTAATTAGGATAAAATATCAAGTTATATTTCTTAATTTATCCATAGTAATGAAGAAAATGAACATAATTTAATAGTTTTAGTATTTAGTTAAAGATGAGTTTTATGGAGTTAAAATTTAAGCCCACAAAAAAATTTTTTTGTCACTTGATTCATAATTTTTAGCATGATTTACATTGGTTAAGCGTGATTTATGTTTTATGTTTCAATTTAAGTATGTTGTAACACCCGACATTTTGGCCGTGTAATAATCTGTTGAATTATTGTATGGATTTAAATTGCCATAAATACGATAACAATTTCATTGTAAAATGTTGGAGCATTTAGTGTGGGGAGAACCTAACTAATGTGTAACTAACCAAACACTAGATTTAGAATGCATAGAAGGGTAAATTAGAGAGAAATTAAGGTTGGTGGGAGATAGCCAATGGATAGTTGACACATGGCAGCTTGTTGAGGAAGTTAAGTTCTTCCTCCTACGTGAAATCTTCACTTCACCTCTCTGCTTCTCCCCTTCCGTCTTGGCTTTCTCTCTTCCAGGCGACCGAAACAAAGTACCAAACCTTGTTTCTCCTGCATTCTTCTGTTTCCTTCAGCAAAAAGGTAAGCATCTACTCACGCTAACAAGTTCGGACAAGTTTAATGTGGGTTTTTACCGAAGTTTAGGGTTATGGTATTTAGAGAAAACTCACTATCTTTGGATGAAAACACATTGGTGTGCTTTCTAAAGATTTGAAACGTGTTGCTGCTGATTCTTCTAACTTATTATTAGCATTTGTAGCATTGTTTATTTCTCTACGTGCATGTTTCAGATCTGTTCATTTCTAAGACTTTCCAGCTAACTGCATCGCGGATAACAGGTAAGTTCATATCCGTAGGTTGGCCCTTAAGGCCCTACATCACGGAGACTCTAGGTTTTTCTTCTATCGGGAGGTTTCGAGTAGAGAAAGTTAGAGTTAAGTTCTGAGTTATCTGTTTTCTCTCTAGATTCTGTTGTATTATTCTGTTAACTGCTGTTTCAAGTTAAGTGCTGTGAAAGTTCATGCATACACGTTCTCCTGAAAGTTCATGCAAAACAATGTTTTCTGTACACGGTTTTGAAGTTAAGAAAGATAAAACAGAATCTGAATGTAATGTATTGGTTAAGTGCGGGACGGGGACTGGCCCTCTGGTTTTATCCCTCCCTGGGATTCTGAAAAATTGTCCTTGCCAAGGACCCTTTGGTTTTATCCCTCCCTGGGATTCTAAAAAACTACTGAATGTCTGAATGTGCCTGAAAGTGCACCTACGGTTTGCCAGTTCCCCTATAAGCCCCACTTATACTCCTCTGCCACTGTAACGTAATGTACTGCTCTGTCACTGTATTTCTGAAAAGTTCATGCATATCATTCTGCATCACAGCATTTCTATGTGTTCTTACGGAGTTTTAGACTCATAGGTGAACTCCCTGATGTAGGTACTGAACCCGAAGATGAGAACTTTATGCCTCAGACTGATGAATAGGTGGCTGGTGGATCGAGCTCATGGGGGGTTTGGTTGTTGCAACCAGACATGTATCTGACCCGAGGTTTAAGTTTTTAAAGTATAGTCTATATCTGTATAGTCTTCTGGAAATTCTGGTTTTGTTGTAAAAACTCCTCTTTTGGTAGATTCTGTAATTGCATATTAGGTTCTGTACTGATTCTGAGGTTTTTCCTTTAAAACAAATGTGCAAATTCTGATGCCTCAGTTTTAGAAACCACTGTATTTGACAGTTAAATTTGTATTGTAAAGTATGTTCTACAACTTGTTTAGAATCGGGTATTGAAAGTCCACAACTTTCATGCCTTCTGTTTGTGCTGTATTAGACAGTAGAATTATGTTATGAGGTATTCTGGAAATTGTCTGGGATATTTTTCCTCTTTTAGGGCTCGCATGGATTTTTCCCTGATTCTTGAGATAATCATGCAGTCTGTTTTCTTGGTTTTCTGTTGTGTTTTCTGATATGTTCAAAATCACACTGTGAAGTGTTTTGCTTTCTTGAAGTGTGAAGTTTGCAAATTCTCTGTTTAAACGACTTCTGTTTTCAAGTGATCCTGTCAAAAGTTACCAAATTCTGCCCTTTTAAACTACATCTTCCGATCACGTTCAATGCTGTTTTAAGCGTACATCCTCCGATAGTCACTGTTCACATTTTGTCTTATTTCATCCACCGGTGAACAGTAGATTTTATCTCTGTTTTAGTTACTTCTGCCGATTTCATCTATTGTCTGTATCTTCCAGTTGACGTCATCCATCTTCCGGCTGACGTCATCATACCTGCCGAATTCATCTGCTGCCTATATCTGCCGATGATGTCATCTCATCTTCCGATGACGTCATCACACATTCCGATTCCATCTGCTGCCTTCATCTTCCGATGACGTCATTTCCTCTTCCGATGACGTCATCATACCTTCCGATTTCATCTGCTGCCTTCATCTTCCGATGACGTCATCTCCTCTTCCGATGACATCATCATACCTGCCGATTCCATCTGCTGCCTATATCATCCGATGACGTCATCCACATCATTCGACCATGTCATTCGCCTAAATCTTCTGGTATTATTTCTGCTTACATCCACCGATTTCACTCGATGTCTGCTTCTTCCGTCAACGCCTTCTGCCAGTTTATTTACTTTTGTTTTCATCACTTCCTGCTTTTCTTCTATCATCCATTTTGTGTTCCGATTCTGTTTACTGTTTTCCCGTTTGATTTCGAATCCAGAGAACTCTCTCCCACTGTCAATGTGTTAAAAGTATAATGTTAAAAAAAAAAAAACGTAGTCCCTGTTTTCTGTTATCTGTCCCGGAGTGACGGCTTTGTTCTCGGGTCCTGCTGATTGGGATCCGGATTTGGGTCGTCACATATGTGTAATTTAATTTTACTACTATACATTCTTTGAGTTGCTATGATATTAAGTGCGATATTCTTGAATTAAGGGGCGACAATTACAAAGTGCAGAAGAAGAGAATTATTCTTCACTTGGGGTGTATGAATATCGATTATATTGTACGAAAAGATAAATTGATTATTACTCTGATCTAGGCCTGGGCACGGTTCAGTTCGGTTCGGGTTTTTGACCCAACATAACCAAACTGACAACTTGACAGAATCGAATCGAACTGAACCGAATCGAGAAATTTAGTTCGGTTTTGGTCGGTTCAAGTTCCGTTTCTAACCCATAAAAAACTTATGAAAGTGAAACCAACAAGCTCATTACGTCTTCCAAGTGAATCAGAAATTGAATCAGCAAATTCGAGAGTTTTAATACAAATAAAATGATTGAAAGTTGCCTTTTCCCTGCATTATATCAAGTTCTTCGAAGTTTCAAAACTCTCCTTCAATATCAAGTTCTTCTAATAATCGGCCGCAAGATTTGCAGTTGCAAGATTTGCAGTTGCAAGATTAAACAGTTGCAAAATCTTGATGAAAAACAATCATTAAACAGTTTTGAAAAGCAAGTAATTACACAACAAACCCATCAGGAACTCACTCACATCATCGACATAAAGTATTAGCAGTCTCTTACCTTCAATTCCTTTCAAGTAATGAAGTGCTAGTGTTTAGTTCTTCTCTCCAAGATTGAGTGTTGTAACTCCAAAATTTCAAAATGCTGGGCCGTCAACACTGTCATCTCAGTGCACTGTCACAGACTCACAGTAGAAGTCGTATTTGTGTGTCGGTGTCGGGGTTGCCTCGTGGTTGTCGGGTTGTTGTGTGGAGTCGAAGTCATGTCGGCGTCGCCACTCACCACTCGACCGACAAAGAAGTTGTTTTGATTCTTGATGTCACTTTGAACTTGACGGTTGAAGGTCGAATGACTCAACCTTCGGGTGTGAAATTGGAAGCCAAAAGACATTTGGTTTGGGATGCAGCTGTGAAATTGAAACCTAAAGAAATCATGATTTGCAATGTATGAATTAGGGCAGATTTAGGATACTTAGGTTGGGTCGGTTCGATTTCGAACTGAACCATAATTGAAATCGAGAATCACACACCTAGCCCCACCCGAATGAATTTTTTTTGCATAAAAATGAACCAAACTGACCCAAAAGCTTCGGTTTGGTTCGGGACCCATGGGTCGGTTCGGTTTGCCCAACCCTACTCCAATCAGCACTTTTGATGAGCTTGCACTTCATGAACATTGGGAACATTCAAATCACTTTAGTGTGATGTTCATAAATACCAAGATCGCTGTTGGTATTAGTGGTTTTGTCGATCAATATAATGATGTCGTGAAACACTAAAAACAATTGATGAGCAATATGACACTTCAAATAAAGAACTTGCCAGTACCCTCATTTTGAAATTTTCATTCTTAAGGTTTGCTTCAATGGCAGATGTGCATAAGCACATAATCAAGATAAGAGAGATTATGACTCAACTTAAGAAACTTCAGGTTGATATGTCTAATTCTTTCCTAGTACATCAGTTTTTAGCAATGGTTTAATTTTGGTTTTAGGAAACACTTTGTACATTCCTAGTTTTTTTAGAAATTTTATTTCAGTTTAAAGAATTGTACCTTTGGGTTTTTTCTTTAACTTTTCATAATCAAATTTTAGTTTATTTATGAATTTGATCTTATTGAAAATGACACAATGGTTGATGGTCTTTTTGCTGGTGATTTACAAAATGATACCACTCATAATGTAGCATGTTCATACTGGTACGAAACAATGTGTTATAAATGAAGATTCTTCTATGTTGTGACATCGAAGATCGAGATTGTGGAATCCCCTGGTGTTCCCAATATAACATTATCCACTTTAAGTTGGAGCCCGTACGGATTTGTTCTTAGGGTTAGCCCAAAATGCGTTGTACTAAGTAGGAATGAGAACTCTACTTATAAAGCACTCAATTTTCACTCTCCCAAACAATGTGCGTGTGACGACCCTAACACTGTACCCGATTTTCCGTACTATATTTTTTTTTATCTTTATATCCTAAATAAATCTCGTACGAGTGAGCGGAAATAAAACTTTTAAAATCGGAATCGAAATCGAAATTAAAATCTATGTTTATAAACCATTTATGTAAACTTAAAAACAATTATTTAAAACAATTAAAATAAATAAAAACAATTTAAAATAGAAAACAGGGGCAAAAAAGGGCGATCACCCCTAAAATGAGGGGGCGATCGATCGCCCAAAACAGGCGAACGATCGCCAGTGGCGATCGTTGCATGGCGAACGATCGCCCTTCGGCGATCGTTGCATGGCGAACGATCGCCCTTCGGCGATCGCATTTTCCACCCAGCGATCGCCTCCCAGGCGATCCATGATCGCGCCCTGACCGAGTTCTGGCGATCGATCGCCCGTTTGTGGCGATCGATCACCACCCGCTCTGGATTTCTTCCGGAGCGTGGCGTCTCTTGGGCGATCGATCCCCACCCTTGGGCGATCGATCGCCATCTCCTCTGCTCCTCACTTCTTCTTTCTCTTCTTTTTCTCCTCGCAGCCTTATACACATAACCTACAGCCCTTCTAACTTCACCAGCAACTATCAACATACATATATATGTTTTCCACCATACAATTAACATAAACTTGCCCAACATTCATACGTTCTCCATAACCTCATCTAAAACCAACTCAAAATGTATTTAAAATGAAGTACATTTTCCTGAAAACGAACTGCATGGATATGTTTAAAACCTAAACAAATCCTCCTGTTTTGAAATCAAACAAAAGATTATAAAATTAATTTCCAAAACATTTCAAAACATCAATACATAAACCTATCCAAATCCAACAACCTAAAATGTATCTATCTATACAATAAATCTGTCTAATCCACCATTAACCCAAAATATCACCAAAACCCTCAAAACATCTAACCATGAGTTCCACGGGTCAAAATGAGCCTCGACTGCGCCAACGCACTCCCGCGACCATCCTCCGTCAACCACATCACTCCTCAGGTGGAGGGATCTCGTCCTCACCTATGTCGAAGTCACCTACACCATACAGACACCTATGAGATAAAAATCTCAGCAAGCTCTCATAAATGCAGATGCGTGCAGATGCGTGCAGATGCGTGTAGTGCGTATGCCATTCATAAAACACGCAGATAACAGATTCAGATTCATTACGTCGCAGACAGATTGTCATCGAGGCCTAAACCCACTTCGCTGTGACCAGATAACAGATTACGTAGATTTTGTTGGTTCATTTTATTTTTTAATTAGGTCGCAGAAAGAATATCACCGATGTCTAAACCACCTCGCCGTGACCAGATAACAGATTATGTAGATTCATTTCATTCCCTTAAACATATGCTTTAACAGATGTGATGCATGAGCAGTCAAATGCATAAAGTAAACAACCAGCATGTGTACCATCAAGACGATAAACAATCATAACCTATAAACGACTAACCTAACTACCCAACCAAAACAATTTAAACAAACGCATCACCAAAACTCCTCGAGACGACTTCGACGTACAGTGTAGGCCAATCGACCAGAGAAGATCACGAGAACTTACCTCGTGTCCGTTGCAGCTCAAGCTCTGTCCACGAGCGTTGTCCACCCAAGCAGTTTCACCAAATTGTCGTTAAAACGAGCTTAAACAATTTAACGTCCAAAATTAACAAAATCATTAACTAAGGAACTTCCTAAAATCTTAACTTAATTAATCGAAGTATTTAAACAACAATTAACTCTCGATAGTTTTAAAACCACAATCAACGAGTTTTCCTAAAAACCCAAAAAATCCTCTAATTTTAACATTTCTCCCAAATTGATCTAACTTCGTCCAATAACGTTCAATACATTCTTTATATCCTTAAACACGGCAAACATATAATTTCGAACCCTAATCACATTTTTAACGATAATCTAAACGAAACCCTAATCGTTTAAACTTCGTAAAAACTGAAACAAACTTTCCTAAAACCTTAGAACAGTACCTAGGATCGGGATTGGGGAGGAAATGGCGAAGAACGGAGACGATGGGAGCACGAACCGGTCGCCGGAAATGAGAATCGCCGTGAATCGCCAAGGAGGGAGAGAATTCGCAGGAGAGAGAGAGAGAATTCGCGTGGAGAAGAAGAAAGGCAATTGCCCTTTTTTTTTTTTAATTTTACTTTGGTAAATTACCATTTTGTCCTTCCTTTGATTTTCTATTTATTTCGTCCATTGTTTCGTTAATTAGCTAACGATTCGGCTTCTCCAAATTTTCTTAATTTACCAATAACTCCAACTCATTGACAGGGTTCTTTTAAAACTATCCGTTCACAATTCGGACCTCGTTTACTAGTTTTACTAAAACATCCTTTATTTTTCGAGAAACGTAATTACTCGAAACATGGCGTTATTACTCCAAAAATTCTCGTAAATTTCTTAAAATTCCCATTAATCGTTAGGATTGTAATAAAGCTCTCTTTTTGCAAAACGGACTTGATTTGACATATGTACAAAAATGCCATCGTATATTATAATATTAATATCCCGAAAAGCCGGGTATTACATTCCACCCATCTTATTTAAAATTTTGTCCTCAAAATTTGCCCTGGCTTATAGTCCTTGATATTAACGTCTCATGTCTTGCGTCCTTATACTTCGACTTATCATCTGTACATACGGTTATACTTCGTGATTCTAAACCAAAACTCTCTACTCTACTCTTCAACCTCGGCCTTAAATTAGTATTCCCTACTTTTGATTTGATCGTACACGTTCTTACTCAAGTATTAAGCATAATCCAACTTTCAATTCTCGAATCAATTAACCAAACGACATATTGTCACTTTAATATCTGCGCATGCCCCTTTTTGTCAGGGCTGTGCCTAAGCTTCCTAACACCAACCACACTGAATGTCTACAATTTCATCCAATTTCTGGGCTGTAACCCATACTTCAACGCAATTCCCTTGATCCTGTTCACAATCGGGATACACGCCAACCGAATTTCTACATTAGCTTCCTAATCGTAGTCCTCATTTTCAGTTGACGCATCAGATCTTACCAAATTTCTAAGTTTGAACCGAACGACCTCTAACTGGGTACTTGACATCTAACATCTCGAGCACACATTGGTTTACATTTAGTCACCCAAAACGTTAAACTCTTTCTAACTTATTAATTAGTTTCTACTAAAGATTGTCTTTTATCCTCAATCCTCGAAATAACTTCAACTTTCCGACGTCATTTGCGTTAAAAATCTTTCAAGGACTCCTAACAACACCCAAGTCGCGATCCAAACTCCTCTTTATTTTCAACTTCAACTCCGCGAATTAAGCCCCTTTTGTTTCTAACTTCATTAATCCTGCGTCTATCGAACACGTACTTAACTACTTCACGCTATCGAAGCCTTCTCGAATTATTTATTCTAACACTAAATCTCCATTACACTACGACCTTATCCACCTATCGGGTATAACAATTTCTATATAAATATCGGAGTTGTAAAACTAGCCTCACGTATAATTTCGTTGGCCTTAACTTTAGTCTCTTTTATGACCACCCGAATCCACATTTCCCTAGTAATGTCCCCACAGAACTTATCCAAATTGTACACTTCGTTGGGCACCTCGCGAGTCTTAATAAAAATTCTCAACTAAGATTCAAATCTCTAATTTCACAAACCATCTCGTCGAGATTACCTCGAGGTTTCAACGAATCCATCTGGGATAAGGTTACCACTCGCTTAGGTTCCTGGTCCCTTTGTAACTAAAACGTTACAAACATCATGTGTTGTTCTAAGCTACCTCAATGAATTCTATCGCTATGTCTTTCCTCTTACTATATACATTACGCTAATTCGTTTAGCTCAACTCCTTGTTAACCCTAAGTACAATGGAATCACTAAGTTTTGTCGCAAATTAGCTCCAACTACCTATTCTAACCTTAACCCTTCGGTTAGTCCAACAATCTCCTTCAATTATTCCCAATATCGCACAAGGATTTTTCTTCGAAGTTACTAAATGGTCCACACTCTTTTGTTTCTCCTAGTCGTTAGCTCTTGAATTCTACCTTCGTCTAGACACTCTCAACTTCTCACGAATCTCCAACATACGAATTCTATGGTACTCCCTCGTCTCTATTTAAACACACTCTAAGTATTACAACAATCTAGGGTATTCCTCAATAAGTTTATATCTAAACTTCCATTTTTCTTGATTAGTCTTATTCTAATACTCCAAGGGATCGCCAAATAAACTCCATTTCTACTTATTGAAAGCCATATTGCTTAGGGCGTACTCCTCTAATGGTAACTAGATTCTTAGTTGCACCACCTCACGTGGTTAAGTCAAGCTAATCCTACTAATGCATAATTCTATATCTACAAGATTTATATTGTCCTATATGTAGTCTACTATCCTCTCGTCGAGGTTCGCTTAGTAACTCTTCTTACCCACCTTGCTATACGGGTAATCAAGACAGTACCTGTAATAAGAGAAGGCAGGGCCCCATCATCAACGTCACCAGGCTCGATAAATGCAAAGATCCTCAGCATAATCCTCCTCTGATCACTGCCTGACTGATTTCGGTCAGGCTTCGGGCAGTCTTTAACGAAGTAGTTAGCTCCACCACACCTAAAACATTTGTTCGTGCCAACTCGGCACTCACCACCGTGTTCTTTCTGAACTTAGGGCACCAAGGCATTTGAGAAGCACTTGTTACTGTTTCCTTTCCTCGATCGTTCCCTCCCTTAAAGGGCCTCTAACGCCTCTCGTTGTTGTTGCCTGTGGTTGTGCTCTCGGCCATTGCGCCCCCTAGTTCCTTACTCTGATTGGGGGTGAAGAACCACTTGCCGTAACTGCATAAATTCCACCATCTTCGCCTCCCGTACCGTATGGCTGAAATACTTATCATAGAATAACATCTTGAATTGCTCCCAACCCATAACCGTCACATCGGTGGTCGTCTTGATGGAATCCCACCAAAACCGGGCATCTAATGCTAGGTGGTAAGTCACCAACGCCACCTTCTCTCCGTCCTCAATGCTCGCATATGCCAGCATGTCCTCCATGGTGCGAATCCACTCCTCAACTGAAGAGGGATCCGTAGACTGTCCGTTAAATATAGAGGGTTGGAGCTTCTGAAATCTCTCCATCCCACGATTACCCGGAATGGCTGCCTCCCAAGCTCTAACGCCCTCTCGGTCATAAGGGTGCCCAACTGTTGAGACTGTCTCTCCATCTGTTGATCTGATCAACTGCCTCTATCTCAAGCGCTCTAGCCACAATCTCGTCATAGGATACATTCCGTACCCCAGATATAGTAAGACGCATCCGGAACTCCTGGCCAAGTCCCTGTAAAAATCTGCATACCTTGTCCTCATTAACGCTGACCTGACGTGGCGCGAATTGAGAAAGGGCTTCGAACTTCCTCACATACTCGGCAATCGAACCAACTTGCCGTAACTGCATAAATTCCACCATCTTCGCCTCCCGTACCGTATGGCTGAAATACTTATCATAGAATAACATCTTGAATTGCTCCCAACCCATAACCGTCACATCGGTGGTCGTCTTGATGGAATCCCACCAAAACCGGGCATCTAATGCTAGGTGGTAAGTCACCAACGCCACCTTCTCTCCGTCCTCAATGCTCGCATATGCCAGCATGTCCTCCATGGTGCGAATCCACTCCTCAACTGAAGAGGGATCCGTAGACTGTCCGTTAAATATAGAGGGTTGGAGCTTCTGAAATCTCTCCATCCCACGATTACCCGGAATGGCTGCCTCCCAAGCTCTAACGCCCTCTCGGTCAATAAGGGTGCCCAACTGTTGAGACTGTCTCTCCATCTGTTGAGCCTGTCGCTCCATATGTTGAGACTGTTAAGCAATGAAGTCCTTAAGGGTATCTATCGTATCGTCTCGATCATCTCGATCGTTTCCTCGACGCACCATAGTTCTATAAGTCCTATATAAATTAAAACACACAACTCTAAGAAAATAGAAATCAAATAAAGCTATAAACATACTTACAGTTGATGAAGAATGTCCGCGTAGTGGCTGTGCAGTCGAGCAGTCTACAGAACCGATTTTAAAACCCGGGGGCTCTAATACCATAAACTGTGACGACCCTAACACTGTACCCGATTTTCCGTACTGTATATATATATATATATATATTTATTTATTTATCTTTATATCCTAAATAAATCTCGTACGTGTGAGTGGAAATAAAACTTTTAAAATCGAAATCGAAATCGAAATTGAAATCTATGTTTATAAATCATTTATGTAAACTTAAAAACAATTATTTAAAACAATTAAAATAAATAAAAACAATTTAAAATAGAAAACAGGGGCAAAAGAGGGCGATCACCCCTAAAATGAGGGGGCGATCGATCGCCCAAAACAGGCGATTGATCGCCAGTGGCGATCGTTGGATGGCGAACGATCGCCCTTCGGCAATCGCATTTTCCACCCAGCGATCGCCTCCCAGGCGATCCATGATCGCGCCCTGACCGAGTTCTGGCGATCGATCGCCCGTTTGTGGCGATCGATCGCCACCCGCTCTGGATTTCTTCCAGAGCGTGGCGTCTCTTGGGCGATCGACCCCCACCCTTGGGCGATCGATCGCCATCTCCTCTGCTCCTCACTTCTTCTTTCTCTTCTTTTTCTCCTCGCAACCTTATACACATAACCTACAACCCTTCTAACTTCACCCACAACTATCAACATACATACATATGTTTTCCACCATACAATTAACATAAACTTGCCCAACATTCATACGTTCTCCATAACCTCATCTAAAACCAACTCAAAATATATTTAAAACGAAGTACATTTTCCTGAAAACGAACTGCGTGGATATGTTTAAAACCTAAACACATCCTCCTGTTTTGAAATCAAACAAAAGATTATAAAATCAATTTCCAAAACATTTCAAAATATCAATACATAAAACTATCCAAATCCAACAACCTAAAATGTATCTATCTATACAATAAATCTGTCTAATCCACCATTAGCCCAAAATATCACCAAAACCCTCAAAACATCTAACCATGAGTCCCACGGGTCAAAATGAGCCTCGACTGCGCCAACGCACTCCCGTGATCATCCTCCGTCAACCACATCACTCCTCAGGTGGAGGGATCTCTTCCTCACCTATGTCGAAGTCACCTACACCATACAGACACCTATGAGATAAAAATCTCAGTAAGCTCTCATAAATGCAGATGCGTGCAGTGCGTATGCCATTCATAAAAGATGCAGATAACAGATTCAGATTCATTACGTCGCAGACAGATTGTCACCGAGGCCTAAACCCACCTCGCCGTGACCAGATAACAGATTACGTAGATTTTGTTGGTTCATTTTATTTTTTAATTAGGTCGCAGAAAGAATGTCACCGATGTCTAAACCACCTCGCCGTGACCAGATAACAGATTACGTAGATTCATTTCATTCCCTTAAACATATGCTTTAACAGATGTGATGCATGAGCAGTCAAATGCATAAAGTAAACAACCAGCATGTGTACCATCAAGACGATAAACAATCATAACCTATAAACGACTAACCTAACTACTCAACCAAAACAATTTAAACAAACGCATCACCAAAACTCCTCGAGACGACTTCGACATACAGTGTAGTCCAATCGGCCAGAGAAGATCACGAGAACTTACCTCGTGTCCGTTGCAGCTCAATCTCTGTCCACGAGCGTTGTCCACCTAAGAAGTTTCACCAAATTGTCGTTAAAACGAGCTTAAACAATTTAACGTCCAAAACTAACAAAATCCTTAACTAAGGAACTTCCTAAAATCTTAACTTAATTAATCGAAGTATTTAAACAACGATTAACACTCGATAGTTTTAAAACCACAATCAACGAGTTTTCCTAAAAACCCGAAAATCTTCTAATTTTAACATTTCTCCCAAATTGATCTAACTTCGTCTAATAACGTTCAATACATCCTTTATATCCTTAAACACGGCAAACATATAAATTTCGAACCCTAATCACATTTTTAACGATAATCTAAACGAAACCCTAATCGTTTAAACTTCATAAAAATCAAAATAAACTTTCCTAAAACCTTAGAACCGTACCTAGGATCGGGATTGGGGAGGAAATGGCGAAGAACGGAGACGATCGGAGCACGAACGTCCTCGTTGGCCACATTTCCGGTTGGGTATGTGTACGACTGCGGGGCAAACCTCGGGTTGCGGGGTGGATGGATCCCGGACTCGAGTATAGGCGAATCCCGGGTCGTAAAGAGGGGGTCGTCACAATCCCACATCGCTTGGGAAAGTATATGGAAATGAAACATATGTAAAGGGACCCTCCCAAGATAGTAAGACGCGTTTTGGAGCACAATTGGCAACGGATCCCATAAGAACTCCGAAGTTAAAAGTGCTTCGGCGAGAGCAATCCCAGGTTGGGTGACCTTCCGGGAAGTGCTCTCGCCAAACAAAGCCGTGAGGGGAGGATATTGGGCTGCGGCCCAATCCCCGGAGCGGACAATATCTTGCTGGGATGAGGGGTCGTTACAAGTCAGGTATCCTAGGATGGGGGTTTGGTTCAAACTAATTGTTCATCGGCCTACGGGCTATAGATGTTTAAGGATTTGGCTTCATTGATTTCCCTATGTGAATGTTTGTCCTCATGCATCATGTTTTTCCTAACTGTGCATACGAACTATGTACGAGCATGTTTTTATGATGAATTGAATGCTAGAGACTTAATGATATATGTGTTCTCACGGGGTAATACATGGTTCTCACGGGGTAAGTCATGGTTCTCACGGGGCAAGTCATGGTTCTCACGGGGCAAGGAAATGATCTACTACGTAGACAATGAGTTAATGTTAACAAAAAGAAAACGAAATGAACATGTTTTTAATAATGTCATGCATATATGTAAATGTTATGTTTAGTGCACTCTTTACTAAGCATTAGGCTTAATGTATTTATCGTATGATGTAGGTAACGAGAATGAAGGTGAGGAACCTCTTTATGATGATCAAGCGTAGAGGGTCGATGGACGGAGCTCGTGGCGGCGGGGCGTGTTTTGGCTAGGCAGGATGACTCATGGTTAGATGTTTTTGAGAGTTTTTCGGAGATGGTTGGGTTAATTATGGATTAGATAGATTTATCGTAAATTTTGATACGTTTTATGATGTTTGGTGACTGAACAGATAACATATTGTATTTTGTAGTGTTTTGACATTTTTCAAACAGGGAGGAAATGTTAAACTTTTAAACGGAACCACGCGGTTCGTTTTTATGAAATTTAATTATGTTTAACGTGAATTGCGTCGGTCTTGAGTGTTTGAGTAAATGTCATGTTTGGAGTGTATTTGATAAGATGTATGTAAAGATGGTGTGAGAAAGGAGAAGAGGTTGTATTGTTTTGGTGTGTTTTGTGTTAAAAATGTAAAGTGCAGGGCGTGAGGAAAAAAAGAAGGAAGGAGGAAAAAGGGGGGAGCAGAAGGTTGTGCTCTCTGGAGAAATTCCAGAGAGCATGGCGATTGCTCGCCTTTTGGTGGCGAGCAATCGCCTCTTCCTGCTGAAGAGGCGATTGCAGGTCGCCACTCTCTGGAGAAATCCAGAGAGCGTGGCGACTGCAGTCGCCACAGGCGATATGCATCAGGCGACTAGTCGCCTGATGCAATCGCCCAGGGGCGATCAGTCGCCCCTTTTATGGGCGACTGATCGCCATGTTATTTTAAAAAAAAAAAACAACGAAAAGAAAAGGTTTTATTATAATTGGTTAATAGTTTTATTGAATTAATTGTTTTGGTATTTGCCTTAAACGAGCTTCGATTTAAATTCCGATTTTGATTGAGATTGAGATTTCGCCTTAGGTACAGTTAAAGAAAAAGTTAAAAAAAAAGGAATAGTACGGGTATGGTTAAGGGTTGTGACAGTTATGGTATCAGAGCGACGGAGTTTTAAAAGCGATTTTGTGGTATGCCTGCCAAACACACCGTCGTACGGGAACTCTCCATCGACTGTAAGTGTTTAAGTTTAAGTATGATTCCTAGATATTTATTGCTTCGTATTGTCTAATGTGTTTAGGAACAAAATATGCCGCGAGCACCTTGACCACCTCCAGGGAATCCCATGGATCAATTCATGGATATATTGCAACAACAGTCGGATCAGATTGGGATTTTACTGAACCGAGAGGGGAATGGTAATGAAATGGACAAGGGAATTCTTCACAGGACCAAGGTGGAGAAAGATTTAGATGCCTTGGGCCTCCGGCCTTCAATGGACAGTCTTCAGATCCTACGAGCGCCGAACAGTGGATTCGCAAGATTGAAAGTATGTTTGCCTATGCAAAAGTGGAGGAAGCCGATAAGGTGATGTTTGCAGTATTCTGTTTGGAGAAAGACGCTTTGTTCTGGTGGGACACGATCAAAGCTACTACGGATGTGGAGGTTATGAGATGGGAAAGATTTAAAACCGTATTCTACAACAAATATTTCAGTCGCACTCTTCGGGCTAGTAAGAAGGTGGAGTTCACCCAATTGCGCCAAACGGGGACGGTGGCTGAATATGTGAGAAGGTTTGAGTCACTGTCTCGATATGCTGGATATATGATCTATGAGGAAGAGGACAAAATTCACCAATTCGTACAAGGTTTGAAATTAAAAATTCAAAAAGGGGTGCTGACGGTGGATGACGAAGACGTGCCGTATCATAAGATAGTGGAAAGGGCCCTCGGACTTGATGACATTGAAATGAAGCTTCAACGACAGAGAGAAGCGTCGAGAAGGTTTGGCAGAGATGTGCGACCACAACAACAGAATCAGGGTTGGCAGCCACAACCACAACATGGTGTCAAACGGGCGAATGAGACGCCTAGAGTTCAAGATAGGGGTAAACGCCCGCAAGGGGTGTCGCAAGCTCCTTTATGCCCTATTTGCCTAAAGAATCATCATGGGGAGTGCAAACTTCATAGTGGACGATGTTTTCGATGTGATAAAGTGGGCCACAAGGCCGTTGATTGCCTAGAGCCGAGTAGGTGGCCACCGGGCGGTCCTTCCCGAATCTTTTCTCTAATTGAAGACGAGGAAGCTGCTCAGCCTTCAGTTGTTACAGGTACCATTTTAGTCTGTGGAAACACGGCTCATGTTCTAATTGACACTGGGGCAACCCATTCCTTCACAGCACAGAAGTATACAGTTAAATGAAATTTAGATGTTGTTCAAGCTGATCATAGTTATAGTGTTATGTTGCCTTCCGGTGAGTATTTGCACTCAGATCGGGCGATACGGTGAGAAATTATATCCGTTGGCAGTAGGCAGTTGTATGCGAACCTGATCGTTATATGTATGAAGGGGTACGATGTAATCTTGGGCATGGATTGGTTGTTCAGGCACTATGCCACAATCAATTGCAGGTCGGGAGTAGTAGATTTTAGACCCCCGAGTGGAGAGAATTACGATTTTCCAGCGACCCTCCGTTCAAGTGAGATGCCTCTTGTATTGTCAATGAGTGCTCGGTATTCCACCAAACCTCAATGTTTCAATTTTGTGGCAAGCATTGTGGATGTAAGGAAACGAGATAAGCTAAGGTTGAATAACATTTCAGTGGAAGAAAATTTTACGGAAGTGTTCCTAGACGAGTTACCCAGCTTGCCTGTAGGTGCCTTATACTCGATGAAGCATGGATGTTTTGGGTTTATAGCAAGTGTTGAGGAAGTAAGCATGCGAGAGAAGTTAAATTTATGTGACATTCCAGTGGTTAGGGATTTTACGGAGGTATTCCTGGATGAGTTGCCTGGCTTTCCTCCAGATCGGGAAATGGAGTTCACAATTGAGATTATTCCAGGTTCGGCGCCAGTGTCCAAGAATCCTTATAGAATGGCGCCAGTTGAATTGAGGGAGTTGCAAGTCCAGCTGAAAGAGCTAATGGACAAGGGTTTTGTTCGGCCGAGAGTTTCTCCTTGGGGCGCTCCGGTTTTATTTGTAAAGAAGAATGATGGCTTCTTAAGAATGTGCGTGGATTACCGTGAGTTGAATAAGCTGACTATAAAGAATAAATACCCGTTACCGAGGATAGATGATCTATTTGACTAGTTGCAAGGGGCTGCTGAGTTTTCTAAAATTGATTTACGTTCTGGGTACTATCAGTTAAAAATTAGAGCTGAAGATGTACCGAAGACTGCCTTCAGGACACGTTACGGGCACTACGAGTTCATGGTTATGTCCTTCGGATTGACCAATGCTCCAGCAGCGTTTATGGACCTCATGAACAGAGTGTTTCGGAAATTCTTGGATAAGTTTGTTATAATGTTCATAGATGACATTTTGATTTATTCCCGAAACGACAAAGAACATGCAGAGCACTTAAGGGCTGTTATGACTACTTTGAAGCGACACCAGTTGTATGCTAAACTTTCTAAGTGCGAATTCTGGCTGAGTCAGGTGAATTTCTTAGGCCACGTGATTTTGAAAGAAGGCGTTTCTGTGGATCCGGCCAAGATTCAAGTGGTAAGGGATTGGCCTCGACCGAGAAATGCAAGTGATGTACGGAGTTTCGTAGGCCTAGCAGGGTATTATCGAAAGTTTATCCAAGGGTTTTCAGTAATAGCCAAACCTTTGACGAACTTAACGAAGAAGGAAGTGAAGTACGAGTGGACCAAGGCATGTGAAGAAAGCTTTCAGACCTTAAAGCAAAGGTTGACCACAGCACCTTTACTGACTCTACCAGTGGAGAATGGGGTGTACTGCATTTATTGTGACGCGTCCAAAGTTGGATTGGGATGCGTGTTGATGCAGGAAGGAAAGGTCATTGCCTATGCTTCTAGGCAATTGAAAAGTTATGAGGAAAATTACCCGACGCATGATTTAGAACTGGCAGCGGTGGTATTCGCATTAAAGATATGGAGACACTACCTCTACGGACAGAAGTGTGAAGTGTTTTCGGACCATAAGAGTTTAAAATACCTGTTTACACAGAAAGATTTAAATATGAGGCAGAGAAGATGGTTAGAATTTGTGAAAGACTACGACTTCGAAATCAAGTATCATCCTGGAAAGGCAAATACAGTGGCAGATGCTTTGAGTAGAAGGCCTAGGACAGAGGAGTCAGTTGCTTTCTGTATGTCAGCTTCATTGAGAAAGGAGATGCAAGGGTTTGAACTTGAAGTAGTTTCAGAACTTTCGGCCCTACTTGCTGACTTGACAATACGGCCCACTCTGTTGGACAAGATAAAAGAGGCTCAACAGTTAGATACAGAAGAAAAGGTGGATATTGTAGCAAAGTTATCAATTGTACCTTCCGATTTCAGTTACTCAGTGGATGGCATTCTGAGATTTCGAGACCGCTGGTACGTTCCAAAGGACGAAGAGTTGAGGAAATTGGTTATGTCAGAGGCACATTCATCGTTGTCCTCAGTGCATCCAGGTAACAGCAAGATGTACCGAGATCTGAAAGTGCACTATTGGTGGCCGAATATGAAGCGTGATGTGGCCAGTTATGTACAATCTTGTCTTGTCTGCCAACAAGTTAAGGCAGAACACTAGAGACCAGGTAGGATGTTACAACCTTTACCTATTCCCGAGTAGAAATGGGATCAAATTGCAATGGACTTCGTAGTCGGATTACCGAGAACAATAAAAGGGCATGACAGTATATGGGTCGTGGTGGATAGATTGACGAAAGCGGCTCATTTCTTGCCTGTAAAGATGGCTTACACGATGAATCAGTTTGCAGAACTTTATGTCCAAGAGATTATTAGATTACACGGAGTCCTTATGTCGATTGTTTCAGATCGGGATCCCAGGTTTACCTCGAGGTTTTGGAAAAGTTTGCAAAGCGCTATGGGTACCAAATTGACTTTTAGCACTGCATTCCACCCACAGACCGACGGACAGTCTGAGAGGACAATTCAGATACTCGAGGATATGCTGAGAGCATGCGTGCTAGAGTTTCAGGCGTCGTGGAGCCGATATTTGCCTTTGGTTGAGTTTGCTTATAATAACAGTTATCAGTCCACGATTGGTATGGCTCCGTACGAAGCGCTTTATGGCAGAAAGTGTAGGTCGCCGCTGTATTGGGATGAAGTGGGCGAAGCTAAGTTGATCGGCCCTGAAATTTTACAACAGTTGTCTGAGAAGGTTGCTTTGATAAGGCAGAGGATGGAGACCGCATAGAGTCGCCAAAAGAGCAATGCTGATCGAAGAAGAAGAGAATTGGAGTTTGTAGTCGGGGATGAAGTGTTTTTGAAGGTTTCACCATTCAAGGGCGTGGTTCGCTTTGGTAAGAGAGGGAAGTTGAATCCACGGTTTGTTGGACCGTTCCAGATTACAGAAAGGATTGGGGCTACAACGTGTAGGCTTCAATTGCCATTGTCTATGGATGGCGTACATAATGTCTTCCACGTGTCGATGTTAAGGAAGTGTATACGGGATCCTACGCATGTGGTAGAACCAGTTGATCTTGAGATACGACCAACCTTGACCTATGAAGAGAAGCCGATACAGATTTTGGAGTCTTCGGTTAAGGTCTTGCGTAACAAGTCGATCCCTCTTGTTAAGGTATTGTGGAGAAACCAAAACGTAGAGGAAGCAACGTGGGAGCGACAACAGGACATGATGGACAGATATCCAGATTTGTTCAGGTATGAAATTTTGGGGACAAAATTCTAAATAAGGAGGGTAGGATGTAACGCCCAGAAACTTTGACTATGGGTTTTGAGCCTATAGTTTTCGGGTTTTATTGTTTAAGTGCTATAGAGTTTTAATTCATAGAAATAGTAAATTAAGTCCGTTTAGAGAACGGGAAGTTTCGTTAGAACCCTAGCGATAAATAGGAATATTTGGCGAAATAAAATAATTTTGGAGGAACCAAATTGATAGAAGAAATAACAATTAGAGCTAAGGAAATGAACTAAGGGCATTTGGGTAATTTTGGAAGTCAAAATTTTAATAAAACATAAAACTCTCTCTCTCTTTTCTCATTTCTCCCCTCCAGAACGCGAGCCTCCCCTCCCTCATGATTTTCTCCTCCGTTTCGCCATTCTCTCTCAACGCCGGCGATCCTCCCTTTTTCCGGCGATTTTCCCTTCCACTTTCTTCAACAAATCAATCTTCTAGGTAAGCCCTATGTTTTAGTCAAGTTAGTTGTTGTGTTGGTGTGGCTTTGGTTTAGGGTTTGTGAAGAACATTTAGGGGTTTTGTTAGAAATTGTTTTGGATTGCTAGATTTCGTTTATTAATAGCACTATGGTTGTTAATCGAGTGGATTGAGGGAATTATTGATGTTTGGTAGTTGAGTAGGGTTAAATATTGGTTGTTGAAAATGGTTTGGAAGACATTAATGGAGTTTGAAGTTAGTGAACACCAAGTACTCGATGAAATGCCCAAATGAAATGGATTAGAGTTTTTTGGGAAATTACCTTAGCTCGAGATTTCGTTTAGCTTCGAAATTTATGATTTAGAGTTAAAACTAATGATGTGTTATGAAAATGCCTTAGGTAACTCAAGCTCAAGGACGGTGCTCGGCATATCTAGGACGCCAGGTAAGTGAGTGTTAGGTTTCCGGCCCCTAAGGCCCTACGTCATAACGATTTAGAGATTGTTGTTTTAGATGATGATATTTGTTGGTTGTAAGGGTTTTAGTGAGTCAGGTATCCTAGGATGGGGGTTTGGTTCAAACTAAGTGTTCGTCGGCCTACGGGCTATAGATGTTTAAGGATTTGTCTTCATTGATTTCCCTATGCGAATGTTTGTCCTCATGCATCATGTTTTTTCTAACTGTGCATACGAATTATTTACAAGCATGTTTTTATGATGAATTGAACGCTAGAGACTTAATGATATATGTGTTCTCACGGGGTAATACATGGTTCTCACGGGGTAAGTCATGGTTCTCACGGGGCAAGTCATGGTTCTCACGGGGCAAGTCATGGTTCTCACGGGGCAAGGAAATGGTCTACTACGTAGACAATGAGTTAATGTTAACAAAAAGAAAACGAAATGAACATGTTTTTAATAATGTCATGCATATATGTAAATGTTATGTTTAGTGCACTCTTTACTAAGCATTAGGCTTAATGTATTTATCGTATGATGTAGGTGACGAGAACGAAGGTGAGGAACCTCTTTATGATGATCAAGCGTAGAGGGTCGATGGGCGGAGCTCGTGGCAGCGGGGCATGTTTTGGCTAAGCAGGATGACTCATGGTTAGATGTTTTTGGGAGTTTTTCGGAGATGGTTGGGTTAATTATGGATTAGATAGATTTATCGTAAATTTTGATACGTTTTAGGATGTTTGGTGACTGAACAGATAACATATTGTATTTTGTAGTGTTTTGACGTTTTTCAAACAGGGAGGAAATGTTAAACTTTTAAACGGAACCACGCGGTTTGTTTTTATGAAATTTAATTATGTTTAACGTGAATTGCGTCGGTCTTGAGTGTTTGAGTAAATGTCATGTTTGGAGTGTATTTGATAGGATGTATGTAAAGATGGTGTGAGAAAGGAGAAGAGGTTGTAGTGTTTTGGTGTGTTTTGTGTTAAAAACGTGAAGTGCAGGGCGTGAGGAAAAAAAGAAGGAAGGAGGAAAAAGGGGGGAGCAGAAGGTTGTGCTCTCTTGAGAAATTCCAGAGAGCATGGCGATTGCTCGCCTTTTGGTGGCGAGCAATCGCCTCTTCCTGCTGAAGAGGCGATTGCAGGTCGCCGCTCTCTGGAGAAATCCAGAGAGCGTGGCGACTGATCGCCACAGGCGATATGCATCAGGCGACTAGTCGCCTGATGCAATCGCCCAGGGGCGATCAGTCGCCCCTTTTATGGGCAACTGATCGCCATGTTATTTAAAAAAAAAAAAATAGAAAAGGTTTTATTATAATTGGTTAATAGTTTTATTGAATTAATTGTTTTTAGTTTTAATTGTTTTGGTATTTGCCTTAAACGAACTTCAATTTAAATTCCGATTTCGATTTCGATTGAGATTTCGCCTTAGGTACAGTTAAAGAAAAAGTTTTTTTTAAAAAAAGGAATAGTACGGATACGGTTAAGGGTCGTGACAAATGTCCCCATCGAGTACACTTTCGGTTGGGAGTTGTCTCTAATATCATTTATGGAGTCCTCCGGTGCTCTCAGTATAATATGTCTACTTTGATCCAGAGCCTGCACGAATTTGTTGTTCATGTTAGCCCAAAATGAGTTGTACTTTGTACGAATGAGAACTCTTCTTATAAAGCACTCAATTTTCATTCTCCCAAGCAATGTCACTGGTATGAGTGGGGCTCTCACGATCAACATAATTTTTGGTCGTCCTTGTCTTCACAAAGCGGGTAGGCACAAATGATATTGTAACGCCCCGAGTTTTCTAAACTCAGTACGTTACTCATAAACCCGAACATAATTAGAAAATTTTGGACCAAATTTAAAACTTCGCTCGAAAGACAAAGTTTGAACGTTTGCTAAAAACACAAACTTGCAGCGGAAAATCTTTGAGCAAAGCAAAGTTAAACAAAACTATAAAACAGTGTGCGAATAATCAATTAAAATATTAAGAAAATATTCGGCCGGAAGAGATGAAGACTTAAGCGTGAAATACTTAAAGTTCATAAAAGTCAAACACATCATCCACTTAATAAAGTCAACGAAAAGGGCAGAAACTAAACCGAAGGTTTCCACCACTGACGTCAGCCGGATGATTCGTTCATCCAGCTTCTGCCGATTCGCAAAACGACAAGTTTTGCTACTCGCATCTACTGATGATGTCAGCCGGAGGATTCGTTCATCCAGCCTCTGCCGACCACAAGACAAAAAATCTCTTACTCACGTCTTCCGAAAGAACAAACTACATATACCGACGACAAAACTTCTACTACATCATCCGATAGGTTTAATACCTGACATCCACCGATCACTAAACGACAAAACTTCTACTGAAGACATCTTCCGGTGACGTCAGTCGGATGATTCAATCCTCCAACATCCGCCGGTGGACAAAACACCCAACTTCTATCGATAGACAACATCTACCGGTAGAGAACAGAGCAACATCTCAACTACTCTTTTGCTATACCACACAGCTCTAACTACAGAAAGGAATTTGCTTACTTCACTGAAACCATTCAGAACCAACCCAAATCCTTACATTTACTCAAAAAATCCACTAAGAGCTAACGTTAAAACCAACAGAGTGCTGTTATCAGAAAAGTCTCACCAACGTATTCAAAAACATTAAAACCACTTCTGTTATTAGAAAACTCAACAGAACTTAAAATGAATCATGGTTCACTAAACTTTCATTTCTATAAGCACCAGTTAAACCGCCCCATCAGTCGCCAGATCGATGCACGTGTGCACCCCTCCAACCTGCCTAATTCTCAGCAAGCTCAGAGAACACACCTGCTGTTACTTCTTCACCTACATCACAAAACTCATCTATTAGACTAATGCTAAATAAGTGAAGCAATCATGAAATGAAATGCTGAAATGTAAATCTTAATCATGCAGTTTCTACTTTCTCAGCTCAGTTGCATTCACATTCATCGTATTCTGATCTCAATGTTTCATTGGGAGTGAGATCAACTCTCCCAAAGTCATAAATCCTCTTCATCAATTAAGGGGCAGATTAATTTCCTTAACAGCTATCATGATCCCCAGGTTTCCTTGGGAGTGGGATCGACTCTCATAATGTTATAAATCCACCTCATCAATTAAGGAGCGGATTAATTCCCTTAACATCTATCATAATACGTTCTATTCATGCCTCACCATACATTCCCATGTAAATTCATTTTCGTATTCTTTCAAAACATAATGCATGACCAAATTGAAAACATTCAACATGTAGAAAACCTACTGTTTTGTGATGTAGGCCTGAGGGCACAAGCACACTTCACTTACCTGGTCTCCTGGAAAAACGTCTCGGTAATTGGCCACTCCGAGAGCTCACTCAATCCTAAAATCATGGACAGATTATCGATTAGACTTTTACTAAACCCCATTCTACACTATCCAGAAGTCTAAAGAAACAAGTTTAGGAGCTTAGTTCGTTGTACATTTCCGATTACCACAAAGACCCGAACCAGTTCGCTCACAGCATTCTCGAAACTCACACTTATACTCTCCCCTAATCATCGACAGCTACCAATGCAGCAAGGAATCGAAATAGAACTCACCTAGTTTGGGAGAAAATCGAATGGAAGAATCGCCTAGAGAGCTCTGCTGCTTGAGCTGAAGACCGAGGGAAAAATAGGGGAAATAGTAGCGGCTACAGTGCATTAATCACAAAGCCTCTTTCTTTAAATAGGTTATCCATTATAAGTTCTCAATTTACCACTATGCCCTTACTTAGTCACTCATTAACCTAATTAATATTTCCCTCAATTTTCTCCTCAACATGCTTACTATTAAATAATGGAATAGAAATTGGTTTAATAGAACCGGGTGTTACAGATATCAGTGCCAATTTCCAACTGGAAGTGTAGCTGACACAGACGTCGAGCTCCTAAAGGAAGAAGATTATGTCAGGTCGCACTGTGAAGGCAAGGACGACCAAAGATTCTATTGATTGTGAGTGCCCAACTCAAACTAGATGGGCTGAACAATCCCACTTCTCTTGGGATAGTTGAAATTGACTGCTTTATAAGTAGAGTTCTACTTCCTATCTAGTATATTGCATTTTTGGCTAAGTCAAAGAACAAATTCGTGCATCTCTGACCCAAAGTGGACAATTTTGTATTGGGTGCACCGAAGAACTCCACATTTCTGATATCAATTTTCATATAGGTTCCAACGATTTTAAGAATTACAAGCATTTAATTGAGACTATTGCTCCAGCTTGCAAGAAAGGCAATTGTTTTCATGGTAGAGATTTCTTTATTGTATTACATTGCATCATGGTTTTGTGAGATATCACACATAAAATCTGACATATTCTATTTAACAAAACATTAATTTTAACTATATGTACATCAGTTTTACACATTTATTTTACGCATGTATGATATATTTCATTGACAGACCTTCGATTATTATGAGTTGTGTTGGACCTTTTGTTTCTTACTACCTTTTGCTTCAAGAAGGTGTCGTTGGCTTAATAGGGATTAAGTGTAATATAATTAATGATAAATGTAACTATTTTAATATATTGTTCCAAGTTATTGAGTGAATTATAATTGAATATTTGTTTAAATTGTTTACATGATCGAGTTTTTATTCACATGATGTAGGACTCGATCATAAAAGAATTGAAATATTGAACATTACTCTCTCTGGGTGCCCTAGTGGTCAAGTGAGGATGCTCATTCATGACCCATGTATGAAATGGAATACTAGCAAATGCCCTATCTTGAGAGCATATTGATCGCAGATGCCCCGTCTGGAGAGCATATTGGTCGTGGACAACCGTAAGGGGCGCCTCATGGAATCAGCAGAAGCCCAATCCCATGGCAGTGTCTTTCGAACTTCAAATTTGTAAACGCTTGAAGACAGTGCAGACATTCAGAGGATTTTGTGAATGTCGTGCTTAGATATAGAAATTCAAATTGAAGCTTCATTTGGAAGCTCAGAGTAGAACTCCATTAAAGTGCCTGCAGAAGTCCATTGTCTCACTGATGTTGCTAACGACTCAATTGTGGATGCCCGGATGAATAGTAGAGGAGGATGTTGCTCGAGAATTTTGAAGGCTACTATCAATAGAAGCACACTTTGCTGCACAAATACCTGATCGCTCTCTATGCCTAAATGCTACCCATTCATTTATGAATATTTAAGCTTTCATACTTTAGCTAGAAACCTAACCACTCCTACTGTTATACTTGTTCATCTTTTAGAGATTAGGTCATATTGTACTTTAAATTTGCTAGCTCTTTTATACTTTGTGAAACCAAGAGGTTGATGTCCTTGAAGAGTCCGTTAAATTTTGATTGATACAATCAATCAAAGAAAATGGTGATGCCCGTAAAGAGTCATTATAAAGTTTGACTGACATTCGAAAGCTCAATTATTTGTAACCATAAGAGTTATAGTGAAATAAATCTTCAATAATAAACTTTAGAACGCGGACATAGACAAGATTAGGTGAACCACATTAACAAACCATTTGTATTCTCTTCCTTACTCTTACTTGCTTTGATTATTACTTGAGCATTACACTTAGATAATCTAATTATTAGAGAAATTTTACAATTAGAGTTAGCCAATGATTAAGTTCTTAATCACACACAAAAGTTTAGATAACTCAAATCACCATTTCCATCTTAAGTTATTATTGATCCTACAGGTGTTTTTTTGTACATGCAACGTGATATTAGGACAATGATGACGTGTCCTTGGGTTTAAATTTCTTAACCTTGCCAAATTTTTTTTTGTTTTTTACGGACGATATGTGATTGTCTAGTATTCAAGCACTCATTCTCTCTCTCTTACATGGTTGTCTGGTCTTTGCATAGTCATTCTTTCTATTATGCACCTTGCAAGAATTTAATGTGCATAGGTTCATTTGTCATCTTATTTTCACTGGGCTATTTTCGATGCAACAATGTTTTCAAAAGGGCCCCACTGATGGCTTGTAAAGCTCGTTTCTAAAATGGTAAAATAATTTTTGATGAATGTAAATCCATGCATTGTATTTCTATCACTAGCGAATTGTTTTGAAAGTAAATGATGAAACTAGTTTTCACACGAATTTGAATATCTTATAGGATTCCTTAATAAGTTAGTTTCTCACCCTAATAGACTCTTTTTTTTTCCCAAGTCTATAGAATTATTGGTTGTTGGACATTTTCCTTTCCCGTATATCACTTCATTCTTGTATTATATTACACTATTTTTTTTATATTCTGTGATCACTATATGTGTTTCGACCAATCTCATGTGGGCTATGACATTAATTTTTTCTTTAATTCTCTTTGATGATCAAGTTGTTCTATGATGACACTAGTTAAGATTAACTATAATAATCATAATTAGAATATTTAAATGTGATTAGAAGTGATATTAGATAATTTGTATATATTAAAGTGAGAATTGTTCATTAGAAGATATGTGAATATAAATTCAATAACAAATATTGTAGAGATCGGATAATTCTAAAACTTTACAATAATACACTATACACATGAGTAAAGAGATTAGTTTTAAAATGGTAGCAATTGAACTTATGCAATGAAAGTTATACATGTTCGAAATGGATTAAGTCAGTTTTATTGGAAAACTGTATTGTTTTGATAAATCACTCTATATTAAATTTCAGAGTAAGAATTTGGAGAAGGTCATTGAAGAAAAAGTGTTCCTAACATTTTGTAGTATGTGGGCATGTAATAATTAGAAAATCAATGAGGTGGTGTCATGAGTTACTATTGGATTAGTAACTAATATGTGATTAAGGTGTAATTAGTGAATAAACAAGGATAACAAATCATGATTAAATAAGTTAACCTTAGTAATTAGCTTTATACTAATATAAGTTAATTAGTTTAAGCTAAGCATGATCAAAAGATAATTAATATGGTATTTTTGTAAAAAACCATGCAATGAAGGGTAAAATGGTACTTTTACATTGATAGGTTGGATCGTAAATTGATTAGATCTCTCTAGAAATGGAAAGAGAAGGCTGATAATCAGCTGTATTCCTACTAAAGGCAGAGAAGAGAAAAAGAGATAATAGAGAAAGAAAGGAAAAATTGAAAGGGAAGGTGTTGGAATTGACCTTTCTCCTCTTGAAAAAAATTGTTCATCTCATCAAGAGAAATCTTTTGAGTTAAGATTCAAGCATTGAAATTGAAGAATCAAAAGTTTTCAAGAGGTAAGAATCTTTATCTTAGTATTTTCTAAACTATGTTGAAAATTGAATAGTTAGATGAAGAAAACGGTGATTTTAGAAAGTTATCGTTGAGGGATTACTGAATGGAATGTTGATATGCTTTGATGATAATAGTTTGCTTGGGATTAGAATGATTGAAAGATTAGCAATATTGGTTTAGGATGGTAAAATGCTTTAATATGATTATGAAATAAAAATCATGAAATCAGTATGTTAAGAAGGTTGAAAAAGTTGTACATGTATTACATCTTTATTTGATGTTTGATAATTTGGATATAAAGTGGTTAAACGATTAGTTGATTGAGATTGACTAGACAAAGGGTTGAGGATGTGTTTTTGATAATTAAGAGACATTAGAACTCTTCTAGATAAATTGATTGAATGAAATAGTGAGATAGTGGAAAATGTATATCCATTATTAATATTGGTTTGATAATGAATAAAATCATAAAAAGAATTTGCTTTGGGTGATAAATCTGGTAGAATTGGATGTTTGGAGACATGATAGTTGTCTCATTTGATTATAGCATATCGAGTTTTGTGACAAATGAAGTATATCACATATTATATAGTCATAATCATTAATAAATTATAATATTTAGTGTTAGGTTAAAGTAATGTGACGCCCCAGAACCAGATCGGGGTCGAAGGGCCTCACTCCGGACATTAAAACGTAACATATTTTTTTTTTTAACTTTTACTACCTTTAAAACTTTGACACAGAGAAAACCATTTCTGAAATGGAAAAACTGGAAGACAATTTAGAATCGGGTTACATAATTAAATAACAGAAGAAAAAAACCTTCTCTGATGTTGAAAACTGGAAGACTACAGTAAATAACAGAAGAAGACAGTAAGACATATAAAAATCTGGATGACAGTTATAAATGGTAGAAGAAAAACAGGAAGACAGAAGGCAGGAAAAACCTTCTCTGGAAATTTAGACTGGAAAACATATTAGATGTCGAACTTTAGAAATAAATAGTAGAAGAAAAATAGGGAGACAGAAGGCGAAGACATATTGAAATCAGATTACAGAAATACATAGGAGGAGAAAAACAGGGTGGCAGAATACTTTGGACGTTTAAAAATAAGGAGCAGAATGGACGATAAAGACTGAAGGCAGAATAGACTTTGGACGTTTAAAGTAAAAGGCAGGAACAGTGACCGTGGACGTTTAAGATAAAAGACAGAATCTGTGGATGACAGAAGTCGTGGACGTTTGAAATAAAAGACAAAAACAGTAAATGACAGAAGTCCGTGGACGTTTGAAATCAAGGAGAGTGATTGTGGACGACGTAATCGTCCACGACTTTGGACGATAACTTTGAACGTCTAACACTTAGTCAAATACTTGAAACAATTACTCGACTGGCGAGTACTGTTGACAACTGGACTTTGGATGACATTATCGCCCACAACTTTGGACGATAAAGATAGAAGGCATTTACAGAAGGCGTGGACGACTGTTCACTGAACAAAATGAACAACTCTTTTATAGGAAAAATGGACGACGTTATCGTCCACAACTTTGGACGATAACTTTGGACGACTAATACTTAGCCAAATACTTGAAAACTCGAAAGACAGAAACTGAAAGGCAGAATGGACGACGTTATCGTCCACGACTTTAGACGATAACTTTGGACGACTGTTTTACAGAACAAAATCCACCGATCGATCGGATACCACAGCCGAACCATCAGCAACCTCTCTGTTTGACAACTTACATCACTTGACACAGAAAGCTTCAAACTTCAAAAATCGATTCAAAACATGATTTTGGACATATCAGAAAATATGACAGAAGTTTAAGAAACCAGACTGCATGGATAGCTCTAAAATCAGAGAAATCCATGCACAACCTAAAAGAGAAAACTCCAAACAATTCCCATAATACTTCAGAAAGTTTCAACTGTTATAACAGAGGTTTTAAAAGACCATTACAACACAGAATCTATGCATTGTTTTTAAATCTCAGAATCTGTACAGGGCTTGACATACATTTCAGAATTCACCAAAACAGAAGTTTTTAAAACATAAACAAAACACAGAACTTAAAACTTCACTCTCTCAGTCAGGAATATGTCTGGCTGCCACAACCATCCCCGAAATCTTGAGCCACCAACCACCTATGCGTCGGACTGAGGCAAAAAATCCTTATCCACGAGTTCCGTACCTACATCAGGGAGTTCATCCATGAGTCTAAAACTCAATAAGAACATGAAAAAAAATGCAGTGATGCAAATGCTATGCATGAACTTTCAGAATACAGTGACAATACATTACATTACTTTTCACTGGCAGAGGGGTATAAGTGGGGCTTATAGGGGAACTGGCGAGTGCACTATCAGGCACATACAATAATACAGAACATAACAGAAACAGAGGACCAGTCCCCATCCCACACTTAACCGATACATTACATTCAGATTTTTATCTTTCTTAACTTCAAAACGTGTGCATAAAACATTTTGCATGAGTTTTTGGGAAAAATGTGTATGCATGGACGTTTACAGTACTTCAACTTAAAATAGCAGACAACAAGAATAAAATAGCAGAACATAAAGAGAAACGCAGATAACTCTGAAATTAACTCTAACTTTCTACCCGAAACCACCAGACAGAAGTAAAACCTAGTATCTCCGTGATATAGGGCTTTAAGGGCCAATCTACACACATGAACTTACCTGTTGATCGAAATGCAGCAAGTCTTGAACGTCACAGTGAGTCTCAAACCTATATTATGAATAATCGGGCTGTTAACCCTAAACTTTCTTAAAACTAAAAAGTAACTAACCTAAACTTGTTAACTAACGAAAAACAATTACCTGTAACAGAGAAAATGGAAGAAAACAGGAGGAGGAGAAGTTTGAATGTAACGCCCAGAAATTTCGATTATGGGTTTTGAGTTTTAGGTTTTTAGGTTTTCGCTCTTAGGGATATTTTTGTAAATGAGCAAATTAAGCCCGTTTTGTTAATGGGAAGTTTCGTTAGAACCTTAAGAAAAAGTTGAAATATTTGGAGGAACAAGGGAGTTTCGAAGAAGCCAAATTTATAGGTGAAATAATGAAATATGTGGAAAAAAATTGATAGAGTGGCAAACTTGTAATTAGGGAAGCATTTTTTTTAATACAAAAACACAACCATTTTCTCTTCTCTTCTTCATTTTCACGCCAAGCTCCAAGGAGTTGTTCCTTTGTTCTTTTTGGGTGATTTCTTTCCCCCCTTTCACGGCATTTCTTCAATCGCCCACCTAACGCTCCGTTTTCTTCCGGTTTTCTTCCCCAAATCAACATTCTAGGTAAGCTCCAAGCTCTAGACCCATTAGTTTCCGTTTGATAGTTGATTTCGGTTAGGGCATTTTCGATTTAGGGTTGAGAAATCGTAGGTTTTGTTAGAAATTGATAGAATTGCTTAATTATTGCTCTTTTATGGTGTTTTTGTTGTTATTTCGGTAGTTGGCAAGAACTAATAGTGTGGGTGAATATTTATGGTTAGGTTTTTGGTTGTTGGAAGGTGGTTGGAAGCCATGAATGAGGTTTTGAAATTTATGAACGTGTAATGCTCGATGAAATGTCCAAAAGAAGTGAATTTGAGTTTTAGGAAAAATTGTCTTAGCACGAGTTGTCGTTTAGTTTCGATTTTGACAACAGCGTGTTGTGAAAATGCCTTAGGTAACCCAAGCTCTCAAAGGACGGTACTAGGCATAGCTAGGACTTTAGGTAAGTGGTGTTAGGTTTCCGGCTCCTAAAGCCCTACATTATATCGATGTTAGGAATTAAATGTCTTAATGATGTTTTCACGATTTTGTGGTTTTAAATAGTTGGGCAGACTAGGACGTTTCCTATGAGTAGTCGGTTAGGCTCGTTTATGTATGCTATGAATGTTTGGATGATTGTTTGGTAGTACCATTCTTCATGTCTTCTCTTTTAAGGTTTAATGATAGGTTATTGCATGCACATTTTAAGTAAACAAAGTAAAGTGATAATGTTAATTAAAGATGGCAGATGAGTAGAGCACAGGGCACGTTAATGGCAACTCAGGGCAAGTGTTTGGTCTACAGGGTAGACGGGGTGGCGCCTGTGCCTACTCATGCCTAAAGATATATATGTATATGTTATGTAAAGTGAATAAATGAAAAATGAACATGTTTGGAAAAATCATGCATTATGTATACTCATGTTTTAGTGCACCCTTTTACTAAGCATTAGGCTTAATGTGTTTATCGTATGATGTAGGTGACGAGAACGAAGGTGAGGAACCCCCTCCTGATGATCACGTGTAGTTGGTTGATGGGCGAAGCTCGTGGCGACAGAATGTATTTTGGGCTAGGCAAGAGAATCCGTGGGTGTGCTCCAAGTTTTTTTTTTTTTTTTTTTTACTTTTCAAAACATGTTTCGACCTGACCTTTTACGATACTTTTTAAATATATTTTACGGGAGATCCCCACATAATTTAAAGGATTTTAAGGGCCCAAAAATCGAGTCGACGTTTTTCCAAAAAAGTATTTTTACCTCGTTTTGATGATTTTAAAGTTGACGACTCTTATACCCATCATGTTTAAGTTAAAGTTAGTCTACTTTGGGCGATCGAGGCAGGTCATTTGTCTAGGTCCGTTTTATTTTAGAGCGTTGAGTAAAAAGAAAAATTTTACGTGAAAATCCGATGGTTTAAAGTTATGAGTACGTCATGGTTTGTCCGTGGTGGCCCTGACCTGTTTGGGTTCATCACAACTATGGTATCAAAGCGATTGAGTTTTAAAAGCGATTTTGAGGGTTGCCTGCCAAAACACACCGCCGCACGAGAACTCTCCATCGACTGTAAGTGTTTAAGTTTAAGTATGATTCCTAGATATTTATATTGTTGTGTTGTCTAATGTGTCTAGGAAAGAGAAAATGCCGAGAGCACCCAGACAAGACGATGAGATCCTAAACAGTCAACTAATGGAAATAGTGCGTCAACAGTCCGAACAAATAGGAATTTTACTCAACAGGGATGGAAATGGTGGTGGACAGGGTAGTAATTCCCGTGAACTAAGCGGAGAGAGGTTCAGGCGGCTTAGGCCCCCAACTTTCGACGAACAGTCCTCGGATCCCACTAGTGCTGAAGAGTGGATCCGTAAAATTGAAGGTATGTTCACTTATGCGAAGGTAGAGGAAGCAGACAAGGTAACGTGTGCGGTGTTCAACCTGGAGAAGGATGCCGTGTTCTGGTGGGATTCAGTGATGGTCACTACGGATGTGGGGGTTATGACATGGCAGAGGTTCAAAACAGTATTTTACAACAAGTATTTCAACCGTGCCCTTCGGGCCAACAAGATGGTCTAGTTTTCTCAGCTACGCCAGACGGGATCTGGGGCTGAGTATGTGAGCATGTTTGAGTCATTGTCTAGATACGCAGGTATGATGGTCAGCGATGAGGAAGATAAAATATACCAGTTTGTTCAAGGTTTGAAATTGGAGATCTTGAAAGGGGTGAAGACGGCAGAAGTTGAAGATATGCCGTATCATCGAGTTGTAGCCAAGGCTCTCGAGCTTGATGACATCGAAATGAAATTGCAGCGGCAGAGAGAAGTGTCGAGGAGGTTTATTAGAGAAGTACAGCCACAGCAGAATCGAGGTTGGCAGCCACAACAACAACGTGATGTCAAACTGGCGAATGAGACGCCTAGAGCTCAAGACAAGGGCAAACGCCCACAAGGGGCACCACCTGCTCCTTTGTGCCCTATCTGTAAGAAATATCATCCGGGCGATTGTAAGTTGTATACGGTCCGATGCTTCAGGTGTGATACGGTGGGGCATAAGGCCGTAGATTGTCCTAGGTTCGGCCAAGAAACCCCTGGGCGGTCCTTCTAGGATCTTTGCCCTTATTGAAGATGAGGAAGCTACTCAGCCTTCTGTTGTTTCAGGTATTGTTCTGGTTTGTGGAAATGCAGCTCATGTTTTAATTGACACAGGGGCAACTCACTCTTTCATAACACAGAAGTATGTAATTAAGTGGAATCTGGACTTCGTTCCAGCTGATCGTGGTTATAGTGTTATGTTGCCCTCCGGGGAATATTTACATTCCGACCAAGTCATACAGGGAGGGGTTATATCTATTGGTGGTCGGCAGCTCTATGCGAACCTGATCGTCATAAGTATGAAGGGGTACGATGTAATCTTGGGCATGAATTGGTTGTTTTGGCATTATGCCTCAATCAATTGCCGGTCGGGTGTGGTAGATTTTAGACCCCCAGGTGGGGAGGGTTACTTCTTTCGAGCGACCCTCCGTTCGAGTAGGATGCCTCTAGTAACGTCAATATGCGCCCTGTACTCGATAAAACCTAGATGTTTCAGTTTTATGGCGAGCATCGTAGATGTAAGCATGCAAGATGAATTAAAGTTATTTGACATTCCGGCAGTTGATAGCCTTAAGGAAGTATACTTAGACGAGCTGCCTAGCTTGTCTGTGAATGCCCTATACTCGATGAAGCATGAATGTTTTGGATTTATAGCAAGCGTTGAGGAAGTACGTATGCGAAATGAGTTGAAGTTGTGTGATATTCTATAATACCCGGCTTTTCGGGATATTAATATTATAATATACGATGGCATTTTTGTAAATATGTCAAATCAAGTTAGTTTTGAGAGCTGAGAGCTTTATTACAATCCTAACGATTAATAGGAATTTTAAGGAATTTACGAGAATTTTCGGAGTAATAACGCTATATTTCGAGTAATTACGTTTCTCGTAATATAAAAGACGTTTTAGTAAAAATATTAAACGAGGTCCGTCTTACGAACGGACAGTTTTAATAAATCCCAAATAATAAGTTGGACTTATTAGTGACATAAGAAAATTTGGAGAAAATGAATAGTTAGCCGATTAACGAAACGAAGGACGAAACGAATATAAAATATGTACTAAGGGCAAAATGGTAATTTTGCAAACCAAATTTTATTAAAAACATCACAGGTCTTCTTCCTTCACCGTTTTTGCGCCAGAACCCTTCTCCCTTTGTATTTCCTCTCTGCCGTCGGCGATTCCTCAATATCTGACCTCCGTTCTTCCTCCGTTCGTCCTCCGTTCTTCACGTTTTCTCCTCCAATCGACGCTATAGGAATGAATCTATAGTTTTAGAGCGTTAGTTTTTGATTTTTAGAAGGTTATACAGTTAGGTTTTCGTTTAGGGTTATTGTAAATATCGAGATTTAGGGTTCAAAATCGATAGGTTTGTCGTAATTAAGGATATAGTGAACGTATTGAACGTTATTGGACGAACTTAATTGATTTAGGACGAATGTTAAATTTTGTGAAAATTCGAGATTTAGGAAAAACTCGTGATTAGGGATTTGAGGTGCCGAGCGTGTAATTGCTCTGTGGAATAGCTCAATGAATTTGATTAAAGCTGTTGGAAATTTCTTTAGTTAAGGTTTTGTTAATTTGGACGTTTAGTAGCTTAAACTCGTTTTAACGCCGATGCTGTATTTTGCCTCAGACAAACAACGCTCGTGGACGGAGCTTGAGCTGCAACGGACATGAGGTAAGTTCTCGTGATTTTCTCTGGCCGATTGGCCTACACCGTACGTCGAAGTCGTCTAGAGGAGTTTTGGTGACGCAGATGTTTAAATTGTTTTGGTCGGGTAGTTAGGATTATTTCTGTATAGGTTATGCTTTTAAATGCTTTATTGTCTCGATGGTACGAATCATGTATGTTTACTTTTTGTCATATTGAACTGTTCACGCATCACGTGTTTTAAAGAGCATGAAAATGAATTTCTGCACGATATTTTAAAGAAAGTGGCGATGTTGCCTGGAGAGGGGCTCGACCTATTGTGAAGATCAACTACGGGTTTGTCACAATACCACATCTAACACGTACTCATACAGTTATAGGTCATGCGAGATAGGGCTCAGGCACGACTGTACGTGTTGTAAGCGTGTACCCCCCTCCTCTAGCTGGAAAGAGTAATCCGACCGCTGGATGGGCTCTCTCCGGTTAGGGGGCTGAGATCTCGGTGACACCCACAGAGTAAAGATAAAGAAAATGCTACACGATTTCTGAACTCATATGCATAGCATGCATTTACATTTACTAGAGCTTGCTGAGATTTTTATCTCATAGGTGTCTGTATGGTGTAGGTGACTTCGACATAGGTGAGGACGAGATCCCTCCACCTGAGGAGTGATGCAGTTGACGGAGGATGGTTGCGAGAGTGTGCTGGCGCAGTCGAGGCATTTCATGACCCGTGGGAATGTAGGTATTTTGGGATGTTTTGAGTAGAAAGCGTACAGATAGAACATTTTAGGGTGTTTGGTTCTGATTAGTTGATAGGTTTACATTTTAATGTTTTAAACGTTTTAGAAACTGGTTTTGTAAAATGTGTGATAATAGGGAGATGTTCATTTTTTAAACATATCCATGCAGTTCGTTTTCAAGAAAATGTATTTCGTCTTAATTGAGTTTTAAGTCGTTATTTCGGGTGATTGAAGAAGTGAGGAAATAGATGGAATTATGAGTAAGTTGAGGTTGATGCTATTGTGATGTTTAGTGTGTTGAGTGTATATGTGTGTAAGGAAAAGAAAGAAGGAAGGAAGAGAAAACAAGGAAACGAAATGAAGAGAAGAGAAGAGAAGAGGAAGGAGCGAGGAAGAAAGGGGAGGCCGAGGAGATGGCGATCGATCGCCCAAGAGTGGGGATCGATCGCCCCTCTTGGTCATTTGGAATGCGCTCTGGAAGGAATTCCAGAGCGCATGCCGAGCGATCACCTGCGATCGCTCGGCATTGAAGGTGATCGCCAGGGGCGATCAACCAGGCGAACGATCGCCTGGTTGCGATCGCCCCTACTTAAATGGGACGACTTTCTCATTTTGCCCTGCTTTCTGTTTTCAATTGTTTTAAATGTTTTTAATTTAATTGTTTAAATGTTTTAAGTTTTGTTTTAACGGTTTATAAACATCGATTTTAATGATTTCGATTTTTAAAGTTTTATTTCCGCACAAAAAAAAAAGCTAGTTTTAAAGTTTTTAATTATAAAAAGAAAATAAAAAAAAAATTTATATGGGTAAAAATGGGAATAGTATTAGGGACGTTATAGTTATGGTATCAGAGCCCTTGAGTTTTAAAATCGGTTCTGTAGGCTGCTCGACTGCACAGCCACTACGCGGACATTCTTCATCAACTGTAAGTATGTTTATAGCTTTATTTGATTTCATTTTTATAAAGTATTCGTTTAACTTTTTATAGGAGTTATTTATAAAAATGGTGCGTCGAGGAAATGACCGAGATGACCGAGACGATACGATAAATACCCTTAAGGACTTTATTGCCCAGCAGTACCAACATATGGAGCGACAAGCTCAGTAAATGGAGCGACAGTCTCAGCAGCTGGGCACCTTAATTGACCGCGAGGGCGTTAGAGCTCGGGAGACAGCTATTTCGGGCAATCGTGGAATGGAGAGATTTCAGAAGCTCCAGCCCCCTATATTTAACGGACAGTCTACGGATCTCTCTTCAGCTGAGAAGTGGATTCGGACTATGGAGGACATGCTGGCCTATGCTAGCATTGAGGACGGAGAGAAGGTGGCGTTGGTGACTTACCACCTAGCGTTAGATGCTCGGTTTTGGTGGGATTCCATCAAGACGACCACCGATGTGACGGTTATGGGATGGGAGAGATTCAGAGAGTTGTTTTATGACAAGTATTTCAGCCATACCGTACGGGAGGCGAAGATGGTTGAATTTATGCAGTTACGGCAAGTTGGTTCGATTGCCGAGTATGTGAGGAAGTTCGAAGCCCTTTCTCGTTTCGCGCCACGTCAGGTCAGCGTTAACGAGGACAAGGTACGCCGATTTTTACAGGGACTTAGTCAGGAATTCCGGATGCGTCTTACTATATCTGGAGTACGAAATGTGTCATATGATGAGATTGTGGCTAGGGCGCTTGATATTGAGGCAGTTGATAGAGATTCTGTCAAACTGAGGGAGCCATCTAAGGGCTTCTTCCGAGAGATCCGTCCTCAGTCACTAAACAGAGGTTGGCAACCTAGAGTACAGCCCCAACAGCAACAGAGGGGTGTTAAAAGACCTCTTGAAGGAGGTAATGATCGGGGTAAGGGGAAGCAGATACAGGGGAATTCTCAGATACCTCTTTGCCCTAAATGCCAGAGAGAACACACTGGCCAGTGCAGATTGGGCACGGGTGTGTGCTATCGTTGTGGAGATGCGGGCCATTTCGTCAGGGATTGTCTGAAGCCCGGCCGAGATCAGTCAGGCAATGATCAGAGGAGGATTATGCCGAGGATCTTCGCATTTATAGAGCCTGGTGATGTCGACGACGAGGCTCATCCTTCTGTGATAGCAGGTACTATTCTGATTATGGGCACCGCTGTTTTTACTTTGATGGATACGGGAGCTACGCACTCCTTCATATCGACTGCATGCATGACTAGATTGGGATTAGAGTCTGAGTTAGCTGGGGTCGAGTATAGAGTGATGCTGCCTTCAAGAGAGCTTATGCAATCAGAACGTATTCTCCAGGGCAACGTCATCTCAGTGGGGGATATTACCCTTTATGCTCGTTTGATAGTTATGAGCATAGAGCGGTATGATCTTATCTTAGGGATGGACTGGCTTGCACAGCACATCGCCACCATCGACTGTCGATCCAGGATTGTGACCTTTCGACCCCCGGGTAAAGCTGAGTTTTCTTATCAGGCGATGAACCGATTGAGTGGATCGCCTATTTCTTATTCCATGAAGGTCAACGAGCAGTTTAAAGATGCGTGCTCTATTTAATTGGCCTCAGTGTTTGATGTTCAGTTACTCAGCGGAGTAAAGCCGAGTGACATTCCCATAGTCAGAGAGTTCTCTGAGATATTCCTTGATGATCTTCCCGGGTTACCGCCCGACCGGGAGATTGAGTTTACTATTGATGTTTATCCAAATGCCGCGCCAAGGTTTAAGAACCCATATCGGTTAGCACCAGCCGAATTGAAAGAGCTGAAGACTCAGCTTGACGAGTTGTTAGAGAAGGGTTTTATTCGACCCAGTGTTTCACCCTAGGGTGCGCCTGTTCTGTTCGTCAAGAAGAAAGACGTGACCCTCAGAATATGCGTCGATTACAGAGAGTTGAACAAATTGACGGTGAAGAATAAATATCCGTTGCCCTGGATCGATGACCTATTTGATCAGCTACAGGGTGCCCGAGTATTTTCCAGGATTGACCTACGCTCGGGTTACTATCAGTTGAAGGTTCGGAAGGAAGATATACAGAAAATGGCTTTCCGAACGAGGTATGGGCATTATGAGTTCCTTGTCAAGTCTTTCGGACTTACTAATGCCCCTGCAGCAGTTTATGGATTTGATGAACCGTGTCTTCGAGGAGTATCTGGACAAGTTCGTTGTGGTTTTCATTGACGATATTTTGGTCTATTCCAAGACGAAGGAAGAGCACGAGGAGCATCTGAGGATTGTTCTGAGGATTCTGAGTCAACGCCAGTTATATCCAAAGTTTTCTAAATGCGAGTTTTGGCTAGACAGAGTGAGCTTCCTTGGCCATATTATATCGCAGGATGGAGTTTCTGTGGATCCGAGCAAAATTCAGGTGTTCAGAGATTGGCCACAGCCGAAGAACGTAAGTGAGGTGCATGGATTTCTCGGATTAGCTGGTTATTATCGGAAGTTCATAGAGGGATTTTCGAAGATCGCAGTTCCTCTTTCACGATTGACTCGGAAGAACGAGAGATTTATATGGTCGGCTGCTTGTGACGACAATTTTATGGAGTTAAAGCAGAGATTGACCACTGCTCCAGTATTGGCGCTACCTGTTGAAGGTGACAAGTATAGTATTTATTGTGATGCGTCTGGAGTTGGACTCGATTGTGTATTGATGCAGGAGGGGAGAGTTATTGCTTATGCTTCTCAGCAGCTGAAGCCGTACGAGCAGAATTACCCTACGTACGACCTTGAGTTAGCAGCTGTGGTCTTCGCACTGAAGATATGGAGACATTATTTATATGGTCAGCAGTGCGAGATATTTTTCGACCACAAGAGCTTGAAATATTTATTTACGCAGAAGGAGCTGAATATGCGACAGAGACGATGGCTTTAGTTCGTCAAAGATTATGATTTTGATATCAAGTACCATCCAGGACAGGCGAACAAGGTTGCTGATGCTTTGAGTAGAGTGCATTCTACGAGTCAGCCTTCACTAGCAGCGATGTCAGTTATGCTGCGGTCTGAGATCGAGAGGTTCGATGTGGAGATAGTGGCAGAGTTGTCCAGTATGCTCACCAACATTTCTCTCAGGCCGACCATTCTGGATAGGATACACGAAGCTCAGCAGAATGATACGGAGTGCGAGGAGCTTCGATTGAGTATGACGTTGGGAGACTCGTTGGATTTTGTAACACCCCTAATACTGTACCCCTTTTTACCCGTATAAATTTTTCATTTTACTTTACACTTTATAGACTTTAAATCTAATGCTAAACAGAATTGAAATCGAAACCGAAACCGGAATCGAAATCGAAGTTTGTTTGGTAAATCATTTAAATCATAAACTAAAATAATTTAAATAAAATTTAAAACATTTAAATATTTAATGAAAAGTAAAGCAGGGCAGAATCGGAACTCGGCTGACAAAAGGAGTCAGCGATCGATCTCTGTAAACTACAGAGATCGATCGCTGCATGCTTGCATGCAGCAAGCAATCGATCGCTGCATGCTTGCATGCAGCAAGCAATCGATCGCTGCTGCATACATCAAGGGCAGCGATCCTCCTTTTCCTTCGAGACTTTAACACTTCAAACATTTCAGCTTCAAACACTTCAAACATTTCTGCTTCAAACACATTTATTTGTTCTCTGGAATCCGATCTCCAGAGAGCAAATCACCTCTTCCCCTTTCACCAGTAATCACCATACTCACAATACGCACTCAACCGATTAAAACATAACCTAAACTCAATCGACTCGCTTCGGACTTTGCGAAGTCCAAACGCGTGGATAGCTCTAAAACCGAGCTATCCTTAACAACCTACAAACAACATTTAAACTTAATTTAAACAACCAAACAGTTCCAGAATTTCTATAACGTTTAAATAACGGTTCTAAACCAAAACATTTTATACATTCATCAAAACAGTTTAAACCAAAACGTTTTACATACATTTACCAAAACGTTATCTAACCCCTAACCAGATCCAAACAACCTAAATATTCTATACAATTATCAGATCAAACATCCCAAAATAACCCCAGAGTCCATACATACATCCCCACGGGTCAAAACGCGCCTCGACTACTCAGCGCACTCCCACGAGCATCATCCATCAACTGCCTCCGACATCAGGAGGAGGAACGTCGTCCTCACCTGGATCTACGTCACCTAGCAGATCACCTACACCATACAGACACATATGAGATATTGAAATCTCAGTAAGCTACGTAAATGCAGATGCATGCGTGCGTATGCCATTCAGAAATCATGCTCAGATTCAGATTACAGATACAGAATTACAGATTACAGATTCATTACGTCACAGACAGACAGAATTGTCACCGAAACCTCTACCCACTAAGCGGAGAGGGCCCATCCAGCGGTCGGACTACCCTTTCCACCTAGAGAGGGGGGGGGTACACGCTTGCAACACGCACAGCCGTGCCTGAGCCCCATCCCGCGTGACCAGAAACAGACAGATTACGTTTATTCATTCAGATTTCGTTACAGATTTCATTTCAGATATACGTTCCTTTTCTTAAAAACACGTGCAGAAATTCCTTTTCATGACTTTCGAAAACCGTGATGCATGAACAGTTCATATCAGCGGAAAGTAAACAAACAGTTCATATCAGCAGACAATATAACATAACCTATAAACAATTAACCTAACTACCCAACCTAAACAACGTAAAACAAGGAACCCTCAAGGATCCTTGATACGACGACGAAGTATGGTGTAGACCTTTCGGTCAAGCAAGTCACGAGAACTTACCTCGAGCGCGCAGAACCACAAGCTATGTCCACGAGAGTCGTGTGTCTGAGAAAAATACGACATTCACAGTTAAAACCAATTTAAACCATAAATGTCCAAATTTCAAAACTTAGCTAAAGAATTCTCCTAAATTCTTCACTTAGCTAATTAAAGCTTTTCGAACATTAATTATAGCTCGATTATCCAAATTAACGAGTTTTCCCCTAAAACCCGAAATTTTACCAATTTATAACTTTTTCGCAAATCGACTTTTCTTCGTCCAATAACGTTCAATACGTTCAATATATACGTAATTATAGCTAACCTATTAATTACGAAGCCTAAATCGCGTTTTTAACGGAAAACCTAATTTAAACCCTAACCCTAAATCGAACTAAAACTCGAAACAAACTGCTCAGAGATTGAAGCTACATACCGAGAGTAGCGAGAGAGGAAGAAATGACGAAGATCGGAGGAAAAACGGAGGAGAACGGAGGTCGGAATCGACAGAAATCGCCGGCGGCCGTGAGGGAGCTCGCTCACTGTTCGTGCGTTCCAGAGAAGAGAAGGAGAGAATGAGTGAAAAAGAATGGTTTGTGATATTTTATAAATTGATTTTGCAAATTACCATTTTGCCCTTCTTTGATTTTCTTCTTTCGTTTCGTTAATTGGCTAACCGTTCGAATTCTCCAAATTTCCAAATCTTGCCAATGATTCCCATTCATTACCAGGGCTCTATTAAGACTGTCCGTTCGCGATTCGGACCTCGTTTCCTATTTTTACGAGAACGTCTTTTACGCTACGAAAAGTGTATTTACTCGAAATATAGCGTTTGACCTCTGAAAATTCCCGTAAATTCCTTAAAATTCTTATTATTCGTTAGAATCGTAATGACGCTTTCTTTTTGTGAAACGGACCTGATTTGATATATTTACCAAAAATGCCACTAATAATATAATAATAATATAATCAAAGGTCCGTACAAACCGGATATTACATTCTACCCTCCTTATTCAGAATTTTGTCCACAAAATTAAATTACACAAACAGATCAGGATACTTAGTCATCATATCCTGCTGTCGCTCCCAGGTAGCCTCTTCCACCTCGTGATTCCGCCATAGAACTTTGACTAGCGGAATTTCTTTGTTGCGTAGAACCTTGATGGAATGCTCCAAAATACGTACTGGCCTCACCTCATAGCTCAAGGTAGGCTGCACCTCGATCTCTGTAGTCTCTACGATATGCGACGGATCGCGCAAGCACTTCCGAAGCATAGATACGTGAAATACGTCGTGGATACCCTCCATAGAAGCCGGAAGCTGCAATCTGTACGCCAACTTCCCGATCCTCTTCAGAATAGGAAAGGGTCCCACATATCGAGGGTTTAACTTACCCCTCCTTCCGAATCTCGCAACGCCTTTGAACGGAGAAACTTTAAGGTAAACCTCGTCACCTTCCTCGAACTCTAGCTCTCTCCGTCTGGTGTCAGCATAGCTCTTCTGTCTGCTCTGAGCTACCTCGATGCGCTGTCGAATAATGGCAATCTTCTCTGCCGTTTGCTGCAGAATCTCAGGTCCAACGACGCTGGCCTCGCCAACCTCGTCCCAATACAGCGGAGATCTGCACTTTCGACCATATAAGGCTTCATACGGAGCCATACCGATAGTAGCCTGGAAGCTGTTGTTGTACGAGAACTCGATCAGTGGCAAATACCTGCTCCACGATCCTTGAAACTCAAGCACACACGCTCTGAGCATATCCTCCAAAATCTGATTCGTCCTCTCTGTCTGACCATCAGTCTGAGGATGGAACGCTGTGCTGAAGTTAAGCTGAGTCCCCATAGCTTTGTGCAGACTCTTCCAGAACTTCGATGTAAACCTCAGATCTCGATCTGAGACAATAGAAACCGGCACTCCGTGCAACTTCACAATCTCTTGTACATAGAGCTCGGCGAGCTGATCCATAGACGATGTCATCTTCACAGGCAAAAAGTGAGCCGACTTTGTCAATCGGTCCACAATAACCCAAATGCCGTCATGGCCTCTCGTAGTCCTCGGGAGCCCCACAATGAAATCCATGGAGATCTGCTCCCACTTCCACTCCGGAATCGGCAGTGGTAACAGCGTTCCAGCGGGTCTCCGGTGCTCCGCCTTTACTTGCTGACATACTAGGCAGGTCTCAACGTACTTGGCAACCTCCCTCTTCATGTTCGGCCACCAGAAGTGCTGTCTCAAATCCCGGTACATCTTGGTACTCCCCGTAGTCAATGCACATCCTGAGGGTCCCGCCTTTCTTCTTGTCGAATAGAACAGGCGCACCCCAGGGTGAAACACTGGGTCGAATGAAACCTTTCTCCAATAACTCATCGAGCTGAGTCCTCAACTCACTCAACTCGGCTGGTGCCAACCGGTATGGGTTCTTAAACCTCGGTGCAGAGTTAGGATATACGTCAATAATGAACTCAATCTCCCGGTCTGGTGGTAATCCGGGACGATCATCAAGGAATATGCCAGAGAACTCTCTGACAACAGGAATGTCGCTCGGCTTCACTCCGCTGAGCAACTGACAATTAAAGACAGAGGCCAATAAATAGAGCACGCACCTTTGAACTGCTCGTTGACCTCCATAGAATAAGAGATAGGCGATCCAGTCAATCGGTTCCTCGCCTGATAGGAAAACTCGGCTTTATCCGGGGGTCGGAAGGTCACAATCCCGGAGCGACAATCGATGGTGGCGAAGTGCTGTGCTAGCCAGTCCATCCCCAAAATAAGATCGTACCGCTCTATGCTCATAACTATCAAACGAGCATAAAGGGTAATACTCCCCACCGAGACGATATTGCCCTGGAGAATACGATCTGAACGCATATGCTCTCCCGAAGGCAGCATCACACTGTACTCATACTCTGACGGCCCAGACTCTAACCCCAATCTAGCCATACATGCAGTCGATACGAAGGAGTGCGTAGCTCCAGTATCCATCAAAGTAAACACAGTAGCGCCCATAAGCAAAATAGTACCTGCAATCACGGCAGGCTGAGCCTTATCATCAACATCGCCAGGCCCGATCAACGCAAAAACCCTGGGTACAACCCTCCTCTGATCATCGCCTGGTAAATCTCGACCCGGATGCGGGCAATTTCTAACAAAATGGCCGACTCCGCCACATCTGTAGCATTTGTTCGTGCCAACTCGACACTCGCCACTATGTTCTTTCTGGCATCCGGGGCACCAGGGCATCTGAGAAGTCCCCTGTACCTGCTTTCCCTTGCCCCGATCATTTCCTCCCTCAAGAGGTCTCTTCGCACCCCTAGGCTGTGGCTGAGGTGGCTGTGCTCCAGGCTGCCATCCCTGATTCCGAGACTGAGGACGGATCTCTTGGAAGAAGCCCTTCGCTGGCTCCCTCGGTTTAACACAAGTGGCCCTGGCAGCCTCTATGTCCAGAGCTCTGGCTGTAACATCAGAATATGGCGCATCAATAATACCTGAGACTACCACGTGCATCCGAATCTCCGGATTGAGTCCCTCCATAAAGTGGTGCACCTTCTCCTCATTATCGCTGACCAGGCGAGGTGCGAATCGTGATAAAGCCTCAAATCTCCGAATATAATCCGCAACTGAACCAGTCTGCTTCAGCTGCGTAAACTCGTTCCTCTTGGCCACTCTCACTGTGCGGCTGAAATACTTGTCGAAGAATAAGAACTTGAATCGATCCCAAGTCATAACTGATACATCTGTAGTCGACTTGATCGAGTCCCACCAGAAACGAGCGTCCAACGCTAAGTGAAATGTGGCATAAGCGACCCTGCTCCCGTTGGCAACCTCGGCGTAATCTAGCATGTCCTCCATAACCCGGATCCATTCCTCGGCACGTGTCGGATCCGATGACTGGCCGTCGAATACTGGAGGCCGTAGGCCTTGAAACCTCTGCATACCCTGATTACTGGGGACTACCAACTCCTGAGCCCTCTGATTCTCTCGCTGGTTCTCTCGATTCACTAGGTCTGTAATTTGTTGCGCTTGCCGGTCCATATGCTGAGACTGGCGATCTAACAATTCCGTAAGACGACCCATCGCGTCGTCTCTAGGATCCCTTCCTCGAACCATATTTATAAAACTCCTATAGAATTTAAAACAAGTAATCCTAAGAAACTGAAATCAAACAAAGCAGTAAACAGACTTACAGTTGATGAAGGATGTCCGCGTAGTGGCTGCGTAGTCGAGCAGTCTACAGAATCGATTTTAAAACCCGGGGGCTCTGATACCATAAATGTAACACCCCTAATACTGTACCCCTTTTTACCCGTATAAATTTTTCATTTTACTTTACACTTTATAGACTTTAAATCTAATGCTAAACAGAATTGAAATCGAAACCGAAACCGGAATCGAAATCGAAGTTTGTTTGGTAAATCATTTAAATCATAAACTAAAATAATTTAAATAAAATTTAAAACATTTAAATATTTAATGAAAAGTAAAGCAGGGCAGAATCGGAACTCGGCTGACAAAAGGAGTCAGCGATCGATCTCTGTAAACTACAGAGATCGATCGCTGCATGCTTGCATGCAGCAAGCAATCGATCGCTGCATGCTTGCATGCAGCAAGCAATCGATCGCTGCTGCATACATCAAGGGCAGCGATCCTCCTTTTCCTTCGAGACTTTAACACTTCAAACATTTCAGCTTCAAACACTTCAAACATTTCTGCTTCAAACACATTTATTTGTTCTCTGGAATCCGATCTCCAGAGAGCAAATCACCTCTTCCCCTTTCACCAGTAATCACCATACTCACAATACGCACTCAACCGATTAAAACATAACCTAAACTCAATCGACTCGCTTCGGACTTTGCGAAGTCCAAACGCGTGGATAGCTCTAAAACCGAGCTATCCTTAACAACCTACAAACAACATTTAAACTTAATTTAAACAACCAAACAGTTCCAGAATTTCTATAACGTTTAAATAACGGTTCTAAACCAAAACATTTTATACATTCATCAAAACAGTTTAAACCAAAACGTTTTACATACATTTACCAAAACGTTATCTAACCCCTAACCAGATCCAAACAACCTAAATATTCTATACAATTATCAGATCAAACATCCCAAAATAACCCCAGAGTCCATACATACATCCCCACGGGTCAAAACGCGCCTCGACTACTCAGCGCACTCCCACGAGCATCATCCATCAACTGCCTCCGACATCAGGAGGAGGAACGTCGTCCTCACCTGGATCTACGTCACCTAGCAGATCACCTACACCATACAGACACATATGAGATATTGAAATCTCAGTAAGCTACGTAAATGCAGATGCATGCGTGCGTATGCCTTTCAGAAATCATGCTCAGATTCAGATTACAGATACAGAATTACAGATTACAGATTCATTACGTCACAGACAGACAGAATTGTCACCGAAACCTCTACCCACTAAGCGGAGAGGGCCCATCCAGCGGTCGGACTACCCTTTCCACCTAGAGAGGGGGGGTACACGCTTGCAACACGCACAGCCGTGCCTGAGCCCCATCCCGCGTGACCAGAAACAGACAGATTACGTTTATTCATTTAGATTTTGTTACAGATTTCATTTCAGATATACGTTCCTTTTCTTAAAAACACGTGCAGAAATTCCTTTTCATGACTTTCGAAAACCGTGATGCATGAACAGTTCATATCAGCGGAAAGTAAACAAACAGTTCATATCAGCAGACAATATAACATAACCTATAAACAATTAACCTAACTACCCAACCTAAACAACGTAAAACAAGGAACCCTCAAGGATCCTTGATACGACAACGAAGTATGGTGTAGACCTTTCGGTCAAGCAAGTCACGAGAACTTACCTCGAGCGCGCAGAACCACAAGCTATGTCCACGAGAGTCGTGTGTCTGAGAAAAATACGACATTCACAGTTAAAACCAATTTAAACCATAAATGTCCAAATTTCAAAACTTAGCTAAAGAATTCTCCTAAATTCTTCACTTAGCTAATTAAAGCTTTTCGAACATTAATTATAGCTCGATTATCCAAATTAACGAGTTTTCCCCTAAAACCCGAAATTTTACCAATTTATAACTTTTTCGCAAATCGACTTTTCTTCGTCCAATAACGTTCAATACGTTCAATATATACGTAATTATAGCTAACCTATTAATTACGAAGCCTAAATCGCGTTTTTAACGAAAAACCTAATTTAAACCCTAACCCTAAATCGAACTAAAACTCGAAACAAACGCTCAGAGATTGAAGCTACATACCGAGAGTAGCGAGAGAGGAAGAAATGACGAAGATCGGAGGAAAAACGGAGGAGAACGGAGGTCGGAATCGACAGAAATCGCCGGCGGCCGTGAGGGAGCTCACTCACTATTCGTGCGTTCCAGAGAAGAGAAGGAGAGAATGAGTGAAAAGGAATGGTTTGTGATATTTTATAAATTGATTTTGCAAATTACCATTTTGCCCTTCTTTGATTTTCTTCTTTCGTTTCGTTAATTGGCTAACCGTTCGAATTCTCCAAATTTCCAAATCTTGCCAATGATTCCCATTCATTACCAGGGCTCTATTAAGACTGTCCGTTTGCGATTCGGACCTCGTTTCCTATTTTTACGAGAACGTCTTTTACGCTACGAAAAGTGTATTTACTCGAAATATAGCGTTTGACCTCTGAAAATTCCCGTAAATTCCTTAAAATTCTTATTATTCGTTAGAATCGTAATGACGCTTTCTTTTTGTGAAACGGACCTGATTTGATATATTTACCAAAAATGCCACTAATAATATAATAATAATATAATCAAAGGTCCGTACAAACCGGATATTACAGATTTCCATTTATCGGATGATGGTATTCTGAAGTTCAGGCATAGATGGTATGTGCCTAACGACGAGGATCTGAAGAAGGAGATATTAGCCGAGGCACATTCTTCGGCATATTCTGTGCACCCGGGAAGTACTAAGATGTACTGGGATTTAAAGCAACACTTCTGGTGGCCGAATATGAAGAGAGAAGTTGCTAAGTACGTTGAGACCTGTTTAGTGTGTCAACAGGTAAAGGCAGAGCATCAGAGACCGGTCGGAACATTATTGCCACTGCCGATTCCGGAGTGAAAATAAGAGCAGATCTCCATGGATTTTATTGTAGGGCTCCCGAGGACGACGAAGGGCCATGACGGCATATGGGTTATAGTGGACCGATTGACAAAGTCGGCTCACTTTTTATCTGTGAAGATGGCGTCTTCTATGGATCAGCTCGCCGAGCTTTATGTGTAGGAGGTTGTTAGACTTCATGGAGTGCCAGTTTCGATAGTCTCAGATCGTGATCCGAGATTTACTTCGAAGTTCTGGAAGAGTTTGCACAAAGCTATGGGGACTCAGCTTAATTTCAGCACGGCATTTCATCCTCAGACTGATGGTCAGACAGAGAGGACGAATCAGATTCTTGAGGATATGCTCAGAGCATGTGTGCTGGAGTTTCAGGGATCGTGGAGCCGATATTTGCCTCTGATTGAGTTCTCGTACAACAACAGCTTCTAGGCTACGATTGACATGGCTCCGTACGAGGCGCTGTATGGTCGGAAGTGTAGGTCTCCGTTATATTGGGACGAGGTTGGCGAGGCCAGCATCGTTGGTCCAGAGATTCTACAGCAAACGGCAGAAAAGATTGCCATTATCCGACAGCGTATTGAGGTAGCTCAGAGCAGACAGAAGAGCTATGCAGACACGAGACTGGAGAGAGCTAGAGTTCAAAGAAGGCGACGAAGTTTACCTTAAGGTTTCTCCGTTCAAAGGCGTTATGAGATTTGGAAGGAGGGGCAAGTTAAACCCTCGTTATGTGGAGCCCTTTCCTATTCTGAAGAGGATCGGGAAAATGGCGTACAGATTAGAGCTTCCGGCTTCTATGGAGGGTATCCACGATGAATTCCATGTATCTATGTTTCGGAAGTATTTGCGCGATCCGTCGCATATCGTAGAGGCAACAGAGATCGAGGTACAGCCTGCCTTGACTTATGAGGAGAGGCCGGTGCGTATTTTGGAGTCTTCCATCAAAGTTTTGCGCAACAAAGAGATTCCGCTAGTCAAAGTCCTATGGCGGAACCACGAGGTGGAAGAGACTACGTGGGAGCAACAACAGGATATGATGACTAAGTATCCTAAGCTATTTGTATAGTTAAATTTTGTGGACAAAATTCTAAATAAGGTGGATGGAATGTAATACCCGACTTTTCGGGATATTAATATTATAATATACGATGGAATTTTTGTAAATATGTCAAATCAAGTCAGTTTTGAGAGCTGAGAGCTTTATTACGATCCTAACGATTAATAGGAATTTTAAGGAATTTACGAGAATTTTCAGAGTAATATCGCTATATTTCGAATAATTACGTTTCTCGTAATATAAAAGACGTTTTAGTAAAAATAGTAAACGATGTCCGTCTTGCGAATGGAAAGTTTTAAAAAATCCCAAATAATAAGTTGGACTTATTGGTGACATAAGAAAATTTGGAGAAACTGAATAGTTAGCCGATTCACGAAACGAAATACGAAACGAATATAAAATATGTACTAAGGGCAAAATGGTAATTTTGCAAACAAAATTTTATTAAAAACATCACAGGTCTTCTTCCTTCACCATTTTTGCACCAGAACCCTTCTCCCTTGCGATTTCCTCTTTGCCGTTGGCGATTCCTCAATATTCGACCTCTATTCTTCCTCCGTTCGTCCTCCGTTCTTCACGTTTTCTCCTCCAATCGACGCTCTAGGTATGAATCTATAGTTTTAGAGCATTAGTTTTTGATTTTTAGAAAGTTATACGATTAGGTTTTCGTTTAGGGTTATCGTAAATATCGAGATTTAGGGTTCGAAATCGATAGGTTTGCCGTAATTAAGGATATAGTGAACGTATTGAACGTTATTGGACGAACTTAATTGATTTAGAACGAATGTTAAATTTTGTGAAAATTCGAGATTTAGGAAAAACTTGTTATTATGGATTTGAGGTGCCGAGCGTGTAATTGCTCTGTGGAATAGCTCAATGAATTTGATTAAAGCTGTAGGAAATTTCTTTAGTTAAGGTTTTGTTAATTTGGACGTTTAGTAGCTTAAACTCGTTTTAACGCCGATGCTGTATTTTGCCTCAGACAAACAACGCTCGTGGACGGAGCTTGAGCTGCAACAGACACGAGGTAAGTTCTCGTGATTTTCTCTGGCCGATTGGCCTACACCGTACGTCAAAGTCGTCTAGAGGAGTTTTGGTGACGCGGATGTTTAAATTGTTTTGGTCGGGTAGTTAGGATTATTTCTGTATAGGTTATGCTTTTAAATGCTTTATTGTCTCGATGGTACGAATCATGTATGCTTACTTTCTGTCATATTGAACTGTTCACGCATCACGTGTTTTAAAAGAGCATGAAAATGAATTTCTGCACGATATTTTAAAGAAAATGGCGATGTTGCCTGGAGAGGGGCTCGACCTATTGTGAAGATCGACTACAGGTTTGTCACAATACCACATCTAACACGTACTCATACAGTTATAGGTCATGCGAGATGGGGCTCAGGCACGACTGTACGTGTTGTAAGCGTGTACCCCCCTCCTCTAGCTGGAAAGAGTAGTCCGACCGCTGGATGGGCTCTCTCCGGTTAGGGGGCTGAGATCTCGGTGACACCCACAGAGTAAAGATAAAGAAAATGCTTCACGATTTCTGAACTCATATGCATAGCATGCATTACATTTACTAGAGCTTGATGAGATTTTTATCTCATAGGTGTCTGTATGGTGTAGGTGACTTCGACATAGGTGAGGACTAGATCCCTCCACCTGAGAAGTGACGCAGTTGACGGAGGATGGTTGCGGGAGTGTGCTGGCGCAGTCGAGGTATTTCATGACCCGTGGGAATGTAGGTATTTTGGGATGTTTTGAGTAGAAAGCGTACAGATAGAACATTTTAGGGTGTTTGGTTCTGATTAGTTGATAGGTTTACATTTTAATGTTTTTAAATGTTTTAGAAACTGGTTTTGTAAAATGTGTGATAATAGGGAGATGTTCGTTTTTTAAACATATCCATGCAGTTCGTTTTCAAGAAAATGTATTTCATCTTAATTGAGTTTTAAGTCGTTATTTTGGGTGATTGAAGAAGTGAGGAAATAGATGGAATTATGAGTAAGTTGAGGTTGATGCTATTGTGATGTTTAGTGTGTTAAGTGTAACACCCGACAACTTCAGCCAGGTGACTTCCTAACTGTATTAACGGTCATGAATATTCAATCTTCACGGTTTAGAGTTTTATACCAAGAATAATTAATTTCATGTGGATTTAAACTAGGTTGGGTGGCAAAGTTGTAATAATGGTGGGTGATGACCAGTATATAAAGAAAAAGGAAATATTTTAAACCTCATTTAAACCACTGTAGCCGACACCTTCCTTTTCGGCGATTTCTTCTCTCCCGAGCTCTTGCTCTCTGCTTTCAGCATACTCTCTTCGACGATCGGTTTTCTCTGCCATTACTCGACTACTCTGTGCCCGAGGTATGCAATAGACAACGTAGCTATCTGTTAGTTTGTTAGCCCTGTTTTCTACTCGGCATTGAAGTTTTGGATTTTCCACTGGCCGACTAATAATAAGAATATTTGAAATCTGAGAGTGGCAATGCTTTTATCAAATCGATTCTGGACATTTAAAACAACCACCCCTGAGTTATCGGTAATCTAATCTGTCTGTTTTGGTTTTGGGATTTCAGACTACATTGAGTATTAAACTAAGAATTCGGGAATGACTCTTAGCTATTAGACCCTAGGATGACTTACGAGTAGAACTTTTAGGATTTTGTTTTAACTACTGTAATGTAAATGTTTTAGGTAAAGAAGCCTGAGGAAAAAGGAGCTCTCATTGCTAAGGACACTAGGTAAGTGAATGTATAGGATTTCCGACCAATAGGGCCCTACATCACAAAGATGCTAGATAGTAACTGATATGACGATTAGAGGTTATTATGCTACAGTCTAGTACTTATGTTGACGTTTAGTTTAATGGTAAGTTTTCATACTGGATGAATGTTCTGTTCTGTAGTCTGAATGAGTAAGAATTCCCATGTTCATGTATTATCAATGTTTTATACACATGAAAATGTTTTAAAAGCATGTTTTCTCATGAACAAGATAAGATGATAAAATCCCTGCAACGTGGTTGAGTGAGGGTTGGGGGCGGTTCGGCGTATGTCACAGTCCAAAGAATGACATATGAAACGACCCGCAGTAGGGACCATGATCAAACTCACTGTCGAACCCCCTTTACCGGCACAAATCCTCTCTCATTCCACACAACTTAATTGATGATTATGAACAATGATTATGAACAATGATTATGAACAATGATTATGAACAATGATTATGAACAATGATTACGAATGATGATTATGATTCATGATAATGGATGATGATTATGAACAAGAAAAGACTTATGACCATGTATTTCTCTGAATTATGCATTCATGCATTCATATTATTGTTGCATTCCTTACTAAGCATTAGGCTTATAGTTGAACCTTATGATGTAGGTGAAGAGTTAATAGGTGAGGATTCTCAATTCCAAGAGAACGTTTAAAGCTGGTTGCTGAAGGATGCTCAGTGTGACAGTGCAAGGTTGGATAGGCGATTAAGCTCCCTGGTTATGCTCATAGTAAGTCAGAAAAGTTTATGATGAATAGATGACTAAGTAGAACAGAATTACTTATAATAATGAGATTCGGATTTGAATGGTCTGTCTTTAGAGTCTGAATACGATTTTAAGGATTTTTGAATGGTTTGTTTGCTTAAGCCTTCCGCTATGCGTATTGTGGATGAGTTTATGATCCTTACTCATTGAGGTTTATAGTTACTGAGTTAAGATTCGGGTGAGTTGTGGTATGTTCTATTAGATGAGGTTGTTTGATGATTATGGTGTTTGCTGCCGTGTGATAGAAGCTAGATAAGGCAATCATCCGACTGACGTCATCGGCAGATGTAGAGTGTTTAAGCCATCGGATGATGGAAGTGCTATTTTGTCGTCTAGCGATCGGCAGATGTAGAGTGTTTAAGCCATCGGATGATGGAAGTACTGTTTTGTCGTCTAGCGATTGGTAGATGTAGAGTGTTTAAGCCATCAGATGATGATAGTGCTATTTTGTCGTCTAGCGATCGGCAGATGTAGAGTATTTAAGTTACCGGACGATGAAAGTGCTATTTTGTCGTCTAGAGATCGGCAGATGTAGTGTAATAAAGTCACCGGATGATGAGGAGGTTATTTGTCGTTTAGTGACCGGGTCATGTTTTAATTATACACGTGAGAAGCACGTGTCCACCGGATGATGTCTCCTTATTTCACCGGATGATCTCAAGAGTCTCTTTACCGGATGATATAAACATGGTTTCGTCGTCTAGTGACCGGTAAATGTGGTTTTATTCCTCAATCGACAAGTGCAGTCTAAAGGTTTAAGTTTCCCTTCACCAGCCGATACACATTGCACTGCCCACCGGCAGATGCGTAAAGTATTCCTTTGCCGAATGATGTCTAGTGAATTACGTGCGACATTTTGAGTTAAGTTATGTTTCAAAAAAAAATATATTACCGAAAATGAGTAGAATGTGAGTAATAAGAATTAAATGATTAAGAAAGATATGGTTTATGTGACGATCCCTCCGGGGTCGTTACATTAAGTGTATATGGGTGTAAGGAAAAGAAAGAAGGAAGGAAGAGAAAACAAGGAAACGAAATGAATAGAAGAGAAGAGAAGAGGAAGGAGCGAGGAAGAAAGGGGAGGCAGAGGAGATGGCGATCGATCGCCCAAGGGTGGGGATCGATCGCCCCTCTTGGTCATTTGGAATGTGCTCTGGAAGGAATTTCAGAGCGCATGCCGAGCGATCGCCTGCGATCGCTCGGCATTGAAGGTGATCGCCAGGGGCGATCAACCAAGCGAACAATCGCCTGGTTGCGATCGCCGTGGGCGATAGATCACCTGTTTTGGGCGATCGATCGCCCCTGCTTAAATGGGATGACTTTCCCATTTTGCCCTGCTTTCTGTTTTCAATTGTTTTAAATGTGTTTAATTTAATTGTTTAAATGTTTTAAGTTTTGTTTTAACGGTTTATAAACATAGATTTTAATGATTTCCATTTTTAAAGTTTTATTTCCGCACAAAAAAAAAGCTAGGTTTAAAGTTTTTAATTATAAAAAGAAAATAAAAAAAAATTATATGGGTAAAAATGGGAATAGTATTAGGGACGTTATATATTCCAGTAGTTAAGGATTTTACAGAAGTGTTCCTGGACGAGTTGCCCGGCTTGCCTCCAGATCGAGAAATAGAGTTCACCATTGAGATTATTCCTGATTCGGCGCCAGTGTCCAAGAATCCTTATAGAATGGCGCCGGTTGAACTGAAGGAGTTGTATGTCCAGCTGAAAGAGCTAACAGACAATGGTTTTGTATGGCCGAGCATTTCTCCTTGGGGCGCTCCAGTCTTGTTTGTAAAGAAGAAAGATGGTTCTTTAAGAATGTACGTGGATTACCGAGAGCTGAACAAATTAACTATCAGAAATAAATATCCGCTACCGAGAATTGATGACCTATTTGACTAGTTGCATGGGGCCAGTGTGTTCTCGAAGATTGATTTACGGTCAGGATACCACCAATTAAAAATCAAGGCCGCGGATATACCAAAGACCGCTTTTAGAACACGATATGGGCACTATGAATTTAGGGTTATGTCATTCGGTTTGACGAATGCCCCGGCAGCTTTTATGGATCTCATGAATAGAGTGTTTCAGGAGTTTCTGGATAAGTTCGTGATAGTGTTCATAGATGACATTTTGATATATTCCTGAAATGACGAAGAGCACGCGAGGCACTTGAGGGCTGTTTTGAATACGTTGAAGCGGCATCAATTATATGCTAAGTTTTCCAAGTGCAGATTTTGGCTGAATCAGGTGAACTTCTTAGGCCACTTAATTTCGAAAAAAGGAGTTTCAGTAGATCCGGCTAAGGTTCAAGCCTTGAAGGAGTGGCCTCAGCCGAGGAATACGAGTGAAGTGCGTAGTTTTATAGGCCTGGCTGGGTATTATCGGAAGTTTATTGAAGGGTTTTCAATCATAGCCAAACCCCTGACGAATTTAACAAAGAAGGAAGTGAAATACGTGTGGTCTAAGGCATGGGAGGAAAGTTTTCAGACCTTGAAGCAAAAGTTGACCACAGCGCCATTGTTGATTCTGCCCGTAGAGAATGGAATATTCAGTATCTATTGTGACGCCTCCAAAGTAGGATTGGGATGCGTATTGATGCAGGACGGAAAGGTGATTGCCTATGCCTCTAGGCAGTTAAAGACTTATGAGCAGAACTATCCGACGCATGACTTAGAATTGGCAGCGGTGGTATTTGCGTTGAAAATATGGAGGCACTATCTTTACGTTCAAAAGTGTGAAGTGTTTTCAGACCATAAGAGTTTAAAGTATCTTTTTACGCAGAAAGATTTAAACATGAGGCAAAGGAGATGGTTGGAATTCGTGAAGGATTACGACTTTGAAATCAAGTACCATCCAGGAAGGCGAATACGGTGGCAGATGCATTGAGTAGAATGCCCAAGACCAAGGAGTCAGTCGTTTGCTGTATGCCCGCTTTATTGATAAAGGAGATTCAGAGGTATGAACTCGAAGTAGTTTCAGAGCTTTCGGCCCTACTTGCTGACTTGACTATACGGCCTACTCTTTTGGACAAAATTAAGGAGGCTCAACAGATGGACTCGGAAGAAAAGGAAGCAATTGTGACCAAGTTGACAGATGCATCTTCTGATTTCAGTTATTCGGAGGATGGTGTTATAAAGTTTCAGGACCGTTGGTATGTTTCGAAGGATGAAGAGTTGAGGAAGTTGATTTTGGCAGAGGCTCATTCATCGTCATTTTCGGTACATCTGGGTAACACCAAGATGTACCGAGATCTGAAAGTACTTTATTGGTGGCCGAATATGAAGCGTGATATGGCCAGTTATGTACAGTCCTGCCTTGTCTGTCAACAAGTTAAGGCAGAACACCAGAGGCCAGGTGGGATGTTACAACCTCTACCGATTCCCGAGTGGAAGTGAGATTATATTACAATGGATTTCGTAGTGGGATTACCAAGGACAACAAAAGGGCATGACAGTATATGGGTTGTAATCGATAGATTAACGAAGACAGCTCATTTCTTACCTGTGAAGATGACCTACACGATCAATCAGTTTGCAGAGCTGTATGTTCAGGAGATTGTGACGACCGAGATCCCAGATTTACTTCGAGGTTTTGGAAAGGTCTACAAGGCGCTATGGGTACTAAGTTAACTTTTAGCACGGCATTCCACCCACAGACTGACGGACAATCTGAAAGAACGATTCAGATACTTAAAGATATGCTGAGAGCGTGCGTGCTAGAGTTTCAAGCCTCATGGAGCCGGTATTTACCGTTGGTTGAATTTGCGTATATTAACAGTTATCAGTCCACAATTGGTATGGCTCCGTACAAAGCACTATATGGCAGAAAGTGTAGGTCGCCGCTGTTTTGGGATGAAGTAGGGGAAGCTAAGTTGATTGGACCAGAAATATTATAACAACTATCTGAGAATGTGGCTCTTATCAAGCAAAGGATGGAAACTGCACAGAGTGGCCAAAAGAGCTATGCCGATCGAAGAAGATGAAAATTGGAGTTTGTAGTTGGTGACGAGGTGTTTTTGAAAGTTTCACTGTTCAAAGGCGTGGTTCACTTTGGTAAGAGAGGGAAGTTGAATCCACGGTTTGTTGGACCTTTCCCGATTACAGAGAAGATTGGAGCTACAACGTACAAGCTTTAATTGCCATTGTATATGGAGGGTGTACATAATGTCTTCCACGTGTCGATGTTGAGGAAATGTGTACGAGATCCGACGCACGTGGTAGAACCGATTAGTCTTGAGATACAACCGACCTTAACTTACGAAGAGAGGCCAGTGCAAATTATGGAGTATGATGTGAAAGTTTTACGCAATAAGTCAATCCCACTGGTTAAGGTGTTGTGGAGGAACCAAAACATAGAGGAAGCGACTTGGGAGCGCCAACAGGATATGATGGACAGATATCCAGAGTTGTTCAGGTACGAAATTTTGGGGACAAAATTCTAAATAAGGAGGGTAGGATGTAACGCCCAGAAATTTCGGTTATGGGTTTTGAGTTTTAGGTTTTTGGGTTTTCGCTCTTAGGAATATTTTTTTAAATGAGCAAATTAAGCCTGTTTTGTTAATGGGAAGTTTCGTTAGAACCCTAAGAATAAGTTAGAATATTTGGAGGAACAAGGGAGTTTCGAAGAAGCCAAATTTATAGGTGAAATAATGAAATATGTGGAAAAAAATTGATAGAGTGGCAAACTTGTAATTAGGAAAGCATTTTTTTTAATACAAAAATACAACCATTTTCTCTTCTCTTCTTCATTTTCATGCCAAGCTCCAGGGAGTTGTTCCTTTGTTCTTTTTAGGCGATTTCTTTCCCCCCTTTCACGGCGTTTCTTCAATCGCCCCACGTAACGCTCTGTTTTCTTCCGGTTTTCTTCCCCAAATCAACATTCTAGGTAAGCTCCAAGCTCTAGCCCCATTAGTTTCCGTTTGATAGTTTATTTCGGTTAGGGCATTTTCGATTTAGGGTTGAGAAATCGTAGGTTTTGTTAAAAATCGATAGGATTGCTTAATTATTGCTCTTTTATGGTGTTTTGGTTGTTATTTCGGTAGTTGGCAAGAACTAATGGTGTGGGTGAATATTTATGGTTAGGTTTTTGGTTGTTGGAAGGTGGTTGGAAGTCATGAATGGGGTTTTGAAATTTATGAGCGTGTAATGCTCGATGAAATGTCCAAAAGAAGTGAATTTGAGTTTTAGGAAAAATTGTCTTAGCACGAGTTGTCGTTTAGTTTCAATTTTGACAATTTAGAGTCAATATTAATAGCGTGTTGTGAAAATGCCTTAGATAACCCAAGCTCTCAAAGGACGGTGCTCGGCATAGCTAAGACTCCAAGTAAGTGGTGTTAGGTTTCCGGCTCCTAAAACCTTACATTATATCGATGTTAGAAATTAAATGTCTTAATGATGTTTTCACGATTTTGGGGTTTTAAATAGTCGGGTAGACTAGGACATTTCCTATGAGTAGTCGGTTAGACTCGTTTATGTACGTTATGAATGTTTGGATGATTGTTTGGTAGTACCATTCTTCATGTCTTCTCCTTTAAGGTTTAATGATAGGTTCTTGCATGAACATTTTAAGTAAACAAAGTAAAGTGATAATGTTAAGTAAAGTTGGCAGATGAGTAGGGCAGAGGGCACGTTAATGGCAACTCAGGGCACGAAACTACGTTAATGGCAATTCAGGGCAAGTGTTTGGTCTACAGGGTAGACGGGGTGGCGCCTATGCCTACTCATGCCTAAAGATATATATGTATATGTTATGTAAAGTGAATAAATGAAAAATGAACATGTTTTGAAAAATCATGCATTATGTATACTCATGCTTTAGTGCACCCTTTTACTAAGTATTAGGCTTAATGTGTTTATCGTATGATGTAGGTGACGAGAACGAAGGTGAGGAACCCCCTCCTGATGATCACGTGTAGTTGGTTGATGGGCGAAGCTCGTGGCGACGGGATGTGTTTTGGGCTAGGCAAGAGAATCCGTGGGTGTGCTCCAAGTCATTTTGTGGTAAATAGGTGTGTATTAGAATGATATTGAACGATGCGATAGATTTTTGGATGTATAGTGAAGTTTGACGTTTTGAGGATTTTATATTGGAGGTAGGCTTGGAGTGGTGTTATTTTGAATGATTTTGTTTTTGGGAAAGTTTTAGGGACTCGGACGTTTATGGAGATGTTTATTTTGTGGATTAAGTGGAATTGCTGTTTAACGATTTTAGGTCTTTTAAACTGTAAGGATACGCTCGGGTTTTAGAGCGACCCATGCAGTTTGTTTTTACGAATTTTAAATATGTGTTCAGGTATGTGTATGAGTCGGGATTTTCGGAGTTTTGAAGATTTTGTGTTTAAAAAGGTTGGGGAAATGATTTTTGGAAAGTTTAAGGTGAAAGGTAAGAGTTTGGAAAGTAAAAATAGGTTAAGAAGAAGAAGAAGGGAAGGTGGGCGCGCTGGCCAGGCGTTGGTGCGCGTTGGTGCGCGCTGGCCGGGCGCGGCGCGCTCACACGGGGTGCGCGTGCGGCGGGCGCGCCCAGGAGTTGACCACGCGATCGATCGTGAATTAGGGTCATTTTTAGTCGGGAAATCCGAGCCGGCCCGATCGATCGGGCTTGGGGTGCGATCGATCGCAGTTTGGCACGTGTTTGACACGTGAGGTTGGTGTTGGGAGCGCCCTGGCGCGCGCTGGGCGTGCGGCTGTGGCAAGCGCGCACGGCGCGCGCGCACCGCAGGGCACCCATGTGCTTTTTTTTTTATTTTTCTACTTTTCAAAACATTTTTCGACCCGACCTTTTACGATACTTTTTAAATATATTTTACGGGCGATCCCCACATAATTTAAAGAATTTTAAGGGCCCAAAAACCGAGTCGACGTTTTTCCGAAAAAGTATTTTTACCTCGTTTTGATGATTTTAAAGTTGACGACTCTTATGCCCGTCATGTTTAAGTTAAAGTTAGTCTATTTTGGGTCGATCGAGGCAGGTCATTTGTCTAGGTCCGTTTTATTTTAGAGCGTTGAGTAAAAAGAAAAATTTTACGTGAAAATCCGATAGTTTAAAGTTATGAGTACGTCATGGTTTGTCCGTGGTGGCCCTGACCGGGTTGGGGTCGTCACATTGAAAATGGATGCAGTCGCTTGGAAGAGAGAAAACAGAGAAGAAGGGATGGAAATGTGAATGCTTTCACGATGAAGAGAAGAAGAAAAGCTTGTCTTCTTCCACAAGATTGCCAAGTGTCAATCACCCATTGGCTTTCTTCCACCAACCTTAATTAGCTTCCAACTTTACACCTTCTATTGGTTTAAATTCAAATTGTTTTGTTTTGGTTGCACTTAGTTTGGTTTTCCAATTGAATTGTTATTTAAATTCTTCGATTCGTTTTTCTCCAAAAATTCACTTTTTCCGTAAGGTATCACAAAACTCCAATAAGAATACGCATTTTATTAATGACCAATAAATCTCATTCAATAGTTTAAAGAATAATTACATGGCTAAAATGTCGAGTGTTACAAGTAAACTAATAATGTCGATTGAAGGTGATGAAACAAATAAATGGACATCTTTATGCATCATATTGCTTGTCATTTAACAAACATTTGCAAGGTCATACTTCATGCATTCAATGTATGCATAGTGAGAATGGTTAAATCATGCATTATATGTATGTGTGTGTATATATATATATATATAAATAGTATTAGGGGAGGTATGATTGATCACATTGCAACCCAATATATATTCAAGTATAAGAATGAAAAATGAGTGAGTCATGGCATTTAGGTAGTGATTTAAATCGTCATGTGTCTAAGGCATTCACATATGGATTAATTCCCACATATAGAGGAACATGACAAATAAAAATAAATATAGACATTAATAGTATATGTCTGGTGAGTTATGCAACGAATAGTGAGATTTAGACATTAATCATAATGTCTAAGATATTTATGTAAAATGTAAGTAGGGTGTCTGAGGGTGAACAATGGAATTAGACATTAATAAAATATGTCTAAATAATTTTAATGAAATATAAATATTTGTTAAATATAAACCATGGAACTCAAAAGTAAATAATTGTAAATAAAATTTTTATTATTTATAATTATAAATGTGTCAAGAATAAATGACATACAAAGGAGTTGCACATGAAGAAATGAGTATTGAGAATTAATAACATTTGAACTGTTTTGAGTTGGAATTTAGATGTAAAAATATATGTTGCACGTAGAGTTAAATTGTGCATAAAGATTAATTGCACAAGAGAATGAGAGAAGAATTTAGTTATACTATGATTACCTAAATCATATGCATAAATATTTACATAAATGCACAATACACTTCTTAAACAAAGATGTGTGACACATAGTTGAACATTAACAAAAAAATATTTAAAGTTTTCATTATAAAACATAAAACACTAGATGTGTAATCACGAGAATTGATCAAAGTTAATGAATGGACGCGGTGATTGTGAGTACTAATCATGAAGGGAAATTAATATATGATTAAATGTGATTTCAGTTTAGTTTAGAGAATCCTTAAATTATGATTCTTACTGAGCTTTATGAAGCTAACTCTGCTGTTTTTTCTAATTTTTCAAGAACATGTAGTGACAACTTACGCGATAAAGGTAAATGCAAGATGCTTTAACTGGTTTGCCACAACATATGTTTATTAGAGTTTGAGTTTTGTTTTATCTTTTCTTGTATTTTATTTTAGTTGGCTATGTCTGTATATATAAATTTGGATAAACACTTGTACGTAATAAGACTTGCATATAAACTGTGAGTTGGTTTTATTATTTATTGAGACACAGTTGCATGTCATTTATTATTTTTGTTGCGCCGATGGTTTATTTAGCATTCTCCGAATAAAGAATCCACGTCACTATCTCAGTCTTTAAGGGTGTTGAGATCGGGGTAGTGACATGTTCTACCTTGCATTTTTGTCTGGATCCGCTACCGAGTCATTACAAAAATAAATTGGTATCAAATTCTAAAGTTCAATTGTTTTTGGAAGTGATCACTTAAACATTTGGTAGTGTAATATTTTTAATATTTGTTTGCAGTCCATGAAAGTTTTTTAATGACACCTAGACATTAACTTTATAGATAAGTCATAATGCATACGAGGAGAAATACTCGTAACCGTACTCAGCAGATCAATTTTGATCATATCGCTACAATGATGGAGGCATTGTGAAAGGTTCCAAAATGAACAGGCCCATGTTCGAGGGTGGAGCTAGCCCCGTGGGAAATGAAAATTGGCTTCAGGAGATGGAGATGGAGATGGAGATGAATTTTAGTTTCTACAAGTTTCGAAAGACTTCCTGTAATGGTTAAACTATGGAGTTGGAGGAGTTTATAAAGATCTTCAAGAACCAGTATAGCGTAGGAGTTATCAAATGTGATTATAAAGACATTCAATAAGTTGACTCAGGGAGGAATGACAGTCATGGAGCACTATACTTGATTTTCAGAGTTGTCATATTCTAACGGGATGTATGAATGTGCTCAGATAGTAAAGTTTCAACAAGATGTGAGGCCAAAAATCCACAGAGCGTTGTCGTCCTCAAATACGAAAATTTCCTAGAAGTTATTAAGGCTACCTAGAGGATAGAATTAGTTCTTAATGCCAACTAGAGGAGCTTCCATACGAAGATGGAAAAAGAACGAAGTGAGAAAGGTAACGAACAAGAATTAAGGGAAATGGAAGGGGCAGGGGTCCAATGGAGATCAGGCCTCAGTGCCAGCGGTGGGTCGTCAGACAGCTGCTGTTACAGTCCTTACACTAGCCATACTATAGACATTCGGCGCATTTGAGAAGAAATTGCCAACAAAATTAGCACCAGCCACCTCGTCAATCTTTTTCATCTTCACAGGGAAATGCTGCTCGAGCAATTACTAGTGGATGACGTATTTCTAGGGGTCAATCATTTCCGTAGTACCAGGGGCAACTGACCCTTTTGCCACAACAACCAATTTTCTGTTTCCATGAGGTTAGCTCCATCCTCAAACACGGTAGGATAATTCTGGGAACTTCATGGAAAAAGGCCATCTAGGTGATACTGTGGTCTGCCCTTGACAACTACTGGAGAGATTTCTTAGTGCCTCCATTATTGCTGAGATAAAATCAAAGTCATCTCCTGAAACAAATTTTCAGTTTCCATGGGATTAGCTCCACCCTCTAACATGGGCAGGTTCATTCTGGCAACTTCACGAAAAAAGGTCATCCGGGTGAAATTGGGGTTCTGCCCTTGACCACTACCGGAAAGGTTTCACAGTGCCTCCATCGTTTTTGCGATGGGATTGAAGTTTCCCTCTTGGAGACGGTTACGTGTGTTTCTCTTCGGTGACATTATGACTTATTTGTGAAATTATTTTCAGGCACAACATACAAACGTCAAAAAATATTACATCACCAAATTCTTATGCTATCACTCTATATGAACAATGGAACCATAAGATTTGATACCAATATATTTTTGTCATGACCAGAGAACGAATGCAGACGTAAACACCAAGTGGAATGACTCGATCATTAAAAAGAATTAGATGACCCATGCATGGATCGTTTGGATCAGAAGACTTGACCAAAATTAAAGCATAGCCTACATGAGATAAGCCAAAACTCATATAGTGATCACAAAATATTAATATCAAGCGTTGTGTGGGAAAGGAAAAATGCCAAATACCTAATAATTCTACATACCCCAATCAAACAAAGAGTTCTCACCAAAAAAAGAAATAAAACACTCAAATAAATGGGAGCTCCTCCATGAACTCCACTCCTGACCTTTTCGATCATCGAAAAAAAAAAAGTTGTAACACTCGAAAATTTATTAGATAGTTTAATAATGTGCATTGTATTTATGTGTAATTATCATAGATTATTAAGTAAAGAATATTGATGTAGACTAAAAAGCCAACATTGGAGAGGAGAAGTTGGCATTTAGAAGAGATAAAAAGGGAAAGTGTTAAGTATTGATAAGTATGAGAGATTTTATTTAGAGGTTGAAAAGTCAAATTAAGGGGTTGTGTTTGGCGTTGGAATAAAAGGAAACCAAATGGGCTAGTATTTAATTTGGTTTAACTTAACTGATGGTTAAGATTTAATTGGGGTAGGTAAGAAAGAAATGATTTGTCTTCCAATAGGGTGAAGACATTTTTTAGCTTTGCTTCTCTCTTCTCTTCATCTGAAGCGTGTCTCCAACGTAATTCCTCCTATTTTGAAGATTTTCAAGGTGAGTTTAAGTTTTGTTTTAAGAGTTTAGTTATCCTTTTGGTTCATGGATGACAAAAGTGAGTTTTGGTGAAATTTTTGGATGAGTTTGTAAACTCTAATTCTTTGTTGAATTTTTCTCTTCAATTGGATGCTAATACATGATATAACAACGTATTGGATGGTTTTAGTGGAAAGAAGTGGATTGTCGTTAGGTTTGTGAAAAATTTGAAAATTTGGTTTTTACTAATTGAAAGATCAAGATTAGTTATTTGATGCCTTAGTGTAGGTGGAACACTAAGTGGGACACCAATTTATTTTCGTGATAATAGACAACGATAAACTGCAGAAAATAATGAGACAGAAAGTTGGTAACTCAGTTCGACAATTGCCTACGTCTACGGGGCCACGCCCAGACATAAAAACATTTCAAAGAGTTCACAAAGTTACAAGACAACCGGGCTTATATAAATAAAGACTCCCTCTTGTTTTTGTCGCCGCCTCTCACTAACTTCCTCAGTGAATCTGTTTTTGCGAGCTCCTCTTGACTTTAGATTGATCCCTCCCGGAATCTGAATGCAACAAGCTCCCCTTGTCGTTAATGACTCCTCCCTGAAATCCGTGTATGGCAAGATCCCCTTGCCCATGATCAGAACTCCTCCCGAGTTCCAGGTAGCCTCCTCCCGAGACTGAGTTTTAATGAAAGAAACTGAATCGCACCTGGGACACCGTCAGCGACACTGGTCGTTGTCGTCGGATGTAACAAACTAACACACTCAGAATATCATCAATTTCAGCCACGAACAGAGTGTGTAAACATTCAATCAATGATCGAATGAATAATAACAGATCCACACACAGAAGCAATTGGAAGAGAAGAAACAACGGCTTGCGACACAAGAAATCTTCTTCAAAGAATAAGCAATCCGCGCGCTGAAGAATAATCACCGACAACTCGTACTAAGCGTGAGAGAAAGGATTAACAATTACTGGACACACGCAATCGTCGGTGAAAAATACAATGGCTCAAATGATTAAAGACTTTCGGCTTTCAAGAATAATGACTTCAGCAACTTTCAACTGTGCAGGAAGAATGCATAATATAATCAAATCGGATCTCAATACTCTGTGTGACATTTTAGGAAAGTGCCTTCAATATAATCAAATCGGATCCCAATACTTTAGAAATATATTCCTTGTTAGTTGTGATCACATATCACGCCATAATGCATTCCATATCTAAAGCTACTTGATTTCTAAGTAACTACTTTCCAAATCTATCAAACTTCCTAATCTTTAAGATCTCCAATCAAACATAATTTCTTGGATGGCAAAAAAACAATCTTCCATAGATTTAAGTCACGCAATGGGAAATACTATATTAATTCCCTTAAAATATGTTTGCCAAAAAATATGCCAACACATAAACATTTACACTAATATTTTCTTCAAACGATAAAGCTTCAACTGAGTATTTTAAACGATGTATTTTTAAGTCCAGAAAAAATTTTAAATTTTACAATAATTTTCGATACGAAATGAGGGTCGTTACAAAAGTGTTTTGGAATAAGTGATTAACTCAGCAGAGAATCTTATAATATATTTCATTGTATGTAAAAACTAACTGCATCATTTAATTTTAAATCAATTAGCCATTGAGAGAAATGTAATGCTTGATCATTTTAAAAATAGGCTCTACAATAAATTTGAAAACATTATCACGTACATAAGTAGTTATATAAATTCACTTATGTACCTTTACACATTGAATGCCCAGAAGGCATGTAATAGAAAGAACGGCTGTCTGGAAGACCAAATAATCGCATAAAAGAGAATGAACGATTGTACGAAGAGTAGTCAATCACATATCGTCCATAACAAAAAAAAAAAACACCTTGACCAAGCTTATGGATTCAAACACAATGACACATCATCACTATCTCAATACCTCGTCGCGCTTACAAACAAAACACTTTTGCTCAACAAAAGGTGTATAACAACCGAAGGCCAGTACGACATATATATGAAATGAAAAATGTATAAAATACATGTAAAACTTACATATTTATAGTATCAATATGGACATGTTGTTAAGCAAGACACGATGAATTTTATGTGTAACATCTTACAAAATAAAAGTTTTGAAAATTATGATGCAATGAAATACAACAAAGAAACTCCTATCTCGCCGACAATTGTCGTTGTTACCAGCCTGCTCGTAATCCGTAAAATCTTCAACAAGACCGACATTAGAAATACCTTTGCATAACACTAGAGAAACAGTGGAAGAGTTCCATATTAGGGCTAGGAGCCTAAGCCAAAAAGAATCAACAACAGAATCCCCATGAGATTCACTGTGTGCTCGACCAAGACCTTGCAGCAGTCGGCCTGATCGTTGATGCGGTAGCCGAGTCTGCTGTCGTGGTCTCTTGCAGCGAATCATGGGCTTCTCCCGCGACTGCCACAACAAAAGTTCTGATTTCTATTGCGAACACCTAGAGCAGAAATCTGGACTACTGTCGTAAACACCCAGAGTAGAAGTTCAAATTGCTGTCGCGGACGCCAAGGGCAACATCCCCAATGATCGTCTGGATGGCGGAAGAACACATTCCAGAGAAGGATTCCGCAAAAAATTCGTTCTTTTCACTCATTTCCACTCCTAATTGATGTAAAAACTTGTACAATCTAAAGATCGACCAAAGTAACATAAAACAATCAAAGATTTCAAGGTTGCAATCTTGAAATCCCAATACGACATCATGAAAAATTGAAGAGAAAACTAATGGAAACAGAGGGTTAAAGTTGATGTACCCTTAAAGACCATTGCTGGAACACGAAGAAAACGAAGATAAGAACTCAGATCGGATAATAAAATGGTGAAAATCGCTCTTCCTGGGCATTCTCTCTCGCTCTCGGCTTTTCACCAAAACAAATGGTTCTTCCCCTTTTTATTAGGTAATAAAAATAATAGATATCTTTCTATCATATCTTCTTTCCAATCACATGTTTACTAAAAGTATCGTTTACGTTCTAATTATTAAATAAATATAAAATAAATATTATATTATCTATATATATAATATAATATTATATTATATATTAAAAAAAATCGATAAATTCTTATTCATAGTAAATCTGAATATCATTTAAACTTCATTCAAGATAACATCACTTTGACGAACTTTATTTCCAAGTTTTACCTTCGTATTAACTCTCAATTTTTGTGATTTGATCATCTTACTAAAGAGTAAAATCACACGTTGCCAAATGTTAACGAATTACGACAATTCGAGTCAACACAAAATAATTTGATTACGTATAACACAAAATTTTATTAAGAAATTTCATTATTATAAAAATGGCAGATGTTACGAGCCCTAGCTCAACTCCAAGACTATCTTTTGAAACTTGAATTTCCTCGAGAGTAAGTATCTTCTCAAAAAATTCATTATTGTTCAAAATTATGTCTCTACTTATTAAGGTTTTTTTGTTCCCAAGTTCTAAACTCCAACATAATTCTAAAGGACTGAATTAGAATCTTGTTTCCTAGTGAGCTCCACCTCAATTCCTAAACTATCTTTTGGAACTTGAATCTTCTCAAGAGTAAGAATTTTCTCAAAAAATTCTTTCTCGTTAAAAACATAGAAACATCCACTTTATGGGAATCAGATGTAATTTTTTCTTTCTCACATGTGCATAGGGTGTACATCTAAACACTACGATTGTTCAGATCCAGTGGGTGACGAGGCCCAAACTTTCACTAGTCTTTTAGCACAATGTAGAAGATAGAAACTTGTTGTTCAAGTAGCAAGGTGTCGTCACAGCTTCCACCTAAAAACCTTTAGGCAACAAACAAAAGACATTGTACTCGTACAGATGCAGCTGTTTATTCTCTTATCTAATTCATTTCAATGACGAATTCCTACTACTATACGATGTCTTGCTGTTCGGTCTATTGCACATAAGAATTTTACGCGAATAGAATGTATGACAATTATTGGTCACGAGTCTTTTTATCTTATGGCCAATTTGATTTTCAATTAAAGGTTTCTATATTTTGAAAGTAACAAACACCTTAGTCATACTTTTAAGAGTATAGACCCATACTCTTCTTGAAAAATCAATTAAGTAGAAGAAGTGCTTAACCTCCATTAGAGGCAATAAATGCTCGCCTCTCTAAATCGGAGTAAATATAATATAGTGTTGGTTTTGTCTTGGTTGCATTTGGAAACTTAACTCTGCGTGTTTTCAAAAGATACAATGTTCATAGAGGTTAAGTTTTCAACTTTATCTTTTCCTAGAAAATCACGTTTTCCTGACTCCACTACGACCTTCTAACTCACTTGTCCCAATCTTTGGTGTCAGGGTACAATTGAATCTTGTTCAACTTTGTTAACACAAGAAACTTCTCCGAGAATAGTAGCCTATCAAGTTTTAAAGTCTACTTTTGTGAACTCGCTTCCCACGGATTTAATACAATACATGTCGTGGCCCATGCCCATAAGTCCATGATTTTTAATATTTTAATCGTTTTATCTTATCTGTTTTAATTTATTTGTTCCATTAGTTTTATCTTTTCAAAAACAAATTTAAAGATTTATTTAGTCTTTTTAGAAATTTTTTTAAAGATTTTAAATCATAACTTAAACTTTATTTAAAAAATTACGGAGAATAAAAGAACTTTTTATGATTAATATAGAGAAATATTTTTCTATTTTTATTTACTTCTCCGTTTCGAAACAAACCTTTTGTTGCGCAATATTGCTAATAGCCAATGATAGAAAAAATAACTACTAAGCACTTGGCTCAAAATGAAAAGTTTGTGGCAAAGGTGATTCTTTTCGCTTGTTTATGAGCAATTTTTATATCAACAATACCAACCAATCGTAAGGTAAATGACTATATATAAGAGTTTTATCGATTAAATGTTTGAGCTAATTTGCATGAGGAAGCATATTAGTTAATTCACAGTCATTTGTAGTTGCTTGCAAGCTTGGTTTCCAAGTTCGATTTAGAATATATTTATTTACCTCGTGTTCTAATTGGGCTTTTAACGTCGATTTTGCTTTATGTGTCAATGACGTTTCCGAATTCGATACCCATTTTTAATAGTGCATCTCGATTGATCGATAAGACTGCTGTCATCATTGAGATAGAAGTTTCTTTACTGCACTGCAATGCCTAATGGTTTTTAAAAAACTCTATTTTGTGAATTATCACGAGAAGTCCTTTCTAACATAATGTCCATTTTTATACTATATGTAGGCTAGTTTTACATATTTATTTTATGCATGCATGGTATTTCATTTCTTTGATATTATATATGGGTCAGACGGACTTCCAGTTATTTTTCACAATATTGGACCCTTTGTTCGTTGGACCTCTAGTTATTTTGAGTTGCATGTGATAGCACTAGGACTAAACAACTAAAGCCATAAAAGGTTGTTTACCTTTGCACCTTTTGCTGAATAAATATGTTTGTTTGTATGTGCGACGTTGGATTGAGACAGTGATGACATGTCATTGCGTTATAATCCCTAAATATGGCAATGGTCTTTTGTTGTTGTGTTTGATACGCGATTGATTGGTCTTCAGATAGTCCATCTTTCTGTCTCATGTGGTGGATTGAATATATGAATCATCACCATTCTTCTACTGTAACACCTGACATTTTCGGTCATGTAATTGTCCTTAAAATTCACATAACAAAATAAATTTGTTATAAATACAATGTACATTTTATTGGAATTTGGACGCGGCCAATTTAAGGGTTTAAGAAAAAATGGAGCGAAAAAGAGGGAATTAAAACGTACGAGATTTAAAGTCGAAATAACAAAACTTATCGAAAAAGTTTTGTTAAAACCATTACCCAAACACACACACACACACACACACACACACACACACACACACACACACTCTCTCTCTCTCTCTCTCTCTCTCTCTACGGGCTTCATTAGACAATACCCCCCTCCCATTCTTTTTTTTTCCCATTTCTCCTTCTTTGCTTTTCCCTTTCCAGGTGACACCAATTTCTTCCCTCATGTCGACGACAAAACGTCAAGCTCCTCCTCTCTGTTTCTTCCGTTTTCTTCATTAAAGGTAAGCCTGTATGTTAGTTTATGGATTCTGGCTAATTAGGCGTTGATTTCGTTGGAGATTTTAGGGTTAGGGATTTAGAAATTCGTCGATTTTATGCTAAAGCATGTTAGAACGTTATTTAAGAGTTCGAATGGATAAACTAAAGAGAAACTAAACACGTTTGATGAAAAATGAAATTTCGGTTCGAAAATCTGAACTAAACAGAGTAACCCACGAATTTTAGAATTCTGCTATCGTTTCGGGTCTCCTTTTTATAAATTGATGATTCCATGTTAATCTAGATGTAATAAGCTTTATGAAACATGTTGAATCATCGAAAACGGATAAGAATCGAGGAAGACCATTCGAAAATTGGATCTAGAATGCTTGTGAAATGTGATTTTCGGTTTGTGTTATCGAGTTTTCCTAATGCGAAATCAGTTTAAGCTATTTGAATGAAGTTGGATTACGTTTTCTTAGTTTATTAGCCAGTATCGACGTAATGTATATAATGGTTCGAATGTACGTATTATAGGTTCGTGAGACGCCAAAAAAAAAAAAAACGTTCAAGGTTTTGCAAACTCAACGGAACTCAGGTAAGTTTGTATGCACGTGTTTGGCGCTTAAGGCCTACATCATAGGGGTAATAGGTTTTTGTGTTTTACGGGGTACGATGATGGGTAGATAGGTTGTCGAATGCATCTTAGGTTAAGAATGTTTGCTTTATGCTAATATCTTGATGAACTGTCGACATTTATGCTTCGAGGACCTGTCTTTTAGTTATGTTATATTTTATGCATAATGTATGTTCATACATCACATTTTCAAGAGTCATGCAAAATGTTTTATGCACATATTTTAAGGTAAGAAAGATAAAAATATAAATGTAAAGTATGATTAAGTGTGGGACGGGGTTTGACATATGTTTTGTCCTTCTCTGGGATTATGTTAAAAATCGTCCTCGCCGTGGACAAACATGTTATTTTATCCATCACTGGAACAAGGTAAAATTACTAACCCGCGTCATGTACGTTATGTCTTCTACTCCCCTATAAGCCCCACTTATACCACATGTTCACTTAAATGTAAATGTAAAGTATGTTCATGTTTTGAAGCGTTCATGCATTGCACGTGCATCTTTTGCATCTATATGACCTTACTGAGCTTTATATTCATTAGTTGAACTCTATGATGTAGGTACAGATCATACGGATGAGAACTCAGAGCCTCAGGCCGTTGTGTAGGCGCGGTTGGGTGGACAATCTTGTGGGGTTGTTTGCGGCAGTCAGACAAATTTTGACCCGTGGGTGACGTCTCGAGGTTTTGTTGAGCTCCGACTTGCAAAACACGACTCTAGAACTCGAAAAGACCGTTAGTTCCCTAGTGCTGGAAAAACCGAGAAATCCGAGAATATAAATGTCAAAGAAATACTAAACAAGCTCGGAATGAAATGAAATTTTAGGTGAGTGTTGTGAAGTGAGTGAGATGTGTGCTGGTGAAGTTTGTGGTCCAGATCCGTTGATTTGAGTTAGTTATGAATATTTTCCGAGAATCGGCCGGTGAGTGCTTCAATGGAGCTTCCGGCAAGAGTTTCTTCCAAGGAAGAAAACTCGATTCAAGGAACCGGTTAAGGCCACTCCTTGCTGTTTTCCGCCCTCAAAAGAGTGGAGAAGGAGGTGGCAAATTCCACTCCAACTAGCTACCAAGCTAGAAGAATGGTTCGGGGGCGCGACCCCTCGGTTGTTGTCAACCGAGCTTACCTTGGAAGCTCCTTGCTCCAAGCTTCTTCTTCTTCAATGAGAGAAATCCGTGGGTGCTCATAAAAATCATCCAAAAAAGTTACAAACACCAATGCCATGAATATATAGACCTAATGGTGGGCTTGGGCTTGGGCTTGGGCTTGGGCTTGGGCATGTCTTCAACTTCAATGGGCCAAACCAAGCCACCAACTAATTCTATCATTCATCTAATCCTAACATCCATATAATCCTAACATGCATCTAATCCTAACATGCATCTAATAAAGTTTAACAAGAAGGCCAACGTTTGCCAATAAGTTTGAAATTTAAAAAAAAGCAACAAATATTAAAGCTCGGGAAGACAAATTCCCATGTGAGCATTAAGGTGTCTCTTTAGTCTTTCCACATGAGGAGATGCTTCGGTTGGTCAACGTCTCCAGCTTTAATCTCCCACTTCAAGTCGTCCACGGTGTCCTCCAAGTCTTCACACGAACCATGACTTGCAAAAGAGACAAGTGTGTTAGTCAAATTGTGGACTCGGGTCTGGGATCGTGTAATGGGCCTACGGGGCACATCATCCTCCCCAGGTGATTGAGGATTTGACCTCAAATCCTTTAAGTCAGGCCTCTCGGAGTTTTCTTCATCGCTTATATAGGGTGATAGGTCCATGACATTGAACGTTGCTGATACTCCATAATCTCCAGGCAGTTCAATCTTATAAGCGTTATTTTTGATCCGCTGCAACACCTTGAAGGGTCCATCCGCACGAGGAAGAAGTTTAGATTTTCTTTTGTCGGGGAATCTATCTTTTCGTAGGTGTAACCAAACCAAATCTCCTTCATTAAAGATAACCTCTTTTCGGCCTTTGTTTACTCGTTTGGCCACGCTCTCTTCTCGATGGCTTGACGCACGTTCTCATGTAATTTCTTAATCTGTTCGGCCTTGTTTGCTCCTGATGGGTTGGCTAGTTCATTAATGGGTAACGGAACAAGGTCCAACGGTGTACATGGATTAAACCCATAGGCAACCTCAAAGGGCGTTTGCTCAGTAGTGGAATGAAGGGTGCGATTGTAGGAAAATTCTAATCTGGGAAGGACTACATCCCAACTGGATAGTTTCTTACCTACAATACTGCGTAAGAGGGAGCCTAAGGTCCTGTTAACAACTTCCGTTTGACCATCAGTTTGGGGGTGGAAAGATGTGCTAAAACACAGCTTCGTCCCCAACTTCTTCCACAAAGTGGTCCAGAAGGAGCTCAAAAATTTAGTGTCCCGGTCCGACACTATGGAATGCGGTATACCATGTAGGCCAACAATTTCTTTGAAAAATAGGTCAGCTATAGAAAAGGCGTCATCCATTTTTGCACAAGGAATGAAATGTGCCATCTTAGAGAAACGATCCACAACCACCATGATCGAATCCTTATTACGAGCAGTTCGTGGCAATCCCAAAATGAAGTCCATACTAACTTCAGTCCAAGGGTGTGAAGGAATGGGTAAGGGCATATACAAGCCTTGTGGTAGGACCTTACTCTTGGCTTTCTTGCACACGATGCATGTTTCCACCATGCGGTGCACGTCCCTTTTCATATGTGGCCAAAAGAAGTGTTCCTTAAGCATATCGAGGGTCTTCTTCTCCCCGAAATGATTCGCTAATCCTCCACAATGGGCTTCTTTTACAAGACTTCGCCTCATGCTTCCTTGCGGTATACATAATTTTCCCGCCCTTAGTAAATAGTCGTCCATAAGTCGATATTCTCCTTCAGCCTTTTCCTTGCACTTGGTGTAATAAGATCCAAAGTCAAGGTCAGATTCGTAATTATGTTTGATCCATTCAAATCCAAAGAATCGAGTTCCTAGCTCGGTAAGGAGAATGCGTTTCCTCGAAAGTGCATCGGCGACTACATTATTTTCTCCTTTCACATACTTAAGAATATACGGGAACCTCTCCAAAAATTCTACCCATTTAGCATGCCTCTTGTTCAACTTATGTTGACTCTTAATGTGTCGTAAAGATTGATGGTCAGTATTGATAACAAATTCTTTTGACAAGAGGTAGTGCTGCCAATGCTCCAATGCTCTAATAACGGCATAAAATTCCTTATTGTACGTGGAGTAGTTTAGCATGGCTCCTTTCAGTTTTTCACTAAAGTATGCAATGGGTTTCCCTTCTTGCATGAGTACGGCTCCAATGCCAACTCCGGAAGCATCACTCTTAATTTCAAATACCTTGTTAAAGTCAGGGAGTGCTAACACTGGCGAGTGACATAACTTGTCCTTGATTAGCTCAAAGCTTTTTTGACAAACAGGGGTCCAAGTAAACTCTTTTCCCTTCTTAGTGCAATCAGTGAGCGGTGAGACTATTGAACTAAAGTCTTTTATGAACCGCCGGTAAAAAGAGGCCAGACCATGGAAGCTACGTAATTCGGTTAAAGAGTTAGGGGTAGGCCAATCCCTAATAGCCTTGATCTTGTCAACATCGGCTTCCATGCCATCTTTAGAAATGAAAAACCCTAGAAAATAAACTTTATCTTGCGCGAATAAGCATTTGCTTAAATTCCCAAATAATTGAGCTTTTCGTAGGGTTTGGAAAAGGACACTAAGATGGTTGAGGTGTTGTGGGAGGTCTAGACTGTACACCAAAATATCGTCAAAATAGACAACAATAAATTTTCCTAGGAAATCTTTAAGCACGTGGTGCATAAGTCTCATGAAGGTACTGGGCGCGTTAGATAACCCGAAGGGCATCACCATCCACTCAAAAAGCCCGTACTTAGTCTTAAATGCCGTCTTCCACTCGTCACCTTCTTTCATTCTTATTTGGTGGTAACCACTCTTGAGGTCCACCTTAGAAAATATTGAGGCTCCACTGAGCTCATCCAACATATCCTCGAGCCTTGGAATAGGGTATCTATATTTTACGGTAATTTGATTCACGGCTCGGCTATCAACACACATCCTCATTGTGCCGTCTTTCTTAGGTACCAATAGTGAGGGAACTGCACAGGGGCTCATTGACTCTCGTATGTATCCTTTATCCAATAAATCTTGAACTTGATCTTGAAGTTTCTTGGTTTCTTCGGGGTTCATTCTATAGGCCGGTCTATTAGGAAGGGTGGCCCCGGGTATGAGGTCAATTTGATGTTCTATACCACGTAGAGGTGGTAATCCTTGGGGCAGTTCCTCAGGAAACACATCTTGGAATTGATTGAGCAACTTCTTTACAGGGTCAGGGATTACTCCTAGCTCCATAACTCTATCTCGAAATAGTATAAGGATCATGGGATCTCCTCGAAGCACCGATGCCTCTATCTCCGATCTAGTCATAAAAAGATTTGCTTTATTCTTCGCTTCTTTCCTAGCGGCATCGTCTTTGGATATTTCCTCGGGGGTCAAAGGTGCTAACTTAATTGTTTTACCACCAAACTTAAGGGAATAGTAGTTAGAATATCCATCGTGGTTCACTCTTCGATCAAATTGCCAGGGTCGTCCAAGAAGTAAGTGGCTAGCACTCATGGGCACGACATCACATACAACAGAATCTTGATATTTTCCATAGCAAAATCTACTCTCACTTGTCGAGAGACCTTAACATCATCCCTATCATCTAGCCATCGTAACTTAAGGGTGGGGATGCGTAGTTGTCTCTAACCCTAACTTCTTAACTAACTCATCAGATGCCACGTTGGCACAACTTCCTCCATCTATAATTAAAGAGCATATCTTATCCTTGATAACACATCTACTATGAAAGATATTCTCACGTTGGCAATTTTCTCCTGAATTCTTAGTCACAAGGACTCGTCTCCTAACCATCAACAAGGGTCCCTCAGGAGCGTGCACAACTTCGACCTCAGCGTCACTCTCCTTGACATCTTTGTCCTCTACTCCTATCTCGTGGTCATCCTCACTCTCAACTTCTCCCGTATCTTCCTTGATAATCATCACCCTTCGATTCAGACATTGAGCCATATAATGACCAAGACCTTGACATTTATAACACTTGATTTCTCTTGCTCTAAGTGGGTTGGCTTTATCGACTAAGGTTTTGCTACTGGACTCCTTAAGTGGCCAACTAGGGTTAAAAGGCTTCTTTCCTTCAGCCTTGTCAAAGGGCTTGATTGGCGCGGGTGACTTAGCGATGACTTTGGGTGGAATGTGGGGGGTAAACTTAGGAGGGTAGGTGGATTTCCTCTTTCTATTGAGCTGTCGCTCAATCGTCATAGCCATATGAACAATTGCATCTAAGGACTCTGCCGGGTGTATTTCAACGGTGTCTCCTATGTCTCTATTCTATCCCCGAATGAATCTAGCAATAACTTGCTCCTCAGGTTCTTCCATATCTACTCGTATCCTTAGAGTTTCAAATTCGGCTAGGTAAGCCTCAACGGATCGAGTTCCTTGTCGTAGGTTTTGGATTTGAAGGAATAGATCTTGACGGTAATGGGTGGGTATGAACCTCTTAGTCATGAGCGACTTCATTGCTCTCCATGTCGTAATGGGGGTATCTCCTATCCGTCGTCTTTGGAGCTTAATATTGGACCACCAGAGGGCCGCATATCCCGATAGCTCTACGGATACTAATTGGATCTTTACTTTATCGGAGTACTCATAATAGTCGAAAACTTTCTCTACCTTATCAATCCATTCTAGAAAGGTATCTCCATCGCAAGTCCCGTCAAATGGGGGTATATGTAGCTTGACATTTCTAAGGTCCTCTTGATCCTTTCGTCTATTTGGTCGAAAGGTCTCTTCTTCGTCTAAGGTCCATTCTTCCTCCTCCTCATAAAGCGGGTTTTGTCTCCTAGGATACTCGGGTCTTTCTTCGTCCGAGGTGGGATATGGTTCTTGAAATCGTCTCCTAGGATTTCTGGGTCTAAATCGAGGTGGGGATTCTCGGGTCGCTTCATTTGGAATTCTTGTATTAAGGACTTCCATTATGTGTTTCATGCTAAGAGTTAAGTCCTTAAGTTGTTGGCCTATATGGTTAACTTCTCCACTAAGTCCATCTAATTGTCCTTGCATGCTATGCTCTCCCTCTTATGGGGTGTGAGTCTCGAGTTGGGGAATGTCCTTGTCCCGGTTCGATTCTTGATTCATATCTTGGTTTAGCTCTCGGTTAATTGCACTCCTAGTCTTCATTCATGTGAATACTAAAGTTTTAGGAAGGAAATATTAATTAGGTTCAAGTTGATCACGGGTGTTAGGGAATATAAAGGTGGGAAACCTAACTAGAATTGCGACCTAAAAATTTTGAAACGCATGTTTGAGGGTTTAGCAGACCAATTTTGGGATTAAAATGTGATTGTCACAGGCGTAGCGTGTGACAGCGTTATAGATCTTTTAGATAGCTTCGATTTGCCAGGTGACTCGTCAAAAACTGACACTTGTAGCCAAAGTTATGACAGTTCTAGTCATGAAAGGTCAAATTCACTAACAAACAAGCTTTAAATCCACTAAACAGAGATAATCAATTCGTACGTGCTCTTTAACGTTTTAGTGAACTTAATACATATGTTTCCAAACATGCAATTACAAGCAAATATCTTACCAACAGAACCTTATTAATTTAAATCTCATCCAAACACAAAGTGAAAGCGACATAAAGCAAATACCAAAAGTAGAAGCTAGTTTAGGTTATGCACTTTTACTTAACTTTCACTCCTTTTAGCAACGTTTTACTTTACCAATGTAATTCAAATGAAAAGGCAAATATTCTCAGCAGATTAATGTACTAAGACTGCATCAACAAAACATTATAACATGAAGCTCGGATTTAAATATGCAACAACATTAAACTATAACACTAAACAGCAACTTAAACTACCAAACAGCAACACGAAATGATGTTAATCAAACATATTTATTAATGCTCAGATCTGTGATTATAACAACATGCTCTTAAGTGCTGGAAAAGTAAGACACACAACAGCCAAGTCAGCAAAACCAAAAGAGAAAGAAAAACAGCAAGTACAAAGTTTGTTAGGGTTTGTTCTACCAAAAAGGGAAGGAAAATAAGCAACACAAAAATGGTAGAATAATTTTCAAAAATAACTCAAGCTAAAGTTGTAGACAACTAATAAACGTTCTGGAAATCGTTTTTTTTTTTTTGCAAGAAACTAAAAGAAACTAAAATAAACTAAAAGAGAAGGTAAGAAAAACAGCAAGAACACCAAACCGAAAATGAAGAACGGCAAGCACCCGGTTTTGGTGCCTCGGTTTTCGGGCAACCAAATGGGTTTGGAAAACCAAACCGATCTGGTTTCCCTCACCCTAAGGGAGCTATCCAATCTCTGATACCAAATGTTGAGCTCCGACCTGCAAAACACGACTCTAGAACTCGAAAAGACCGTTAGTTCCCTAGTGCTGGAAAAACCGAGAAATCCGAGAATACAAATGTCAAAGAAATACTAAACAAGCTCGGAATGAAATGAAATTTTAGGTGAGTGTTGTGAAGTGAGTGAGATGTGTGCTGGTGAAGTTTGTGGTCCAGATCCGTTGATTTGAGTTAGTTATGAATATTTTCCGAGAATCGGCCGGTGAGTGCTTCAGTGGAGCTTCCGGCAAGAGTTTCTTCCAAGGAAGAAAACTCGATTCAAGGAACCGGTTAAGGCCACTCCTTGCTGTTTTCTGCCCTCAAAAGAGTGGAGAAGGAGGTGGCAAATTCCACTCCAACTAGCTACCAAGCTAGAAGAATGGTTCGGGGGCGCGACCCCTCGGTTGTTGTCAACCGAACTTACCTTGGAAGCTCCTTGCTCCAAGCTTCTTCTTCTTCAATGAGAGAAATCCGTGGGTGCTCATAAAAATCATCCAAAAAAGTTACAAACACCAATGCCATGAATATATAGACCTAATGGTGGGCTTGGGCTTGGGCTTGGGCTTGGGCTTGGGCATGTCTTCAACTTCAATGGGCCAAACCAAGCCACCAACTAATTCTATCATTCATCTAATCCTAACATCCATATAATCCTAACATGCATCTAATCCTAACATGCATCTAATAAAGTTTAACAAGAAGGCCAACGTTTGCCAATAAGTTTGAAATTTAAAAAAAAGCAACAAATATTAAAGCTCGGGAAGACAAATTCCCATGTGAGCATTAAGGTGTCTCTTTAGTCTTTCCACATGAGGAGATGCTTCGGTTGGTCAACGTCTCCAGCTTTAATCTCCCACTTCAAGTCGTCCACGGTGTCCTCCAAGTCTTCACACGAACCATGACCTGCAAAAGAGACAAGTGTGTTAGTCAAATTGTGGACTCGGGTCTGGGATCGTGTAATGGGCCTACGGGGCACATCAGGTTTATATTACGTTTGTATAGTCTTTTAGGATTTAGGTGATGCAAAAGTTTCGCGTAGATAGTTTTAAACTTTTTTCTAGATAGTTGATTTTTGGAAAAACATATTGGAACTGTTTGGGCTTTTAGGTTGTGCATGGATATGTTCGGTTTTTAGATTGATCAATGCAGTTTGGTTTCGTAAATTCTACCACGTTTTCTAACACGTTTTTAGATACGTTTTCGAGTCGTATTTTTTTGAAGTATTTTACGTTTGGAGAGGTTGGGAAGGGTTTTAGGTAAGTTTAGAAGGGATTGTAGAGAAAAGAAAATTAAGGGGATGAATCGCTCCACAGAGCGTGGGGCGATGTAATGCCCCAAAGGGGCGTTGTGTCGGGCGATGAACAGTGCTGCGACACTGTTCACAATGAACAGTGACCGCAGGCATTGTTCATGAACAGTGTGCGGGGAAAAAAAAATCTATTATTTTCAAGGTGTATTTCTTAACGTGTTTTAAAACAGTTTTTTATTGATTTCAAGTGGGGTTAAATGAATAAATATTTTAAAGTTTAGTTTGAAGTTTGAAAAAAAAAGTTATGTGAAAAACATGCTAAGTCAAGTAATGTCAAGTCATGTAACGTGGCGTGCTTTGGGATCGTTACAACTGTGGTATCAGAGCACCGGGTTTTAAAAGTGACTCTGTAGACTGTCTGACTGCGCAATCCGCCACGTGAAATCGCTCCATCAACTGCAAGTGTTTAAGTTTAAGTTCAAGTTTGAGTTAATTATTAAGTTATTAAATGACAGGGATTTCAATATGCCAAGAGAACCAAGAAGAGAAATGGATGGCTGAGATAGCACTATCGATCGACTGACGTCTCTGATGGAAATGCAATCTCAATTACTGGTTGGGGTGATGAATAGAAATGACCAGGATAATGGAAACAACAACAACCACACGAATGCTCCACGCGATACTAGTGGGGAAAGGTTTCGACGGCTCCAACTGCCAATGTTCGACGGATCCAACTCATGCCGAGGATTGGATCCGGACGATAGAAAGAATGTTCAATTATGCGGAAGTGGAGGAAAGTAAGAAGGTCATGTGTGCCGCATTTCATCTGACCAAGGGTGCGGGATTTTGGTGGGACACCGTACAGACGACGACAGCGGCGACAAAGATGACTTGGGACGCATTCAAAAGGGTTTTCTACGATAAGTACTTTGACCGTAGTGTGAGAAAGGGCAAGATGATTGAATTCGCTCAACTATGGCAATATGGATTAGTGGTTGAGTATGTCCAAAAATTTGAGTCGCTATCCCACTACGCTACCCACTTGGTGGACACCGAAGAGAATAAGGTACATGAGTTTGTCCAGGGACTGAAGATGGATATTTTATGAGGAGTCACGGCGGCTAGATTCGATGAGGCACTGTATACGAAAGTAGTGGCCAAGGCATTGCAATTAGAGGCCTTGGATATAAAATTCTAGAAACAAAGGGAGCCACCAAAGAGATTCTTTCGAGAAGTTCCCTAACAACAATGAAATCTTGGTTGGCAACCACAGCAACAATAGAACATGGGCGTGAAGATGTCCAATGAAACAGCTGCCAACCAAGACAAGGGAAAGAGACCGAAGGGAGCTCCTCAACTTCTGGTATGTTCACTGTGCTAAAGGAGTCATACTGGGGAATGCAAGCTGTATACCAGCCGTTGCTTTAGATGCAACAAGGAGGGCCATAACATTAGAGATTGCCCTATGCCAGACAGGAGGCCGAATCGGGCTACCCCAAGAGTATTTGCGATGATTGAGGATGACGATGACGCACAACATACAGTAATTACAGGTACTATTCTGATTTGTAATGCACCTGCCTATACATTGTTGGATACGGGGACCACACACTTGTTTGTGGCAATGGACTTCGTGGTTAGGGAGAACTTATGGTTTATGCCGGCAGACCAACTCTATAGTGTCATGTTGTTATCTAGACAGTCTCTGCACTTGGATCAAGTAGTGTAAGACAATATTGTATCTGTAGGAGACCAGCAATTATATACAAATCTTATCATCCTTGGTATGAAAGGATACGATGTAATTTTGGGAATGGACGGGCTGTTTAGACATCATGCCACCATTGACTACAGGTGCGGACTTGTACGTTTTAGACGCCAGAATGAGAAGGAGTTTTCTTATCAGGCTATACCGAAGAGATATAGAATGCCTATTATATCCTCCATGGAAGCTCAACAACTAATTAGATCAGGATGTGTAAGGTTTTTAGCCTACGTGGTGGATAGACAAAAGCAAGTTTAGGTAGAACTTCAAAATACTCCGGTAGTTCGAGACTTCCTAGAGGTTTTCTTAGATGACTTACCGGGATTACCACCAGATCGCGAAATGGGGTTCGAAATTGAGATATGTCCTTGTGCTGAACTGGTATCGAAGAACCCGTACTGCATGGCGCCAATAAAATTGAAGGAGTTGAAAGCTCAATTAAAGGAATTAGTAGACAAGGGCTTTATACGCCCTAGTTTCTCTTCGTGGGGCGCACCAGTCCTATTCGTTAAGAAGAAGGATGGATTTCTGCGCATGTGTATTGACTACCGAGAACTGAACAAATTGACTATCAAGAATAAGTACCCGCTGCCGAGGATCGACGACTTATTTGATCAACTTCAGGGTGCTCAGGTGTTTTCTAAAATCGACTTACGCTCAGGTTTCCATCAATTGAAGGTCGAGGCAGAGGATATTTTAAAGACTGCCTTCAGGACCCGCTATAGGCATTATGAATTTTTGGTGATGTCCTTTGGATTGACAAATGCCCAGCGGCGTTTATGCACTTGATAAACATGATATTCTAGGATTTTCTTGACAAGTTTGTAATCGTTTTTATTGACGATATCCTGGTCTACTCTCGGAGTGAAGAGGATCATAAGGAGTGCCTAAATAAAGTACTATCAACTTTGAGGCAGCACCAGTTGTATGCCAAGCTGTCAAAGTGTGGATTCTTGCTGGACAAAATTAATTTTCTGGGCCACGTTGTTTCTGAAGAGGGTATTTCAGTATACCCAACTAAGATTCAATCTGTGAAGGAATGGTCACGACCAAGGAATGTCAGCGAGGTGCGAAGTTTTATTGGGTTAGCTGGCTATTATAGAAAGTTTATTGAGGGATTTTATGTGATAGCAAAGCCTTTGACTAGCCTAACGAAAAATGATACCAAGTACAAGTGGTCTGAAGCTTGCGAAGAGAGTTTTCATACACTAAAACAGAAGTTGACTACGGCTCCATTGCTAGTATTGCTAGTGGAGGATGGTAAATTCAGTGTATACTGCGACGTTTCAAAGATAGGTTTGGGATGCGTACTAATGTAGGATGGAAAGGTGATAGCTTACTCCTCCAGACAACTAAAAAGCTATGATCAGAATTATCCTACGCATGACCTTGAATTGGTGGCAGTTGTTTTTGCATTGAAGGTATGGAGGCACCATTCATATGGACAACAATGCAAGGTATTTTCGAATCAGAAGAGTCTGAAATACATCTTTACTCAGAAGGAGTTGAACATGAGGCAAAGGCGGTGGTTGAAATTTGTGAAGGACTATGACATCGAAAGAGAGACACAAGCATGGTAATGGTCGAAGTTATCAAAGGTCCAAGAGACGTAAGTTGTATCCTCATAAAAGAAGAGATAGTTATCTAAGGCCCAAGGAAGGGCAATGTTCTCCAAAGTTGGGTGTGTAATATCTGCCATTTTTCAACCCCTTATTTTTCACGAGTAAATTTTTTGCTTTATTCGAAGTTAACTTTCTTTAGTATTTGGTCACGTGTAAATTTTTGGTCAATTTGGTTTAATTGTCAGTTTTGTAGTCTAGCATTGTAGATTTGTAAATTTCCCGTTGGATAAATTAGTATTTTGTCTTCGGGTTCATTAGAGGGAATTTATGAAGTATTTGGGCTCTCAGCAGATTTCAAGAATTTTTTGTGTAGTTGAGCCCTAAAAATTTGGTTAACTAAATCAAATTTGTCGCGTGTAAAGTTTTTTTAGAGTTTGGGATTTTTCTTGGTTAAGTTTGAGAAAATTGGAGTAGGCGTTGCATTCCGTCATGTCAAGTTTTAATTTTAGGATAGGTTTAATATATATAATATCTATAATTATCAGATATTTTTAATAAATTTTTATTTAAATTATGAGGAAGGAAGGAAACTTCCTTTCACCGTACGTGCACGCTCGAGAGAGAGAGTAGAGGGAGTTCCGACACATAGACCGTGTTTGAGACACTTTAATCTCCAAGTTTTGTGAAGGTTTGCCGCGAGTAAGTCATTTTTTAACTTTGTTTTTCAACTTTGTTTGAGACACTCCAATATCCAAGGATTTCGCGCTCCTCGTCGCTGGACACGACAGTGGAAACTTGTTGACCAAGTGTCGATCGATGGTCATGGCAGAGCCGAGAAATGGTCGATACTTCAGCAAGTGTCGACCCAGGCAGAATGTATGGTGCAAGTGTCGACCAGCCATTCGATACTTGCCAAAACCTAAGGAGGTCAAAGGTTGACCCTTTACTCAAGGTGTCATCCCTTGTAACTAGAAAGCACAAAATGTCGACCCTTTACTCAAGGTGTCGACCACTGGCAACCTGAGAGCACGAAGAGTTGACCCTTACTCAAGGTGTCGACCCCTACCGTGTCTAGCGTGCTCGAAAGATCGACTCTTTGCTTAAGGTGTCAACCTCTATTGTTGTCCTAGCATTCGTGAAGGGTCAACCCTCTGCTCAAGGTGTCGACCTTTGTTGTTGTCCTAGAGTGCTCGAAGGGTCAACCTTGTGCTAAGGTGTCGACCCCTGCTATTGTCCTACCATGCTCGAAGGGTTCGCCATCTACTAAGGTGCCGACCACTGCTGTTGTTCTACTGTGCTCGAATGGTCGACCCTTTTCTAAAGGAGTCTACCTCTACTATGTCTTTTGTGGAGCAAGTGGAGCAGTCAACCATACATTACATTTCACACCCCGCACTAATTTTAAAGAAAATTTTGTCGCCTCAATGATTTGTGCTTCGTTGAGGTTTAAGTTTGAATTTTGATTCTTTCATGTCAGTTCCTAGTTTCAGTTTAGGACTCCTCTAGTGTTATTCCTTCGTGTTTTGATTTGGAATTTTAATCTCGGTTTGTTAAAGGTTCCAACAATGTCCCTGTATATGGCATCTTGGATTCAATGCCTCATTCCTAGTGATCGTTCTCGATAGCAAGTGTCGACTAGTCAGTAAGGTTGTGGTCACTATTGAGGTAGAAATTTCTATATTGTATTGTTTGTACGTCGCATAATTTTTAAAACCTTATTTTGGTGGATTGACTGCAACACCCAAGAACTTCAGTAGGATTTAATCTCATATTCAAATACAAGTTTATATTTTATATTAATATTATGATGATTATGGAGTATTTAGAGAAAATAATACAATCTGTTTGAGGGTTAAATGATGTAATAGGCAGATAAATTAGTTGATTTAAGGTTAATTTTCTTTATTGGTGAAATGGTCAACCTATAAGGATTGAAAAGTACTGTTGTGGGCAACCGCACTATTATTCAATTCAAAGGTGGAGGATACATGTCGTAAGCAAAAGCCTACGTACTAAGGATTCAAGGACCATGATCTATTAGAAGATAAAGGAGGTCCAACGAACAAAGTTTCACATGATTTAGTCTTGAAAGCCCGAGGAAAAGAGCCATCACAACAAAAGCACAACATTATAAAAATAAAGAGTTTTGTAGCATGGAAGTGGGCTCTACAAAATTGGCAAAAGAAGCCCAATAAGGCGCAAAGTTGGGCTCCACAAATACCAATGGATTGGAGAGAGAAGGGTAAAGATCCACGCAAACTACAAAGAGATAAAGATTCACGTGGGTTGGAAAGAGATAAAGATCCACATGACTTGATTTATGATGTGATCCAAGTTGAGACCAGATCAAGGCCCAAGAACAAATATTCAATTGAAGATACGGGCGGCCCAATGAGCAGAGTAAGAAGCCCAAGATTATTGAAAGATATTTTAAAGCAAGGGAAGCCGAAGATGCATGAAGATTTGGGAGGATGCGACGCACATGCACATGTAAGAATTAAAACACGTGTGCCATGCACATGCACATGTAGGAATTAAAGAGGATATGCGCCAAGCACATGCATATACGAGGAATTAAAAGGTCACATGCAAAGCACATGCAAATCATACAAATCTCGTAAGAAAAGATCTTATCTGACCGAATCTACTAAAATCATCTTCAAACGTAGTTTAAACATGAGATGACATCTGATCATGCAAAGGATCATTATCTCATGATTTTATTAATTATTTTATCTTTATTTTCGTTTTTTATTATTATTTAATTTAATTTTAATATGTAGCCTATTTAATGGCAAACTATTTGATTTAATAGAAGAAGAAGTTTGAATTAAAAATTGAGTTTTTTAGAGATGATTTCTCTTTGGTTCTTTGCGAAGAACAACGATCTTCTTCAAGTTACGCTTGAAGAATCTCGCTTGATAGCTTTGGTTATTACCAACGAGTTTGGTCTGGGTCAAGCTCCTATTTTGATAGCTTTGGTTCAGCCAACAGGTGTGGCTCGGGTCAAGCTCCTGTTTTGATAACTAGGGTTTCATCGAAACTTTTGTCTTATTTCACTTATACCCTTGATTTAGCCATCCTCACAAGTTTGAACTTTTAAGCTTTAAACTTTGATTTTTTATAGTTTGGCTTGTTGAATATTTATCATCGATCAAGTTCTTACGTAAAGAACTAAAAGGGAGATCTAGAGGTAAAAAGCAAGAGGGTGAGACTATTAAAGAAAAAGCCTTAATTTTTTAGCGAAACACGAGTGGAGTGACATCTATCGAGAGCAAACACGTGAGGGAGAGGTAAGGTCCATTACTTGATTATTTTTTTTTACTTCTAACAATTTTCTTTTATTTTCTTATTGTGGTCGAAAAAGAATATCATGAGTGGAGAACACAACGACGTTGATTTAAAATTGTTCATGAGAGCCATGCAAGATCAATACACGGCTCTAAATCGGAGAATGGAACGATTGGAAACTCCGACCCCTAGTCATGCACGACAAAGGAAGGATTTTGATGGAGAATTCGAAGAGTATAGTGGTTATTATCCAAAAGAAAGAAATGAGGGGACAAACCGAGAAGACAACAATTTACGAAATATCAAGGTAAATATTCCACCCTTCCAAGGGAAGAACGACCCCGAGGGATATTTAGATTGGGAACGAAAAGTAGACTTAGTATTTGAGTTCCAAAATTATTCGGAGGATAAGAAGCTTAAGTTGATCACCATGGAGTTCACAGATTATCCTAGTATTTGGTGGGATCAATTAGTTAAGAACCGGAGGAGGAATGGTGAAGCACAAATCCGCACATGGAAAGACTTGAAGGCCATCATGAAAAAAAGATATGTTCCATCATACTACTATAGAGACGTGTGTTGCAAGCGCCAAAATTTGACACAAGGTTTCAAAAGTGTGGAGGAATATTATAAAGAGATGGAGGTAGCCATGATAAGGGCTAATGTGGAAGAAGATAAGGAAGCAACCATGGCTCGTTTTATTGGGGGATTGAATCGAGAAATTGCAGATGTGGTGGATCTACAACACTACATCGACTTGGAGGAGTTACTACACAAATCAATCAAAATTGAGCGGCAACTAAAGACTAAGGGAAAAATCGTGTCCAACAATCAAGTGTTACCACAAAAAGCTAAGGTTGAGACTTCAAATCCAATTAGATCCCGAGAGATTAAGTGCTTTCGATGTCAAGGGTTCGGACACATAGCTTCAAATTGTCCAAATAAAAGAGCTATGATTTTAAGGGACAATGGCGATGTGAAGAGTGTGAGTTCGAGTGATGGTGAGATGCCACCACTTGAGGATTGTAGTGACGTTGAGGTAGAGGAACCAGTAAAAGGAGATCTTTTAGTCACAAGGCAAGTATTAAATGTGAAAACTAAGGCTGATGGAGACAAAGTACAACGTGAGCATATATTCCATACAAGATTCCATGTGCTAAACAAAGTTTGTAGTTTGATCATCGATAGTGGGAGTTACACCAATGTAGCAAGTACATTACTAGTCCAAAAGTTGAATTTAAAAACCGAGCAACATCCAAAACCATACAAGTTGCAATGGTTAAGCGATTGTGGAGAAATCAAGGTGACTAAACAAGTGGAAGTTCCTTTATCAATTGGAAGGTACCAAGATAAAGTTTTATGTGATGTAGTGCCGATGCAAGCTACACACATACTTTTGGGGAGACCTTGGCAATTTGACCGAAACGTCAAGTATAATGGTTACAAGAATGAGTATTCTTTGAGTTACAATGGAAAAACTATTATCCTTACACCATTAAAGCCATGGGAGGCAATTGAAGACAAAGAGAGGATCACAAAGGAATTTCAAAAGATGAGGGTTTAAAAAGAAAAAAGAAAGTGATGAAAAGAAATTAGTTGAAAAAGAAAAAGAAAAAGAAAAAGAAAAAGAAAGTAGTGAAAAGAAATTAGTTGCAAAAGAGGCCAAAATAGAAAAAGAAAATAGAGAAAGAAAAATAGTTGAAAAGAGCACAAAGAGGGATGAAAAACCGAGGGAGCAAGAGAGAAAAATCGAGGGAAAAGAGATAAAAACTGAGGGAGAGAGTGAACAAAAGTCGAGTAAAAAATAAATTGTGTTGATGAACAAAAGAGAGGATAAGAGTGAGATGATTTTGCTTTTATATAAAGATGTTTATTTATCATCTAACGACTTACCAAGTTTTCTTCCAAGTGTTATTTCTTTTCTTTTGCAGAAAAATAAATATGAAATTCCCGAGGAGTTTCGAAATCAAATTTCTCCTTTGAGAGAGATTGAGAAGCATAAAAATCTCGTACAAAGTACGTTAGTTCCAAGTCAACCGGAAACATCAAAGAGGTTTGAGTGGTTGGTAAGGCCACATAATTCTTATATTGCACCTATTATATATATAAGGTTGATAGATAAAATGCAAAATTATTTTGTTGGAAAATTTGTCATTGATTACTTTGCACACAACTTGGTTTATGACAAAATTGTAGATACATATTTTGCAAGTTTCAAATTTGATTTTTACGTTTTAAAAGATTTTAATTCTAGTAGATATCATTCAGTGTTTGATATTATTGATTATTTTAATTCATTAAATCCGTTAAATTTATTAACTTTGTTTACTAAAAAGTTTGCTTTTGTGGATGAATGGAAAAATGGTGAATTTGCTAAGAAATTTCATTCAATGGTAAGACTTATTTTTGAACCCGGAGATTTGATTTGGCTACATCTACAAAAAGAAAGGTTTCCGAACACGCGGAATAACAAGCTACAACCTCGAGGAGATGAACCTTTCCAAATCCTAGAGTGCATCAACGACATCGCTTACAAGATCGACCTACCGAGTGACTACGATAATGTAAGCTGTAGCGACCCTTACCCGTATCCTAATTTTTACCGTATTATTTTTTTTTATCCTTACATTTATAAACTTTAATAACGTTGTGCGGAATTTGAAACGTTGAAGTCTATATTCTTAAAACCGTTTAAAACTAAACATATTGGGAAAAGTACCATTTAGACTCCAACGTATGGGGTCAGTGACCATTTGGTACCTAACGTATGTTTTGTACCCAATCAAATCCTAACGTATGAAACGTTTGCAATTCAAACCCTACCGTTACAAAACCCGTTAAAATTAGCACGTGCCACGCACGTGCAATGATTAATGCCCAAATTACCCTTATGTTAAATTAGTCAAAATTGAAAATGTCAAAAGGTAAAAAATTGGCCGAAGCCCTAACTCTTTTCTCGTCGCCTGTTTCCATTCTTTCCGGCATCGCACCTCGCACCGACAGTCGCTCTTCGCTCTCTCGCAGTCGCTCGGAATCGCATCGCATCGCTCGGCTCGCTCGCATCGCACAACATAGTCGCTCGGCTCGCATCGCACAGCACAGTCGCTCGGCTCGCATCGCACAGCACAGTCGCTCGGCTCGCATCGCACAGCACAGTCGCTCGGCTCGCTCGCATCGCAAAGTCGCTCGGATCGTCTTCTAATTATTGATCGGCTTCTGTTTCTAAGGTTTCTGTTTCTGATCGAATTCTGATATTTTGTTTCTTTGATTTTGAAGAACTCTCTGTTATTGATCGTCTTCTGATTATTGATCGGCTTCTGTTTCTAAAGGTTTCTGTTTCTGATCGAATTCTGATATTTTGTTTCTTTGATTTCGAAGAACTCTCTGTTATTGATCGTCTTCTGATTATTGATCGGCTTCTTTTTCTGATGGAATTGTGGTGAGTGAACTCATTGTTTTATTATTCTTCCAGAATTGTGAACTCTCTGTTTATTTAGTAGAACCATACAAAAGCAAATTACCGAGCTATGGTTATTATTCTTCCAGAATTGTGAACTCTCTGTTTATTTAGTAAAACCATACAAAAGCAAATTACCATACAAAAGCAAATTCCAGAATTGTGAATTGTGGCGAGTGCACGTGCAATGATTAATGCTCTCTGTTGGTATTGTTGCTTGTTGATATTACACTCTCTATTCGGTTTTGTTGACTTGTTATATGTTTTCTATAATGCAGGTAAAAGATATGGATGAATTTCTTATGTACTGATTTCAAGGTTAGAATATGAATACAAATTTCCAGAATTACACTCTCTATATGTTACTCTTAATGTTCTTGCAGGACGTCAATGATCTGCTGAGTTTCATTCACTGCTTACAAATTTCAGAAAGTATATGAATACAAATTTCCAGAACAACCGATGTTTTGTTTCTAAATCTAGTTTCATGAAATGTGCCAAGCATAACTATCAACAAGTAACTGAAGAGGGGACTAGATTTGTTGATAATCTTTAGTTGCTTCATGTAAGTCCCAAAAATTAAAAACAAAATCTCACCCAAAAGAAATCAACATTATGGTTCTCGGCTATGCAAAAATATCCAATACATAGCTTAATATTTCCAATGAAAGTGACACTAGAAATTCAGCCTAACAACTCGACAAACAACTAAAACAATGAACCAAAATATCAACTACAAACAGAATATTAATCCTAAAGAAAGAGACAGAAAACAGAAGAAATTAAACAGAAAATTAGCAACATGCTTCAGCTATAAAACAGCAACTTAATTGCATTAGGATTGACATGATTCTTGGCTAATAATATGCTAATAACAAGCAGAACAATATAACCAAGATGAAACAAGTTTATCCCAATAAAAGCAGCCAAGATAATATCCAAATGATGCAGCAATAAAAGACAGCTTGACTGACTATCAGAACAGCAACAAAACCAGTAAACTCTATCGGCTAGAAACAGAAAAACAGAAATGAAAAAAAGAAACTTAACAACAGCAGCAACAGATGATATTTATGCTTTTAAGGACATACCAACCTGCTGTAAAATAAACCAAAACACAAATAGAAAATATTCAATTTCATAAGTCTGCTCAAAAGGCCATCATACATTTATTGAAGTAGATAATCAGCAACTTAGTAAATGTTTGAACTGGAAACTTTTACTCCAATTTCTCAAACAGAATAGATTACTAACAGTAAAGAAAATTGTTACATGCAACACTCGAAAATTTTCCTCCAACCAGCCAAGTAAAAAGACTTGTCGATCTGCAATAAGCCAACACAGGTTGATTTTCACCTTAAAAATCACCGTGTTGTAGTTGAAGAACTGCAATTTAAAATCAAGTAAAACATACATGAAGTTGAAGAACTGCCATTATCCATCTTGCGAGCAGGCGAGCTGTGCGATGCGAGCGAGCCGAGCGACTGTGCTGTGCGATGCGAGCCGAGCGACTGTGCTATGCGATGCAAGTGAGCCGAGCGATGTGCGATGAGAGCAAAAGCGAAGAGCGACTGTCGGTGCGAGGTGCGATGCAGGAGAGAATGGAAACAGGCGACAAGAAAAGAGTTAGGGCTTCGGCCAATTTTTACCTTTTGACATTTTCAATTTTGACTAATTTAACATAAGGGTAATTTGGGCATTAATCATTGCACGTGCGTGGCACGTGCTAATTTTAACGGGTTTTTTAACGGTAGGGTTTAAATTGCAAACGTTTCATATGTTAGGGTTTGATTGGACACAAAACATACGTTAGGTACCAAATGGTCACTGACCCCATACGTTAGAGTCTAAATGGTACTTTTCCCAAACATATTCAAATTAATAAAACATTTAACAATTAAAACAATTAAATAAAACTTTAATTAAAACTATTAATCGGCTGAGGGACAAAAGGGGAAATTCCCCGTAAATGATTTAGGGGCGATCGATTGCCGCCAGCGATCGATCGTCGGGCAACCAATCGCCCCTCCCTACTTATGATCGGTGATCGATCTCCTAAATAAGGAGATTGATCGCCCCTCATTTGTATATATTTGGCGATCGATCTCCTAAATAAGGAGATCGATCGCCCCTTTTTTTATTTCAATGCAGCGATCGATCGCCGAATGTGGGATATCGATCGCCTCTTCATTTTGGTCGCCAGAAGTCGGATATGCCCTCCCCTTTTTCGGCTGAATGATTAATTGTTTTATTAAAAGCTTTAAAGTTTTATTTAATGAGTTTAGTGTTTACTTTAATTGATTTAAAGGTTATATTTCAAATTTCGATTCAGATTCCGCTTAGAGTTTATGTAAACACATACGTTAGGTACCAAATGGTCACTGACCCCATACGTTAGAGTCTAATGGTACTTTTCCAAACATATTCAAATTAATAAAACATTTAACAATTAAAACAATTAAATAAAACTTTAATTAAAATATTAACGGCTGAGGGACAAAGGGGAAATTCCCCGTAAATGATTTAGGGGCGATCGATTGCCGCCAGCGACGATCGTCGGGCAACCAATCGCCCCTCCCTACTTATGATCGGTGATCGATCTCCTAATAAGGAGATTGATCGCCCTCATTTGTATATATTTGGCGATCGATCTCCTAAATAAGGAGATCGATCGCCCCTTTTTTTTATTTCAATGCAGCGATTCGATCGCCGAATGTGGGATATCGATCGCCTCTTCCTTATATATATATATATATATATATATATATATATATATATATATGTACGGGTTATTGGGTTGGGTACAGTGTTTTACAAATGGTATCAGAGCCTGTACCTAACCGGAAATGGGGCCAACAAGGACGTTGGGCTCCCTGAGGGGAGGTGATTGTGATGACCCAGATGCGTAAGTATGGTACGATGGCTGCACGAACCGGAACCCGGATGGCGGTACGTCCTCGCAGGCGAACCGGAAGGTGACAGGTCGTAAAAAGGGGGTCGTCACAATCCCACATCGCTTGGGGAAGTATGTGGAAATGAAACATATGTAAAGAGACCCTTCCAACATAGCAAGACGCGTTTTGGAGCACGATTGGCAACGGATCCCATAAGAACTCCGAAGTTAAAAGTGCTTCGGCAAGAGCAATTCCAGGTTGGGTGACCTTCTGGGAAGTTCTCGCCAAACAAAGCTGTGAGGGGAGGATATTCGGCTACGGCCCAATCCCTAGAGCGGACAATATCTTGCTTGGAAAAGGGGTCGTTACATAAGCACATATTTTAATTTTACTAACTTGTTTTTATATGATGCCGGATATTCGAGGACGAATCTTTTTGAAGGGGGAGGGAATGATGTGAACCGAGGAGCGATAAATCTCAAAGTCAAGGACCATGATCTATTAGAAGATAAAGGAGGTCCAACGAACAAAGTTTCACATGATTTAGTTTTGGAAGCCCGAGGAAAAGAGTTATCACAACAAAAGCACAGGACTATAAAAATAAAGAGTTTTGTAGCATGGAAGTGGGCTCTACAAAATTGGCAAAAGAAGCCCAATAAGACGCAAAGTTGGGCTCCACAAATACCAATGGATTGGAGAGAGAAGGGTAAAGATCCACGCAAACTATAAAGAGATAAAGATTCACATGGGTTGGAAAGAGATAAAGATCCACATGACTTGATTTATGATGTGATCCAAGTTGAGACCAGATCAAGGCCCAAGAACAAAGATTCAATTGAAGATACAGGTAGCCCAATGAGCAGAGTAAGAAGCCCAAGATTATTGAAAGATCTTTTAAAGCAAGGGAAGCCGAAGATGCATGAAGATTTGGGATTATGCGACGCACATGCACATGTAAGAATTAAAACACGTGTGCCATGCACATGCACATGTAGGAATTAAAGAGGATATGCGCCAAGCACATGCATATACGAGGAATTAAAAGGTCATATGCAAAGCACATCCAAATCATACAAATCTCGTAAGAAAAGATCTTATCTGACCGAATCTACTCAAATCATCTTCAAACGTAGTTTAAACATGAGATGACATCTGATCATGCAAAGGATCATTATCTCATGATTTTATTAATTATTTTATCTTTATTTTCATTTTTTATTATTATTTAATTTAATTTTAATGTGTAGCCTATTTAATGGCAAACTATTTGATTTAATAGAAGAAGAAGTTTGAATTAAAAATTGAGTTTTTTAGAGAGGATTTCTCTTTGGTTCTTTGCGAAGAACAACGATCTTCTTCAAGTCACGCTTGAAGAATCTCACTTGATAGCTTTGGTTCTTACCAACGAGTTTGGTCTGGGTTAAGCTCCTGTTTTGATAGCTTTGGTTCAGCTAACAGGTGTGGCTCGGGTCAAGCTCCTGTTTTGATAACTAGGGTTCCATCGAATTCTTCGATTGAGGTCTTAGTTCCTTACTTTGTTCTTGAATCAAAAAGGCGTTCCTTTGGATTATTCCGCGTTGTTGTTGGGTCCCGGGTCCTTTCGATCCGAGGTTCGCATCACGCCCTATTATTCAATTTAAAGGTGGAGGATACCTGTCGTAAGCAAAAGCCTACGTACTAAGGATTCAAGATAAATGATGTTTGTATGCATGTGTTCTTTCGACCTACATCACAAAGTACTAGATTATCTTTTTATGTTTTAATGATAGCTGATGATGTGTTTTATTTTGATATTCATGATAATGTTGATTGAGAAATTTTATAAGTAGGTTCATTGTTATTTGAGGATTTGATGATTGATGATGATATTATTAGGCAATATGTTACATTATAAACTCTTGAATATGGCACGTTAATCGTGATATGTTCTTTTACGTATTAAAGATAGAACTATGACCATGAATTTGATGATATGCTATTTGACATGTTGTTTCTTATGCTTTATTGTTATAATTATGATGATGTAGCTCAAGATTTTGTTGATTGGTCTCATTGTTATGCCTTTTGTTATATTGAGAATAATATTGCTCGTGGATACGTTAAATAACCTTGACATTGTGAAACGTAATGAACACATAGATGATTTGTGGATATGTTATTACCTTGTAGTTTGTTATTAGTTGCCTTAATGATAATAAAATGATGTGATACTTGCATGATAATGAATGAACTGTTGTTGAGATTATAGATTGATATTATGTTCATGTTGCATATACCATGATCTTATGTATGTCTCACGCATCATAAAAAAGAATTTCATTAAGAAAGACTGGATAAAGTACGTAAATAGTTGTTGACGGACAAGAATCGAGTTGGTTGTCCTTTATGAGGTGGACCAAATGGTATTCTCTCATCTCCCTAGACTGTATTACAACCAACAAATTGACTGTTAAGTGGAATAAAAGAAAGAATAAGGACTGAAACGAAACAAATGTTTTACAAATTGCATATCATGATCATAATGTTTATACATCTCTTACTGAATATTAGACTCTTAGATGAACTTTGTGATGTATGTGAGGAGATTGATTTTATAAATGAAGGGATCATGATCATATGTATTTGAGGCAATTGAAGACGTGTACCCGTGGGCAAAACTATGACATTGTTAGTGCGAGATTGACTTGTAGAGTTATGGCTAAAGGAATGTGTTTTCTTTAAAAGAGAGATTTTTATTTTAAGACTTATTATTATTAAGTTTTCTTTTGATTGAGAATGGTTCTATTTAAATATTTTAGTTGTGAACTTCTTTAGAGACCCTATGTTTTCTTTTATATATTGATCTTGATTTAAATGTTTTGAAAGTCTTCAACTGTATGTTTTATTTTAAAAGACGCAATTTTTAATTTTAAACAAATTAAAGGAAATAATGAGAAAAATAAGACATGTATGCTACGGTGCATTACGTTGACACCTATGGTTTGGGGATGTTTGAGCCTTTTGATGTTAGTATTTGGTTGTTTAATATTGTATATGGCTGAACAACCAAAGAAATCTGAGTCGGTTTGTATACACCTTCTGCTGCATGAAAGTTATTTTTTATATGTTGCAAAAATGGGTATAGGGGCGGTGATGATGCACTCGTTGGTTTTCAAATCCCTAAATGACGTGCCACAAAAATGGAATAGATGGCTAACCGTGAAAAATTTGAATTTTTCAGACAGCAAAAAGTGCAATCTTTGGAAAGCTATATCTCGATCATTAAATGGTGTCTCCATGTGAAATTGGACAGCAATACGTATTACAAGTGAAGAAGATACCCTCCAAAATGCACGTGGAAATCTCAAGAGGATCAAAAGTTATAATGGAAACAGTAAGAGTTTCCAGAATTCGGATTATACCTCTTGACCGAGAATTTAGGACCGACTTTAGATGCAATATCTCAGCCAATATAGGCCTTGTTAATGAGATATTTGGACAGCTTCTTCCTCTGTAAGATAGGAAGATCTCCTCTAATATTTGTAACCAAAATCGTCAGGATGAAGATGTTGTGATCAAAGGAGTACAAGTTGGTCCCAATAATCAACAAAGTTGTGACAATTGACTCCTATAGCTTCCCTTGCAAGAGGAAGCTCTCCAACTTGGATTGTTCAGAGTTTGATGCAAGCTTGCTGCAAAGTTCACCACCTAAAGAAGGGAGTGAGAAAGCTATACTATTAGGAGAACCAAGATCAAGCTCACAAAGAACTAGCTTAATATTTTTACGCTAAACAATCGGATGCTAACAACTGAATGGTTTGTGCTTGAATGAAAAGAGTTCATAAAGATGGTTGCCAAGAAACCCGAAAGGAGTTTATAAACCTCGTAGTAGAAATTATGGTTTCTAGCAACCTTTTAAATCCTAAACAAAACCTAATAATTAAAACAACTACAACATTTAGCAATTTGACCTATAATGAGTTTGACCAAAACAAAGTCTAATGTAAAATAACACAAATTAAACATAAAAAGGAGTAGATCAAAGAGATCCCCATAAAGAAGATAAAATCGCAGCCCAAAGTGATCTCCAAAAATGGTAGAGTTTTTAGCCCACGACCTCTTCCATTGGCTCCCGCACAATCATACACTTTGGCATATCTTTGTTACTTGATTTTGAGATCTCTTGCAATTCGTCTTGACAATGTTTCCCTTTAAAATAAAGCAAATTAAATAGGTTCCCCCTAGTTGGTGATCTTGCGACCATCCCTGTGGCACATCACTAAACCTACCCAGAGTGTTTTTGGTTAATACGATTTTGCAGGTGGTGTCGCTGTCTGGTCTTTGGATCACCGACCACTCTTTTTCATTTTGTGGGTGGTGTTGTTGTCTGGTCTTTGGATCGTCGACCACCCTTTGATTCACAGCTTTTACCATAGCTGAGTTTTTTTCCGGTAGCCAGGATGACATGGCTGGATCGTTGGATTACCGTCTCTTTTCATCTTTTTTCTGACTCATGAGGTGTTGTTGGTTCTTTGAATCGCCATCTTTTTTTGATAATATGTCGAAAGGGTCCTTGAGTGACCCTCATTTTTTATTGGGACGTTTTCTAATGAAAATGATGGGATTTACTTTATTTAGAGCTACCTAGGTATGTAACAATTCTTTCAAACCTGCCCCAGCTTGTTTTCAAAAAGTTATAAAGAATTTAACGATTTGAAAATCTTTGGATCATGTAGCATGTTTCAAAATGAAAGTAAAACGTTTTTTGGAATGTAAACCAATGCAATGCATTTTTATTACTATTCATGGTTTTGGAAAAAAAAAATGATAAAATAAATTTTACACATGTATTTGAGTATAATATAGGGTTCCCTACTGAGTTAGTTGCTCACCTTAAAGACCTCCATTAATTTCCAGATTAGGATCGTGGAGACTAGTGTTGATGCTGCTTGTTGAGGAGTGGGTTCCTCTCTTTCGTCATCCCCTTTATTTTCTCAAACTTTATTATTTGTTATGGTGAGGAAATTCTCTATTTATTATTTTTCGTGTTTGGGTCTATATAAATTTTGGGTGTTTGGTATTTTAGTTCCTGCACAATACTTATTTGATTCATTTAATTTACATTATCTTATTTTTATGTGATCATTATATGGACTACGATTCATTCGTTGTGAGCTATGAATCAATTTATTTTAAAGTCTTTCGCTATAAAACCTAGTCTTTGGCTGGACGGTCGTGTCCTCTCCGAGGGTCGAATCGCTCAATCTAGATCAACCTCCAAGTTGTGACAGGGAGAGTTACCTGAGGCCAAGTTCCTAAACAATGGATTTGAGAAGGTCATCACTGAGAAAAGGTGATTGATGCAGATCAATGAGATAACTATGTTTAAAAGACCATCAAGGTAGCTCTTTGTGATTGCACCGAAATTGTAGAGTCTAAGGATTTGACGATGACGAAATTGTTCGATTCTTCAGTTTTCGACAAACTCACAAAGAAAAAAACAACACAAACAAGGAAAGGTGTGATCGAACAAGTTCTGACTACCATCTTACGAGTGAAAAAGAAGAAGCTTATGCTTGAAGTTATGAGAAAATTAAATTTAAAGGAGGTTGTTGAAAATAAACTTAATTTTATAATTGGAACTTTTATTTATGTGTCTTTTGGTTTGTGTCTTTTGGATTATTTATGAATGTTTGAACAGGCATTTTTAGGTTAATAATTCATTTATTTTAGAATTATGTATTTAATAAGTTTATGTATTAGAGAGTTTATGTGTTGTATTATACATGTACCTTGTAGTCTTATAAATTTGTGTATATTGGTTTAGAAAAGTTTTCTCGAGTTGGAGAAATCCACCAAAGATGTACCAAAATACTACGAGACAAAATACAAGTGAGTTGAACAAAAGAAGTCTGTTGTCTCCCTTCTCATTTAAAAGAAATTTTGTGATCTCCTGTTTCATCTATCTTTCTTTCTAAATCTTTATTTCTTGTTGCAACAAATCGGTATGAGAGTATTTTCCGGTTGATATTTGTAATACCCCGAGTTTTCTGAACACGGTTCGTTACTCATAGCTCGAACATAATTAGAAAACTTTGGATTAAATTTAAAACTTCGCTCGAAAGTCAAAATTTGACATTTTCTAAAACCTCAAACATAAAAAAAAAAAAAAAAAACTTGCAGCGGAAATCATTTGAGTAAAAATAGAATTAAATAAAACTATAGAACAATGCTTGAATAATCAGTTGGGATGTTAAGGAATAATCGGCCAAAAGAATAAAGGTTTAAATCGCAAAAAACTTCATAAGTTTCAAAAGTCAAATGCGTCTGCCGCTGTACAAAGTCAACGGAAGAGACTGAAATAGTTAGTAGAAGACCTCTTCCGGTGACAAAACGACAAAACATAGTACTCACATCCACCGATGGTTAGAATACTCGACATCATCCGATAGGTTTATCAAACAAAAGACTTTCTACATCATCCGATGGATTTAACACACGACAAAAGACTTTCTACATCATCCGATGGATTTAACACACGACAAAAGACTTTCTACATCATCCGATGGATTTAACACACGACAAAAGACTTTCTACATCATCCGATGGATTTAACACACGACAAAAGACTTTCTACATCATCCGATGGATTTAACACACGACAAAAGACTTTCTACATCATCCGATGGATTTAACACACGACAAAAGACTTTCTACATCATCCGATGGATTTAACACACGACAAAAGACTTTCTACATCATCCGATGGATTTAACACACGACAAAAGACTTTCTACATCATCCGATGGATTTAACACACGACAAAAGACTTTCTACATCATCCGATGGATTTAACACACGACAAAAGACTTTCTACATCATCCGATGGATTTAACACACGACAAAAGACTTTCTACATCATCCGATGGATTTAACACACGACAAAAGACTTTCTACATCATCCGATGGATTTAACACACGACAAAAGACTTTCTACATCATCCGATGGATTTAACACACGACAAAAGACTTTCTACATCATCCGATGGATTTAACACACGACAAAAGACTTTCTACATCATCCGATGGATTTAACACACGACAAAAGACTTTCTACATCATCCGATGGATTTAACACACGACAAAAGACTTTCTACATCATCCGATGGATTTAACACACGACAAAAGACTTTCTACATCATCCGATGGATTTAACACACGACAAAAGACTTTCTACATCATCCGATGGATTTAACACACGACAAAAGACTTTCTACATCATCCGATGGATTTAACACACGACAAAAGACTTTCTACATCATCCGATGGATTTAACACACGACAAAAGACTTTCTACATCATCCGATGGATTTAACACACGACAAAAGACTTTCTACATCATCCGATGGATTTAACACACGACAAAAGACTTTCTACATCATCCGATGGATTTAACACACGACGGAAACTCATTTGAGTAAAATAGAATTAAATAAAACTATAGACCAATGCTTGAATAATAAGCTTGGGATGTTAAGGAATACGGCCAAAAGAATAAAGGTTTAAATCGCAAAAAAACTTCATAAGGTTTCAAAAGTCAAATGCGTCTGCCGCTGTACAAAGTCAACGGAAGAGAATGAAATAGTTAGTAGAAGATCTCTTGATGGATTTAACACACGACAAAAGACTTTCTACATCATCCGATGGATTTAACACACGACATCCACCGGTCACTAAACGACAAAAGACTTTCTACATCATCCGATGGATTTAACACACGACATCCACCGGTCACTAAACGACAAAGGACTTTCTACATCATCTTCCGATAGATAACACATTCCAATAGACTAAAAACATACACTTTCTACATACATCACCCGATGACGTCAGCCGGATGATTCAATCCGCCAGCGTCTATCAGTGAACAAAACACACTACATCCACCGGTGAACTTCATTCACCGATAGTGGAATTTGCGATCATTACTCAAAATATTCAAAACCACCTGACCCTAAATAACTTCATAAAATCCCACAGAAAACAAAACAACATTTCAACTACTCAAATTCTATACGATAACAGCTCTAAGTACGAAAACCTGTTTAATTCACTAAAACCATTCAGTAACAATTCAACTCCTTTCACTACCCGAAATCCAGTAAAAACAAATATTAAAACCAATAGAGTACTAATATTAGAGAAGTCTCAAAAATGCTTTTAGACCTTAAAATCATTTCTGTCATTAGAGGAAAACTCGACATACTTAAACGAAACCATGGTTCACTAAACCTCCTTATCTACAGACACCAGTTAAACCGCCCCATCAGTCCACCTAGTCGAGGCATGAATGTGCTCCTCCAACCAGCCTATTCTTTAGCAAACTCAGAGAATTCACCTGCAGTATCCTCAACACCTACATCACAAAACTCATATATTAGCCTAATGCTAAGTAAGTAAAGCAGTAATGAAATGAAATGCTGAAACATAAATTCCTAAACATGCAATTTCTACTTTCTCATCTCAGTTGCATTCACATTCGTTCATAAGCTGATCTGATCCCTCGGTTCCCTTGGAAGTGGATCAATTTCCCCAATGTTATACATCCTCTACTCGATTAAGGGGCGAATGAATTCCCTTAATAGCTGATCTGATCCCTTGGTTCCCTTGGGAGTGGGATCAATCCTCCCAATGTTATAAATCCCTTCATAAGTTAAGGGGTGGATTAGTTTCCTTAATAGTTTGTCTGTCACATTCAGTTCATGCCTTACCGTCCTTACATGGAAATTCATTTTCGTAATCTTTCGAAAACATGATGCATGACATACAAAATCATTCACAAAATACATGACCCTACTGTTTTGTGATGTAGGCCCGAAGGCACATGCATACTTTACTTACCTGGATTCCTAGAAATTGTTTGGTTGCTAACCACTTCGGGTTTTGGTCAAACCTAAAACCGTAGACAGTGTATTAGTTAAACTTCATTCTAAACTATCCAGGAGTCTAAGGAAATTAGTTTGGGAGCTCAGATCATCGTGCATTCCCGATTCTACACTAAACCCGAAACTACACACATTCGCAACGCTCCCAAAACGCATACATTGCACTCCCTCGGTTAACTAACCGTCAAGTCTTAAGGGAAAATGAAGGAACTCACCTAAGTCGAAGAAATCGCTGGAGGAATCGAAGGGGAATCTCCTAAAGCTTTCTGCTGAGCTGAGGAGCTGAGAGTAAAAAAGGAAAATGGTGAACAGTGGCGGCTACCACATTGACGCTTCCCTTAAATATGTTTTCCCTTATTACTAGCTAATTATTATAATGCCCTTACATTAATCACACATTACTCTAATTAATAACTATCACAATCCCCCCCCCCATAATTATACACTTTATTTTGACAAGATAAATTGGTTCAATGGAACTAGGCATTACAATATTTTCTTACATACACATGCTCTAATATAAAATATGACAACTCGATTTTATCCATTTTTGAAGGATGGAGAGAGAAGAGTTACAAATATTTGTAAAATATACATAGAGACATAGAGAGAGAGAGAGACCACATATAACCCACAAATGCTTGCATATTCTCTACCCATAGGAAACAGATATGGTTTCTGAACACAAATGGCAATGAGAAGGGAAAAAAAAAAAAGAAAGAAAGAAACTCTAGAGCAATATCATAGCTCTAGTTATATTATTACAAATTGAAAGAACATAAACACCTCCCTCGATCTTAACCTCAGTCAGCAACATTAGTTAATATTGTGTACTCTACAAGCATTATAGATTTCACCAAACCCATAGATTTATAGCACGACAAGTTCATGTCAAACACCGGAAGCTGAAAATATTAGGGTTTTCGAACCAAAATCACTGAGTTGACAACATCATCAGTCGGATGAAAAATGGAGAGAACTTCAAAACCCTCCAAATCCTCCTCCTCGACTATGGGGTATAGAAACCCTCTCGCTCCTTTTGCGCTTCTCACCAGCAAGTTTCCTCCAGTTTTCATGTATTTTCTCACATGCCCTAGAATCTTTATCTTCTCATCCTTGCTCATCCCTACAAGAGCTGCCAAGAAAATACAGTCATACTCACTAAGATTCTCCTTTACCTCAAGTACATCTCTTGTGTAAAACTTCATCCTCTTCTCAAACTCAGCATCAGAAGCTACTATCTGTCGAGCCACATCATTTGCCCTCATGTCGATATCAAAATTATCAAAATGAGTGAATTTCATGTGGAGGGTTGCCAGTACGATTGATGTTAAAGGCATTGGACCTGAACCAATGAAGGCAACTTTTTTTGGGTCGACCACCCCATTTTCCCTTAGAATTCCATACTCAACATTTGCTAGTTTGATGTAATTTTCATAGTAAGGGAAGAGGTTGAGATTGTTTAAAGGTTGTGGTATTTTGGTGAGCATGTTTGCGAATTCAAACTCTAAAAGGCCCTCTGCTTGTCCGCTGCGAGTCATGAGAGTCTCACGCATAATCTGATCTTCTTCAGGCAGTGTCGTAACATCGATGGAGGATGGAAGAATGCAAAGATTGACGAGGTTTGTGAAGAGGGTATTTACTTGCTTTGAAGGTCGAAGACATTCAACCTTGGAAATGCTTTCATGGAGTTGAGCAAGGAGACCTAACAGCAGGTCAGAAGAGATCTCGCCTTCCATGTAGGAGTTATTAAGGTTTTCCATTGACGATTTCTCAAGGTTTTTGGAGATACAACTGTTCCTGTTTGTTGTGTTTTGGGGTTTTTTTGGGTTGATTTTGTCACTATTTATAACTTCAAAAAATGCCCAATTCAACGCAGGCGTGGGGCACCATGCCATAGGTCAAAATTAGGGCCTGTAGGGGGCATTCATAATATAATTTAATTTCTTATTGAAACCACCTTGCTTAGATTGTATTATAAGATTTAATAATGTGTTACAATGAGTTTGAAATGAATATTTATACGTCTAACGCGAGGTTACCTTAATTCAAATACAATAATAATCATCTTCTTTGGCCGTTTCATAAAATAGAAAACTGCAATTTACTTCTCAATTGTTCGTGTGAATTCTCGTTACATACAATACATCTTAATTCTTTTCTTTATTATTATTATTGAAGCTATTAACTATTTATTAATAAATGCCCCTCACACACATAGTATCTATATCTATCAAATAATTAAGTATTTCCAATTTTCCTATTTTATAAACTCAAAAAATTACATTCTTGGATTTCATTCACATAGAAGGTCATTATTTATCTTATTATTTTCTTATCCTGATAATAATTTTTCTACCTCGAGTTCAACAAATTCAAAGGTGCAATTTTAAAAATACTAAGTAAACTGATGATTGATGCTTATATTCCTTTCACATAGAAGATGTCCGTTTTTTATTTTTATTTTTAATTTCAATGAATTTATTAAATAAATTGAGGAGATCCTATTCAAGTCAACGTTCACACTTGAATATATCAGTTAAAGATCATAAAGTCGACAGACAAGGCATGGATAATGTCTTCACAATCTATTTTCAACGACTTTGTCAATGAGAATGTGTTGTTTGTAATCCAAACCATAGTAAACTACACATTTCAATTTTGTAGATGTGGTTGATTCGACTAATACTTTAATCCATGATTCGAAAAATTTAAGATTCATGTTCTAGGTTCAAGTCAAATATTCTTTTATTTAATTCAAGTTCCTAACTAGGTAATAATTAACTATTAGACTATATTGGCAGGTGTACTTCCCCCAATGCACCAGACTGATCGACGAAGCCCTATTTGGGCTATTATCCAAATTTAGAATACATAAAGCAATAACATAAAATGTTCTCTCTCTACCTAGGATGTGCAAGTAATGATAGAGATGACAAACGAATTAGTCTAGTCAAGCCGAATCTAACAAGTTTATTGAGTCCAACGCGTCGAGCTTAACGACCTCGTTAAAAAAAAAAATCAATCAGAACTAACTCGCGAGCCACAAGTTAAATAAATCGAATCGAGTCAGCTAAACGAACCTTAATGAGCCGAACCTAACAAATTAAACATAATATAAATATTTTTAATTTATATTAATTTGATGTATATTGTGAAAAATTTAATTGTTAAAATTATTATTTAATTTCACGTATAACGAGTTAGCCCGCATGTTAAACAACTCTAACTAATGATATTTGGATTGTAAAAAGTAAGGAAATGGAAAAGATTAAATCATTGTACTTTACTTAGATAAAGAGCGAGATTAGATAACATCATGGCACATCGCTACTAGTCTGTCATGGACTAATAATCTCATCTTTGCTAATTACACGATGAAATTTAAGTAAGAAGATTTAATAGGATGAGTTTGAAGGAAAACCTAAAATAGAGTTTAACAAAATTGCAAGAAAGGAAACCATTGTAAGTTACTTTTGGTTGAAAAGAATATTTCTCATTCAAATCTTGCAAAGACCAATTAAAAAAAAAAAGACAACCAAACAAACAAGAAAAGTGTCGTGATCAAGGAGGATTTAGGGAACGATCCGACCCTTGAAGAGAATAGGATGGCCTAATCCAAGACTTTGATTTTTAGTTCACAATGGAATATTTAATATCATAAATTTAATTTAAAACTTAACGTCATAAACCACTTAACATGAACCAAGTCACATCAATAATTACAAAGATATAAATGACAATGCAACATTATAAAACACAAATAGTGGTGTGCATAAACTAAAAGAGCACACCAAACAACCCCAACTACATTTTGAGAAATAATATCAATCCGGGGTGAGCTGCTAAATTCAAATGTAGACATCAAGTATTATATCTAATGTTTTGAAAACTCGTTTTTTTCATTAGCATGCGTACATGCATTTGTAAAGAAAATATTATCATTTTAAACACATTCCAACAACCGTCATGGGAGAGAATTATGAAAATTTTTACTCATATAATCGCTTCAATAAAAGCTACCACAATTTTCCTTTGAAAATGTTCTAGCAAAAAGCCTGTCACCCTTGGCGTCGATGCCATAAGTGTATAATAATAAAATCAACTATAAAATAAATCATTCGTGACATAAACAAATCCTCTAATAAAGTTTATTTCACTCAAGAAGAAGACATGGCAAACTATCCCAAATAATTTGCAAATATGTGCATAGAATTACACGCTCAATTGTAGTTACACAAGGAAGGTAACTACATCAATGCCTCAACCCTACGAAAGGTAGTGCCACCACATCCTTATTGATGAGAACCATGAGTATATCAAATTTAAGACCCTTCAACACGCAAATTAAAGACTCAGGAACGCCTTTAAAATCAAGTATAAGGAACTTGGCATCAATTAAATCTTACGATGGAACCAAATTATCAAGTAAGAGTAGCTTGACTCAAACCAAACTCGATTAGATCCAAAGCTATCAAGTTAGTCTTTCAAGCTTTGACTTGAAGAAAACATAGTTCTTTACAAATAACCAAAGAGAAAAATCCTAAAAAAAAAAAATCACTGTAAAGAAATTTTATTCATTAAAATTCAATCCCCTTTTTCGAGTTACCAAACCTGTGTTTAAATAGACTAAAATAATTATTAAAAATAATATAAATATCTCTACATATCTTAGGAATACCCAGGAAGTAATCTAAGACTTAAAGAAACTAAACAAATACCAAAATAGGTGAAAATTAGGGTTTGGAAAGGTGGGAGGCGGAGTGGGGTGCGCTGGTGGGCCGTTGGGCGTGCTGGGGCGTACGGTGATGGAGAACGGGATACGAGCGGATACACGCTGACGGGGCAAGTGGGGAAGATGCGCGGTGGGTTGCTGGGCGTGCGCTGTATTAGGACTTGACCCGGCCCCGACCGGATCCCGACGGATAGGATTTTCAAGGTGGAAATTATTCGACGCAAGACTGACGACCATTCAACCCAACGATTTTCTTCTAACAATTCCTACGTGGCATCCTAAAATAGGAACTATCATTCAAAAACATCAAACATAAGAGTGTACAGCAAGAATAATAAAATTAAAAAAATGAGTCAAGACATGTGACTTTTCAACTTTGACAATAAACCATAATCCGGATCTATCCTATGCCTCGTTATACATTCTTTACCTTCAACTTGATTTATCATTCTTGGTGAACGTATCTAATATCTGAAAAATATAGATAATCCACAAATGAGCTTTACGCTTAACAAGTAAAACAAACACTTAGAATAATTAATCTAGGCTCTATCCCATAATCTAGGACCTAACATCCTCCATCCATCTTTATCATAAAGAATTTAAATTTTCAATTTAAACCAAGTAACAGATTTACCCTTTTTAAACTCATATTATTTCCATATAATTTCATGTTATATGAAATCAATTATAACCAATAAAACTAGTGCAACCATAATACTAAAACTAATGCACAATGACAACAAAATTATGTATTTACAATTATCAATCAAAGAATTTCCAATTAATTATTTAACAATCAGTGATATTTGTTAAATAATGCACTCTACAAGTTCAGCACAACATGTATTACTATTAAACATCCCTACAGATTTTCGGGCTTTCACCGGCCGGACTGTAGTACACCGATCCTACTTTTCAGGGATTTACAACCCAAAGGGGACGACTATACGTAAGGCCCTTACTCTTTTCCCTTTCATAGTCATACATATTGTGCATATCAAGAGGCAAGTTAAATTTTAAAATCGATTGACATTTCCTCTTCCTTAATTCATGTTCAACCATCATAAAACTCAATTAAAAACAATCAACACCAGTATTCAATTCAATAAATTTCCAAAATAACTTATTAAGCAAATAAACATATATTTTTAAACCAATATCTTTCCACAAAACCTCATTCGTTTCTCATCAAACCAATATTCGTTTCAGCATTACAATTCACAATCAAAGTATGACACTTATCACAACATCAACCAATTTCATAATCAATTATAGTCTTTCCACAAACACTAGCATTTCACGCCACATACACATCTATTTTTAAACTACAATTTATTTCATTTAATGAATTCAACACTGTAACACCCGACAAGACGACCAGGTGACTTTCCTAACTGTTTTAACGGTCATGAATATTCAATCTTCACGGTTTATAATTTTGTGCCAAGCTTAATTAATTTCGTGTGGATTTAAACTAGGTTGAGTGGCAAAGTTGTAATAATAGTGGATTGAGACCGGTATTTAAAGAAAATGGAAAGGGTTCAAACCTACATTAAACCTCACTGTAGCCATCATTACTCTCGGCGATTTTCTCTCCCGAGCTCTCGCTCTCTGTCAGCTGTAAATCTCTCCTTCGACAATCGGTGCCCTTGCTACTTCTCGGCTACTTTGTGCTCGAGGTACGTGTATGGCAATGTAGCTATCTATTAGTCGTTAAGCTCTGTTTTCAGCTATGTGTTGAAGTTCTGGATTCTTCAATGGTCATGTAATAATAAGGACGTTTTAAAAACCGAGATCGGTAATGTCATTCCAAATCGATTCTAGACATTTAAAATAACCAACCCTGAGTAATCAATAGTCGAGTCTGTCTATTTCGGTTTTTGGATTTCAGATTGCACAGAGTATTAAACTATAGATTCGGGAATGACTTTAGCTATTAGACCCTAGGATGACCTGTGATTAGAACTAATAGGATTTTATTTTAACTACTGCAATGTAAATGTTTTAGGCGAAGAAGTCTGAAGAGAAGAGCTCAGGTTGCTAAGGAAACCAGGTAAGTGAATGTATAGGCTTCTCGGTCATTAGGACCCTACAGTCAAAGGATGCTAGATAGTAACTGACATGACGATTAGAGGCCATTTATGCTACTGTCTCATACTTATGTTAATGTTTAGTTTAATGGTAAGTTTTCATGTTGGGAGGATGCTCTGTTCTGTAGCTTGATGATTTAAGAATTTCCATGTACATGCCTCATGACTATTTTATGCATATGAAAATGTTTTAAGAGCATGGTTTTCTCATGAATAAAGTAAGAAGATAAAACTTATGCAACGTGGGCTAAGTGAGGGTTGGGGGCGGTTCGGCGTATGTCACAGTCCAAAAGAGGGACATATGAATACGACCTGCAGTAGGGACCAAGATCAAACTCACTGTCGAACCCCCTTTACCGGCACAAATCCTCTCTTAATCCACACAACTTAAATGAAGAATATGATCAATGATTATGAATGATGATTACGAGCAAAGATATGAATAAGAAAAGACTTATGAGCATGTGTTTCCCGAATTATACATTCATGCATTCATGTTAGTGTTTCATTCCTTACTAAGCATTAGGCTTACAGTTAAACCTTATGATGTAGGTGAAGGGTTCACAGGTGAGGATTCCCAATCCAGAGATGATGCTTAAAGCCGGATTGCTAGAAGATGCTCAGAATGACAGTGCAAGGCTGGATAGGCGATTAAGATCCCCTGGTTAATGCGTGCATGATGGTCGTATGATTTTAAATATGAAAGTCTGGGTAGATAAGATTATTTTAAAACATTGAGTTTGAGATTGTTGATTTGATTACTGAGTCCGAGAATGTTTTTTTTAAGGATATGGAATGTGTTATTAACCTAAGTCTTCCGCTATATGTATTCTGGATGAGTGTATGATTCTCACTCATTGAGGTTTATAGTTACCAAGTTAAGATTTGGGTGAGTTGTGGTATTTTCCGTTGGATGAAGTTGGTTGATGAGCATGGTTTCCCGAATTATACATTCATGCATTCATGTTAGTGTTTCATTCCTTACTAAGCATTAGGCTTACAGTTAAACCTTATGATGTAGGTGAAGGGTTCACAGGTGAGGATTCCCAATCCAGAGATGATGCTTAAAGCCGATTGCTAGAAGATGCTCAGAATGACAGTGCAAGGCTGGATAGGCGATTAAGATCCCCTGGTTAATGCGTGCATGATGTCAGTATGATTTTAAATATGAAAGTCTGGGTAGGATAAGATTATTTTAAAACATTGAGTTTGAGATTGTTGATTTGATTACTGAGTCCGAGAATGTTTTTTTTAAGGATATGGAATGTGTTATTAACCTAAGTCTTCCGCTATATGTATTCTGGATGAGTGTATGATTCTCACTCATTGAGGTTTATAGTTACCAAGTTAAGATTTGGGTGAGTTGTGGTATTTTCCGTTGGATGAAGTTGGTTGATGATATAGTGTTTTACTGTCGTATGAAAGAAGCTGGATGAGGCAATCACCCGGCTGACGTCATCGGCGGATGTCAAATGATAGAAGTTGAACGATTGAGTCTTCCGGTTTAGTCACGGGATGATGTAGTATGTTTAGTCACCGGATGATGTAGTATGTTTAGTCACCGGATGATATAATATGTTTAGTCACCGGATGATGTGATATGTTTAGTCACCGGATGATGTAGTATGTTTAGTCACCGGATGATATAGTATGTTTAGTCACCGGATGATATAGTATGTTTAGTCACCGGATGATGTGATATGTTTAGTCACCGGATGATGTAGTATGTTTAGTCACCGGATGATATAGTATGTTTAGTCACCGGATGATGTGAGTATTTTCTTGTCGTTTAGTGCCCGAGTAACGTTTTAATTAGTCACGCGAGGCGCACATGACCACCGGTTGATGTAGTGTAAATATGAACATCTAGTGGGGAATGTTCGAGACCGGGCGATGTCTTTAATTAGACACGTGCAATGCCCGTGACCACCGGTGGATGTCTATTGCTGGTTGGAATCAGACGTGTCGCGTGGCGGGCACGTGATCATCGGTCGATATGAGTTTATGACTCTATCGGTAGATGCAGTTTAAGAGATGCTAAAAAAAATAATAATAATATGATATTAACACTAATAATGATCAAGGTGTGTGAGGTAAGAACAAAATGATTAAGAGGCTAAGTAATGAATTGTGTGGCGATTCCTCCTGGGGTCGTGACAATTATGGTATCAAAGCAAAAACCGGGTTCTAAAATCGATTCTGCAGACTGTCTTCTAGCACTGACTGTCAACTGAGTACACTCCAGCAACTGTAAGTATTTATGATTCTAGTAATGTCATTAAGATAAGATGTGTTTATGACTAATTGTTTAGGAATCCCAAGATGGTGAGAGGTCAACAGAGAGATGATAACGTGGATAGTCACACTATAGCTCAACTAACTGGGTTAGTAATTTGCCAATCCCGCCAAGTTGAGCAGCTCATGACCGCCAGGGAAGAACAAGGGAATTCGAGTACGTATATTGCTCGAGAACATGGGGATGAGCGTTTTCACCGAACTTTCAATGGTCAAGTTTCAGATCCTGCTTATGCTGAGGAATGGATTCGAAAGATGGAGGGCATGTTCAAGTATGCAAAGGTGGACGAGGGAGATAAGGTCACATGTGTCGTCTATCATCTGGAACTAAGTGCAAGGCATTGGTGGGACTCGATCCAGAGCACCATTAATGCAGGAGCTATGACCTGGGAAAGTTCAAAACTGCTTTCTTTGACAAGTATTTCAATAGGACTGTTCGGGCCGGCAAGAAGAATGAGTTCATGAATTTACGTCAAACTGACTCTGTGACGGATTACATATACAAATTTGAGGCTTTATCACGGTTTGCTCCCCTATTGGTTGAGGATGATGAGGACAAGATTCATCAATTTGTTCAAGGATTAAAGCCGAGTCTATACATGAGGGTGAAGACTGCTGGAATACATAATGTACCGTATGGTGAGGTGACGGCTAAGGCCTTGGAATTGGAAGAGGCTGAGATAACAACATATGCACAGCGTGAACAGCCAAGGAAATTCACTAAGGAAGCTCAGCCGCCACCACGTCAGAACAAAGGGTGGCAACCGCAACAGAACAGGGGCCAACCACAACAACAGAGAGGTGTAAAGAGACCCTTCAATCCAAATGATGATCAGGAGAAAGGAAAACGACCATTAGCTCCCCTATGCCCCACCTGCCAGAAGAATCACCCCGGCGAATGCAAGTTGCATTCTGGCCATTGCTACAGATGTGATAAGGTTGGACATATAGTCAGAGACTACCCCATGCCGCCAGATCCAAACCGAACAAGAGTAATGCCCAGAGTCTTTGCTATGATGGAAGATGAGGATGCTATGCAACATACGGTCATAACAGGTACGATTATGATCTGTGGTAATTCTGCTTATACACTCTCATAGACACAGGAGCCACACACTCATTTATAGAAACCATGTTTGTGTGTAAGCAAAAGTTAGAACTTTTACCAACTGATAAGCCATATAGTGTCATGTTACCGTCAGGGAAATCCTTATATTCTGAACAGATAGTGAAGGGTGACATTGTGTCCATAGGAGATAAGAAGTTATATGTAGAACTGATTGTAATCGACATGAAGGGATATGAGGTTATATTAGGGATGGATTGGTTATTCAGACATCATGCCACAATAAGTTGTAGGTCTGGTTTGGTTAAATTCAGACCCCCGAATGGAGATCGGTATACCTTTCAAGCTATCCTAAAAATAAGTAAAATGTCGATTATATCTTCGCTAGAGACTCAACGAATATTGAAAGGTGGTTGTGAGAGTTACCTAGCTAGTATAATGGATGTTCGGGTGAAAGATAAGATAGAATTTTAGATATTTCTATAGTCCGAGAGTTTTCGGAAACATTTTTGGATGATTTGCCGGGATTACCACCTGATAGAGAAATAGAGTTTGTAATTGATACATATCCCGAGACATTACCTGTATCTAAGAATCCATATCGCATGGCACCTGTTGAGTTGAAGTAGTTGAAAGTCCAACTGCAAGAATTGATCGATAAGGGATTTATATGCCCTAGCAGTTCACCCTGGGGTGCACCCGTGCTATTTGTCAAGAAGAAAGATGGTTCCCTTAGAATGTGTATAGATTACAGAGAATTGAACAAGTTGACAATTAAGAATAAGTACCCCTTGCCCCGAATCGATGACTTGTTTGACCAATTACAAGGAGCTAAAGTATTTTCGAAGATTTATTTACGTTCGGGCTATCACCAATTGAAGGTCAAGGAGAGTTATATATCTAAGACAGCTTTCAGGACCCGTTATGGACATTATGAATTCTTTGTAATATCGTTTGGATTAACTAATGCACCTGCAGCTTTTATGGATTTGATGAACCGAGTTTTCGTGAATATTTGGATAAGTTTGTGATTGTATTCATAGATGATATCTTAATTTACTCACGGACTAAAGCTGACCACGAGGAACACTTAAGAATAGTCTTGACAACCCTGAAACACCAGCAACTCTATGCCAAGTTGTCTAAGTGTGAGTTCTGGTTGGATAAAATCAACTTCTTAGGTCATGTTGTTTCTGCCGATGGCATTAGGGGTGGGCACGGTCCGGTTCGGTCCGGTCCCGAGCCCGGACCGAAACCGGACCGAGGTTTCGGGAAAATTTTCTCGAAACCCGAAACTGGCTCTGGGAGAAACCTGGACCGGACCGAAAATTTCGGTCCGGTCCCGGTGCGGTCCCGGTTCCTCCCAACCTTTTTATTTTTATTTTTATTTTTTAAAACATAATAAATATTCAGGAAAATCCACAGACCACAATCGAAACATACAGTACTCACTCCTCCGCGAAGACCAAACCTTCGCCATTCGCACTCACCGTTCGGAACTGGTTGCGCCGTTCGCCTGTTAGGGATCCTCAGCAGAGCGACTTGCTCTGCACAGCAGCCCTCTCTGTCGCCGCTCGTCGTCGTCGCCCTTTGCTCTGTCGCCCTTGCGCTTGACAGTCGACGGCTTCGGGCTTCTGCTTCAGCCTTTGCACCAGACCAGAGGTTTGCGTCTTGCGAATCGGAGGACTCAATCACCACTGGAGTCGGGAGCAGGACGCGTCGCTGTTCGCTGGTCGCTCGAGAGTCGGGAGTTCAAGTTTCGCCAACGCTTGACGCTCGGTCTGCTTTCAGATTCGGACTCTGAACTCTGAAGTTCAGAGTTCAATTAACAATTGATTTGAACGGTTGCTGAACCGTTCAGCAAAAAAAACAGTGAGATTTTATGTTTTTTTTAAACCTTCGGTCCGGTCCCGGTTCTTCGGGATTTCAGGTGCTGGAACCTGGACTGGACCGAAGATCCTCGGTTCCAGTGGCTTTGGACCGAGGACCGGACCGCGGTCCATCAATTAGGGACCGAACCCGGACCGAACCCACCGGTCCGGTCCGGTTCTCGGTCCGCGGTCCGGTCCTGCCCACCCCTAGATGGCATATCAGTAGATCCAACTAAAATTCAGGCTGTTAAGGATTGGCCACAGCCAAGGAATGCCAGTGAAGTCTGTAGTTTTTTTAGTTTGGCAGGCTATTATAGGAAGTTTATTAAAGGATTTTCTATGATAGCTAAACCTTTAACTAATTTGACAAAGAAGGACATCAAGTACTCTTGGACCGAAGCTTGTGAAGATGGCTTCCAAGCACTTAAATTGAGATTAACGACAGCCCCACTGTTGACTCTCCCAACTGAGGAAGGAAAGTTTAGTGTTTACTGTGATGCATCCAAGGTTGGATTGGGGTGTGTCTTAATACAAGAAGGTAAAGTTGTGGCGTATGCCTCTAGACAGCTGAAGAGTTATGAACAGAACTACCCCACTCATGATTTGGAATTCGCTGCTGTTGTGTTTGCATTGAAGATTTGGAGGCACTACTTGTATGGTCGGCAGTGTGATATGTTTTCAGACCACAAGAGCCTGAAATGTGTTTTCAGACCACAAGAGCCTGAAATACCTCTTTACTCAAAAGGAATTAAACATGCGGCAGAGACGTTGGTTAGAATTTGTTAAAGATTATGACTTTAAAATCAAGTATCATCCGGGTAAGGCCAACGCTGTAGCCGATGCTTTAAGCAGAATGTCAACAACAATGCAACCCGCGGTATCAACCATGTCTGTACCTTTGAGGAAGGAAGTCCAGAAGTTCGAATTGGAAGTAGTTCCCGAGCTGTCAGCTTTACTGACTGAATTATCTATTTGACCAACTATTTTGGATAGGATCAAAGAGGCACATCAGATGGATTCAAAGGAGAATAATAGTATGATGAGTAAGTTAAAGGATGCCTCCTCTGAGTTCAGCCTCTCTAATGATGGTATTTTGAGATTTAGGAACCGATGGTGCATTCCGAGTGTTAAGGAGTTGCGTGAGTTGATCTTGACTGAACCTCATACATCTTCTTTCTCTGTACATCCTAGTAGCACCAAGATGTATCGGGATTTGAACTACATTATTGGTAGCCAAATTTAAAAAGGGATGTTGCTAAGTATGTAGAGTCATGCTTGGTATGCCAACAAGTCAAAGCTGAGCACCAGCGTCCAGGAGGTACCCTTCAGCCTTTACCTATCCCCGAATGGAAGTAGGAACACATAGCTATGGATTTCGTTGTAGGATTACCTAAGACAACTAAGGGACATGATAGTATTTGGGTTGTAATCGATAGACTGACGAAATCAGCCCATTTCTTACCTGTAAGAACAACCTACACGATGGACCAGCTTGCTGATCTGTATGTACAGAAAGTTATTAGGTTGCATGGGATCCCTGTATCTATTGTCTCTGATCGTGATCCCAGGTTTACCTCTCGGTTTTGGAAAGGTCTACAAGGCGCACTTGGTACAAAGTTATCCTTCAGCACTGCCTTTCACCCGCAGACAGATGGTCAATCCAAGAGGGCTATTCAGATACTTGAAGACATGCTGCGGGCGTGTGTACTGGATTTTCAGTCATCTTGGAGCCAATACTTACCTTTGGTTGAGTTCTCCTACAACAACAGCTACCAGTCCACCATTGGTATGGCACCTTATGAAGCACTGTATGGCAGGAAATGTAGGTCACCTCTATATTGGGATGAGGTTGGCGAAGCAAAACTTCTAGGACCCGAACTTCTGCAGCAGATGTCTGAAAAGATTTCTGTTATTAGGAAGAGGATGATGACTGCTCAGAGCCAACATAAGAGTTATGTAGACCATAGGAGGAGGGATCTTGAATTTTCGGTCGGGGATGAAGTATTCCTGAAGGTTTCACCGTTCAAGGGAGTCTTAAGATTTGGCAAGAAGGGAAAACTTACTCCACAGTTTGTTGGACCCTTCCCTGTTTTGGCTAGAATCGGTAGTACAACTTACAGACTGCAATTGCCTCTATCATTGGAAAGGGTTCACAATGTCTTTTACGTGTCAATGTTAAGGAAATGCATACGAGATCCGACGTAAGTTATTCAGCCTACAGATATCGAGTTAGAGCCGACACTGGTGTATAAAGAAAAGCCGACGCAGATATTGGAATCTGCAGTTAAGACTCTGAGGAATAAAGAGATTCCACTGGTGAAAGTTTTATGGAAGAATCATGGCATCGAAGAAGCCACTTGGGAGCGACGACAGGACATGTTAGACAAATATCCAGGACTATTTGTTTGATCAATTTTCGAAGACGAAAATTTGTTTAAGGAGGGGTGGATGTAACACCCGACAAGACGACCAGGTGACTTTCCTAACTGTTTTAACGGTCATGAATATTCAATCTTCACGGTTTAGAATTTTGTGCCAAGCTTAATTAATTTCGTGTGGATTTAAACTAGGTTGAGTGGCAAAGTTGTAATAATAGTGGATTGAGACCGGTATTTAAAGAAAATGGAAAGGGTTCAAACCTACATTAAACCTCACTGTAGCCGTCATTACTCTCGGCGATTTTCTCTCCTGAGCTCTCGCTCACTGTCAGCTGGAAATCTCTCCTTCGACGATCGGTGTCCTTGCTACTTCTCGGCTACTTTGTGCTCGAGGTACGTGTATGGCAATGTAGCTATTTATTAGTCGTTAAGCTCTGTTTTCAGCTATGTGTTGAAGTTCTGGATTCTTCAATGGTCGTGTAATAAAAAGGACGTTTTAAAAACCGAGATCGGTAATGTCATTCCGAATCGATTCTAGACATTTAAAATAACCAACCCTGAGTAATCAATAGTCGAGTCTGTCTATTTCGGTTTTTGGATTTCAGACTACACAGAGTATTAAACTATGGATTCGGGAATGACTTTAGCTATTAGACCCTAGGATGACCTGTCATTAGAACTAATAGGATTTTGTTTTAACTAATGCAATGTAAATGTTTTAGGCGAAGAAGTCCGAAGAGAAGAGCTCAAGTTGCTAAGGAAACCAGGTAAGTGAATGTATAGGTTTCTCGGTCATTAGGACCCTACATCAAAGGATGCTAGATAGTAACTGACATGACGATTAGAGGCCATTTATGCTACTGTCTCGTACTTATGTTAATGTTTAGTTTAATGGTAAGTTTTCATGTTGGGAGGATGCTCTGTTTTGTAGCTTGATGATTTAAGAATTTCCATGTACATGCATCATGACTATTTTATGCATATGAAAATGTTTTAAGAGCATGGTTTTCTCATGAATAAAGTAACAAGATAAAACTTATGCAACGTGGGCTAAGTGAGGGTTGGGGGTGGTTTGGCGTATATCACAGTCCAAAAGAGGAACATATGAATACGACCCGCAGTAGGGACCAAGATCAAACTCAATGTCGAACCCCCTTTACCGGCACAAATCCTCTCTTAATCCATACAACTTAAATGAAGAATATGATCAATGATGATTACGAGCAAAGATATGAATAAGAAAAGACTTATGAGCATGTATTTCCCGAATTATACATTCATGCATTCATGTTAGTGTTGCATTCCTTACTAAGCATTAGGCTTATACGACTTTTACAACATATGTTCACATAATTATTTACCAAATAACCTCAAAAGTTAATTTAATACATTATACTATTACATAATTTCTCAAAAGTTCAAACCATTACAATCTTCCCTCTTTAAGGAAATTTCGTCCCGAAATTACTTTCTAACTTAATTAACAAAAAGTTAGGGATACACATTTCAAATTCCACTTTCTAATTCCCATTCCTCTGTACATCTACAACAAATCACTTTCTCCTTAGAAAACCATTCACCACCAAAGTACAAGAGGCATTCTAAACATAGTTTCTAACTCTCATAACCAGTTAAAACTATTACATATAGCTCTGATACCAAATTGTCAGGACCCGACCCGGCCTCGACCGAATCCCAACAGATAGGATTCCCGAGGTGGAAATTATTCGACGCAAGACTGATGACCATTCAACGCAACGATTTTCTTCTAACAATTCCTACGTTGCATCCTAAAATAGGAACTATCTTTCAAAAACATCAAACATAAGAGTGTACAGCAAGAATAATAAAATTAAAAAAATGAGTCACGACAAGTGATTTTTCAACTTTGACAATAAACAACAATCAGGAGCGATCCTATGCCTCTTTGTACATTCTTTACCTTTGACTTGATTTATCCTTCTCGGTGAACGTATTCAATATCTGAAAAATATAGATAATCCACAAATGAGCTTTATGCTCAGCAAGTAAAACAAACACTTAGAATAATTAATCTAGGCTCTATCCCATAATCTAGGAACCAACATCTTCCATCCATCTCTATCATAAAGAATTTAAATTTTCAATTCAAACCAAGTAACAGATTTAACCTTTTTAAATTCATATTATTTCCATATAATTTCATGTTATATGTGTAACACCCGGCATTTTCTGCTATGTAATAATCTGTTGAATTATTGTATGGATTTAAATTGTCATTATTACAATAACTATTTTATTGTAAACTTTGGAACATTTAATGGGGAGAGAACCGAACTAAAGGCTAACTAAACTAAACATTAAGTTTAAAATGCATGGAGGGGCTGTTTAGGTAAGAATTAAGGTTGGTGGGAGATAGCCAATGGTTGAGTGGCATCTGACAACTTAGTGAAGAAGCTAAGTTCTCCCTCCTGCGTGAAACCCTCTTCATTTCACTTCTCTGCTCTCTCTCCATTTCTCTTCTCGACATTCTCTCATCCTGTCGACAAAACAACCATCGAAGCTACTTCGATCTCCTCGGTTCCTTTCTGTTTCCCTGCTAAGGTTTGAGCATTTCCGAGACTTTCCGGCTGACTGCATCGAGGATAACAGGTAAGTTCATACCCGTAGGTTGGCCCTTAAGGCCCTACATTAAGGAGGTACTAGGTGTTTCCGTTCTGTCGGGTCAATTTGGGTAGAAAGAGTATAGGTTATGTTTTTAAATTGTCAATTTTCTGCATTTTCTGTTATCTATTATCTACCAGTTTAAATTCAAGCACCGATCATGCATACACCTTCTTCTGAAAGTTCATGCAAAAACCATTTTCTGTACACAGTTTTGAAGTTAATCAAGATAAAATCTGACTATCTGTAATGTACTGGTTAAGTGCAGGACGGGGACTGGTCCTCTGGTTTTATCCCTCCCTGGAAATCTGAAAATAAATTGTCCCTAGCAAGGACCCTCTGGTTTTATCCCTCCCTGGGAGTCTGAAAATCTGCTGTGCCTGATAGTGCACCCTCTGTTTGCCAGTTCCCCTATAAGCCCCACTTATACCCCTCTGCCACTGTAACGTAAAGTTCTGTTCCGCCACTGTATTCTGAAAACTGCATGTATAGCATTTTGCATCACTGCATCCGTATTATGTTCTTACTGAGTTTTAGACTCATAGGTGAACTCCCTGATGTAGGTACTGAACCTGAAAATGAGGACTTTGTGCCTCAATCTGATGACTAGATGGCTGGTGGCTCGAGCTCTCGGGGTGGTTGTTGCAGTCAGACACAATTTTCTGTCCCGAGGTTTAAGTCTTAGTCTTTTAAGAAATGTACATATCTGTAAACCTTTCTGAAATTCTGGTGTATTTGTTTTAAAAACTCTGTAGGAGATTCTGTTGGATATATATATAATGTATCAGTTCTGATGTCCAAGTTTTAATCTCCGTCGACAGTTGATAGTTGTCCCTTGAAATATTCTGTATTAATGCCTTGAAATGTTTTGAAAACATTCTGGAACTGCTTGAGTTCTCCCTTTTCAGGTCATGCATGGATGGTCTCGAATTTTAGAGCTATCCATGCAGTTTGTTTTCTTGAAATCTGTCATTTGTAATGAAGGTCTGAAACCTGCATGCCTTCTCTTGTGCTCGAGGACCATGTTTTGACGTGATTTGAGAATCTGAAACGTTTAAGTCTTCTGTCTTTATGCCCTCTGTCTGTATGCTTTCCTGTAAAAAGTTGTAAATTCTGCCTTTAAAACTATGTCTTCCGATTACATCTACCGGTAGGAATTTTGCCTGTATCTACCGCCAAACAGTGTTTCTGCCTTAGGTTTTCATCTTCCGATTTAAATTGCTATCTGCATCTTCCGATGACGTCAGAACATCTTCTGGCTGATGTCATCACCTTCTGCCGATTACGTTCACTACCTGTATCTGCCGATGATGTCATCACATCTTTCGATGACATCATCACACATCCTGCTTTCATCTGCCTGCCTTCATCTTCCGATGACGTCAGAACATCTTCCGACTGACGTCATACGATGAGTTCTGCCTATATCTTCCGCTCAGTTTTACTCGTCTTCAGTTTCTTTTCTTCTGCCGATTACATTTAATGTCTGCATCTTCCGGTGACGTCATCCATCTTTCGGCTGACGTCATCACACATTCCGATTATGTTAACTGTTTTTCCCATTTGAAGTAGCATCTACCGATTGACGTCACCCTTACTTCTGTCTTTGCATATGCATCTTCCGTCTGACGTCAGCTCACATCTTCCGCCAATCTTCCGATAGTCTTCCGCTATTGCTCTGCCATTAATGTAGACTGATTCTCGCTGCCTCAGTCTTCTGATTTTATATTCTGTTTTCTGCCCTTACCACCTTCTTCTATTATTTGTTCTTCCTTCCGATTGTAAATATGTTCACGGTGTTTTTCCCGTTTTGCTTCTGAACACAGGGAATGTTTTTTTTTTCCCTTCTTCCGAAAAGTTTATGAGTCACTTTAAAAGCTCATCCTGTCAATTGCATTTTTCAAATCTGGTTTATATTTAAATTTCTTCAGTTTATCTCATTTCATTTCTGATTTCTGTGGAGTTCTAAAAGTCCAGTCGGTTTTGTTTTAAAAGTCTAATGTTAAAAAAAAATAGTCACCGTTTTCTGTTAACTTGCCCGGATTGACGGCTCCGATCCCGAACCCCGATCGGGTTGGGTTTTGGGCTGTCACAATATGAAATCAATTATAACCAATAAAACTAGTGCACCATAATACTAAAACTAATGTACAATGATAACAAAATTATGTATTTACAATTATCAATCAAAAAATTTCCAATTAATTATTTAACAACCAGTAATATTTGTTAAATAATGCACTCTACAAGTTCAGCCTAACCTGTATAACTATAAAACATCCCTACAGATCTCCGATCTTTCACCGGTGAGACTGTAGTACCTCGAGCCTATTTTTCATGGATTTTCAACTCAAAGGGGACGACTATGCGTAAGGCCCTTATTCTTTTCCATTTCATAGTCATGCATATTGTGCATATCAAGAGGCAAGTTAAATTTTAAAATCGATTGACATTTCCTCTTCCTCAATTCATGCTCAACTATCATAAAACTCAATTAAAAACAATCAATACCAGTATTCAATTCAATAAATTTCCAGTACAACTTATTAAGCAAATAAACATATATTTTTAAACCAATCTCTTTTCCATAAAACCTCATTCGTTTCTCATCAAACCAATATTCGTTTCATGATTACAATTCACAATCAAAGCATGACACTTATCACAACATCAACCAATTTCATAAACAATTATAGTTTTTCCACAAACACTAGCATTTCATGCCATATACACATCTATTTTTAAACTACAATTTTCTTTCATTTAATGAATTCAACACCCAAATCAAAACATAATACTATTAATCCACGTACACCAATTCACTCCACAAGCAAATATAGTTCTTTTTACCACTATTTCCATTCTTATCAACGACAATAACCAATTCAACAACACATATCCAAATTTTAAATTCTAATCAAAACAACATTTAAACACATCTCTTAAAACCTCTTATCACTTTCACTTCCAATTTGCCATCCAATAAACTTCATTTCCTAATACATAAAATAAAATTTTCAATCATCTCTATCCATAAACCCACAACATAGAAATATTCTACCTCCACCAAAATAATAAAATAAAGCTTAAATTAGTTATTTTAAGAGTTGGATTTAGTTACTGAAATTGTTGATTCCTTCCCTCTTACCCAAAATCTCCCGACTTGATCAATTCCTACGCCAAATCCTTCTCTCGATGCGTTGATCACTTTATCCTAAAGGATAGATTGACGATTCAAACTCATTCCCCTCTTTTTCTCTCTCTTTCCACCGCGGTTTCATCGGATTTCTCCTCTCGCTCTCTGGTTTCTCCTTTTTTTCTCTCCAAACTTCTCAATTTATGTTTTCCTCTAAACAGAGAAACCAAAACAAAAAAAAAAAGAAAACCGGACTCTCTCTCTCCTCCCACTTTCATCCACGTGAAGTGGCTGAAATTTAGCCACTTCACTAAGTTATTTTTATTTTATTATTATTATTTATTTATTTTTTTCTGATCTCTTTCTGGATATTCCCACGTAAAGTGGGTTTTAGTACACTATTGAAACTTTTTTAGGAAGCTTTGAGTGAAAATGACAATTTTGACTTTTTAACTTCAACTTTACATTTTTGCCCTCCATTTCAAAATTAATTACAAACTAATCAATCTTAATTAATCGTTAACCACAATAAATGTTAATCTAACCCAATTAGATTATTTTAATCTAATTTATATAATTAATCAAAAATTATAACTAATTAATCAAACTAATCAATCTAAGAGAATTTCGAATTAATTATTTAACAACCAGTAATATTTGTTAAATAATGCACTCTACAAGTTCAGCCTAACTTCTATAACTATAAAACATCCCTACAGATCTCCGATCTTTCACCGGCCAAACTGTAGTACCCCGAGCCTGTTTTTCAGGGATTTTCAACCCAAAGGGGACGACTATGCGTACGGCCCTTATTCTTTTCCATTTCATAGTCATGCATATTGTGCATATCAAGAGGCAAGTTAAATTTTAAAATTGATTGACATTTCCTCTTCCTCAATTCATGCTCAACTATCATAAAACTCAATTAAAAACAATCAATACCAGTATTCAATTCAATAAATTTCCAATACAACTTATTAAGCAAATAAACATATATTTTTAAACCAATCTCTTTTCCATAAAACCTCATTCGTTTCTCATCAAACCATTATTCGTTTCATGATTACAATTCACAATCAAAGCATGACACTTATCACAACATCAACCAATTTCATAATCAATTATAATCTTTCCACAAACACTAGCATTTCACGCCATATACACATCTATTTTTAAATCACAATTTATTTCATTTAATGAATTCAACACCCAAATCAAAACATAACACTATCAATCCACGTACACCAATTCACTCCACAAGCAAATATAGTTCTTTTTACCACTATTTCAATTCTTATCAAGGACAATAACCAATTCAACAACACATATCCAAATTTTAAATTCTAATCAAAACAACATTTAAACACATCTCTTAAAACCTCTTATCACTTCACTTCCAATTTGCCATCCAATAAACTTCATTTCATAATCCACAAACTAAAATTTTCAATCATTTCTATACATAAACCCACAACATAGAAATATTCTATCTCCACTTAAATAATAAAATAAAGCTTAAATTAGTTATTCTAAGAGTTGGATTTACTTACTAAAATTGTCGGTTCCTTCCCTCTTACCCGCAATCTCCCAACTCGTTCAATTCCTACGCCAAATCCTTCTCTCAATGCGTTGATCACTTTATCCTAAAGGATAGATTGACGATTCAAACTCATTCCCCTCTTTTTCTCTCTCTTTCCACCGCGGTTTCGTCGGATTTCTCCTCTCGCTCTCTGGTTTCTCATTTTTTTCTCTCCAAACTTCTCTGTTTCTGTAATACCCCAGATTTTTTTCGGGTTAATTTAATTAATTTAAGTAAGGTTAGTTATTGGGTTAATTAAATTATTTTTGGGAGTTTCGGTGGAGGAGTTAGATCGAGGGTGAGGTGAGAGCCAATTTATAGAAATTTAACGATCGAAGAACGGGTTTTAACGAAATTCGAAATGGCCGAAAATATGGGAGGGCAAAATGGTAATTTTGTGTTTTAAGAAAAAACAATTATGTTTTCTCTTAAAACAACAGAATGGCTTCGATAAGCCATTCTGTTGCGCGGGTATCGCAGAATGCCGAACAGGGGACGGGGAGCACAGGCGATGATCGGCGGGGCAAATCTCCGGCGATTTCAGAGTTCTCCCGATCAGACGGCGGCGACGAGCCGAGGTCTGACATTTTCGGCCTCCTCGACCAAAAACTGACCGGTAAGCTTATGCTTTCCCTTGTTTTGTGTTCAGTCTGTGCCGTGGATCGCCGAGCTGCTAGATCTCCGATCACCAGTCGTTTTTGGCTGCCCTCAGCGTCAGATTGCCGAGCTCAACGCCGGCAAGGATTGCCGAGCAATGTACAGCTCTAATTGAGCTAAAAATCGAGGGCCAAGTTTGTGAACCTCGGGTTTCTTGGTGTGAAACTCTGATGATTTTGTTAGGTTATGTTGATTGGATGTTAGATGGTCGATTGGTGAAGAAATTTGGTAGAATCGGATTGAGGAGAGAATTTTGGACATTTTAAGGTAAAATCCGGTTCTGTTTTTGGGGGATTTGACCTAGCTATGGTTATTTGTTTTGAGTTCTTTTTTGGTATGTTAAACTAGGTTAATAGAGGAGTACGTGGATGCAAGAATCGTTCGATTCCGTTAGCTGACGCGAAAGTTACGCGCGTCTGAAGTTTCGGATCAGTTTTTACTGAACCCAAATTAGTGGCCCGTTTAGTTAGGTTTTAGTTAGGTTAGCCTAGAAATAGTAGTTTGAGAGTAAATTGGTGAATGTAAGCTTAATTTTAATGAAGTTTGAATATTTGTCGTAGGTCAAGTCATAGGTGGACAAGGAACCGAGCATCCCAAGCGAGCTAGGACACCAGGTAAGTAGTAGTGTGGGTGTAAATTTCTGAGAGTCGCCTAGAAGGGCCTACACCACAGTTGTTTGCATGTTGTGAGTCGTGAGTATGTTGTGGGTCGTAGGTACGGATGTGGATGTGGATGTGAAGTCGTCATTAGTGGTATGTTGTGAGTATTGTGCAGGCCGTGGGTGAATTGAACGTAGGTTGTCAGTATCGTGCAGGTTGTGGGCAAGTTGTGTGTAGGTTGTGAGTATTTTGCAGGTTGTGAGTCTGGTGAGAGTGTGGGTCAGTTGTGTGAGTCTGGTGAGAGTGTGGGTCAGTTGTGGGTAGGTTGTGAGTCTGGTGAGAGTGTGGGTCAGTTGTGCATAGGTGGTGAGTCTGGTGAGAGTGTGGGTCAGTTGTGCATAGGTGGTGAGTCTGGTGAGAGTGTGGGTCAGTTGTGCATAGGTGGTGAGTCTGGTGAGAGTGTGGGTCAGTTGTGCATAGGTGGTGAGTCTGGTGAGAGTGTGGGTCAGTTGTGCATAGGTGGTGAGTCTGGTGAGAGTGTGGGTCAGTTGTGGGTAGGTTGTGAGTCTGGTGAGAGTGTGGGTCAGTTGTGCATAGGTGGTGAGTCTGGTGAGAGTGTGGGTCAGTTGTGCATAGGTGGTGAGTCTGGTGAGAGTGTGGGTCAGTTGTGGGTAGGTTGTGAGTCTGGTGAGAGTGTGGGTCAGTTGTGCATAGGTGGTGAGTCTGGTGAGAGTGTGGGTCAGTTGTGCATAGGTGGTGAGTCTGGTGAGAGTGTGGGTCAGTTGTGGGTAGGTTGTGAGTCTGGTGAGAGTGTGGGTCAGTTGTGCATAGGTGGTGAGTCTGGTGAGGTTGTGGGTCAGTTGTGCATAGGTGGTGAGTCTGGTGAGAGTGTGGGTCAGTTGTGCATAGGTGGTGAGTCTGGTGAGAGTGTGGGTCAGTTGTGCATAGGTGGTGAGTCTGGTGAGAGTGTGGGTCAGTTGTGCATAGGTGGTGAGTCTGGTGAGAGTGTGGGTCAGTTGTGCATAGGTGGTGAGTCTGGTGAGAGTGTGGGTCAGTTGTGCATAGGTGGTGAGTCTGGTGAGAGTGTGGGTCAGTTGTGCATAGGTGGTGAGTCTGGTGAGAGTGTGGGTCAGTTGTGGGTAGGTTGTGAGTCTGGTGAGAGTGTGGGTCAGTTGTGCATAGGTGGTGAGTCTGGTGAGAGTGTGGGTCAGTTGTGCATAGGTGGTGAGTCTGGTGAGAGTGTGGGTCAGTTGTGCATAGGTGGTGAGTCTGGTGAGAGTGTGGGTCAGTTGTGCATAGGTGGTGAGTCTGGTGAGAGTGTGGGTCAGTTGTGCATAGGTGGTGAGTCTGGTGAGAGTGTGGGTCAGTTGTGCATAGGTGGTGAGTCTGGTGAGAGTGTGGGTCAGTTGTGCATAGGTGGTGAGTCTGGTGAGAGTGTGGGTCAGTTGTGCATAGGTGGTGAGTCTGGTGAGAGTGTGGGTCAGTTGTGCATAGGTGGTGAGTCTGGTGAGAGTGTGGGTCAGTTGTGCATAGGTGGTGAGTCTGGTGAGAGTGTGGGTCAGTTGTGCATAGGTGGTGAGTCTGGTGAGAGTGTGGGTCAGTTGTGCATAGGTGGTGAGTCTGGTGAGAGTGTGGGTCAGTTGTGCATAGGTGGTGAGTCTGGTGAGGTTGTGGGTCAGTTGTGGGTAGGTTGTGAGTCTGGTGAGGTTGTGGGTCAGTTGTGGGTAGGTTGTGAGTCTGGTGAGAGTGTGGGTCAGTTGTGGGTAGGTTGTGAGTCTGGTGAGAGTTGTGTAGGTGGTGAGTCAGTCATGTGTAGGTGGTGAGTCTGGTGAGGTCGTGTGACACGATTCTACTTGCAAGACTATCGTGTTTCTACCCTCAAAACAGATCAGAAAATTCAGATAAAAAAAACAGCAAATAACAGTAAATCCAGCGATTATTTGACTAATCAAACGATATCCAAATTCAACAAAATTTTAAGGGGTTCTTTGTGTATGAGTTAAGATTATGTCCTTAAATTTTCAGATCTAGATAATGAGTAAATCGTGAGTTTTGATTGAAACACCAGATGCTATCCTGTAAGCAATATTTTGTAAGCTTCCGGCATACACTCTTCTGTAGAAGAATGGCAGCAAATGGAACAGGTTAATGGCCACCTTCTTCGTGTATCCTACTCTAAAAAGAGAGGGAAGAAGCGTGGAACAATAGTTATTCAAGCAACCGTGGGCTTGAAAGCGTAAAGGAGAGAACTCTTTCTCGGTTCTTGACCGAACCGAGTCTTACCGTTCACCGGTCTTCAAGCTCCAAGCACTCAGTGGAAATTTGGTTATTCTCATAGCAGCAATAACTGATTACAAACAACAATAACCAGGCTTATATAAGCCTAGGGTGGGTGGAGGCCTTGGTTAGAAATGGGCTTCAAAACGGGCCAAAACCTTGGCCTAGTGCAACAACGCACTCTTCACTTCAACCATCTCCAAACAACCATCCAAACTAGCATACATATAATCCTAATGCCTAAGGATGCATGCAACTATAAAATATTACATGAAAGGCCAATGTTTGCCAAAAAGGTTTGCGAAAATTAAAACAATAACAGAAGGTTACAAATTATTCCCAAGGGAGACAAATCCCTTCTTCAAGTGCCTCCGTCTTCAATTACCTCCATCTTCAAGTCCTAGTGATTGAGTGATGGGGGGGCACATCGTCATGGGTTAGTTGTGCGTAGGTGGTGAGTCTGGTAAGGTTGTGGGTCAGTTGTGCGTAGGAAGTGAGTCTAGTGAGGGTGTGGGCCAGTTGTGGGTGGGTTGTGAGTATTGTACAGATTGTGGGTCAGTTGTGGGTAGGTTGTGAGTCTGGTGAGAATATGGGTCAGTTGTGCATAGGTGGTGAGTCAGTCGTGTGTAGGTGGTGAGTCTGGTGAGGTTGTGGGTCAGTTGTGGGTAAGTAGTGAGTCTAGTGAGGTCGTGGGTCAGTTGTGCATAGATGGTGAGTCAGTCGTGTGTAGGTGGTGAGTCTGGTGAGGTTGTGGGTCAGTTGTTGGTAGGTAGGGAGACTGGTGCAGTCGTGGGTTAGTTGTGCATAGGTGGTGAGTCTGGTAAGGTTGTGGGTCAGTCGTGTGTAGGTGGTGAGTCTGGTGAGGTTGTGGGCCAGTTGTGGGTGGGTTGTGGGTATTGTTCAAGTTGTGAGTCAGTTGTGGGTAAGTTGTGAGTAGGTGGTGGTTCAATCGTACGTAGGTAGTGAGTAGGGTGAGGTTGTGGGTTAGTTGTGCGTAGGTGGTGAGTCTGATGAGGTTGTGAGTCAGTTGTAAGCATTTTTTGAGTTTTGTGCAGATTGTGGGTAAGTTGTATGTAGGTTGTGAGTTTTGCGTGCGTTGTGGGTCATAGGTATGCATGTGATGTGACGTGTGTGTGCAGTCATGGTGAGTACGAGGCCACCTGACTACGTGGGATGGAGGGATGTAACGCCATGTAGTCGAGGTTAAAACCGAGGGATGGCAATACGTAACGCCTCAGAGACCGTTATAAAGGAAGAGTACGGGGCCACTTGACTACACGGGACATAACGCCACGTGGTCGAGGTTAAAACCGATTAATGGCGATACGTAACGCCTCGGGGACCGTTATAAAGGTAGAGTACAAGGACACCTAACTACGTGGAACGGAGGGACGTAACGCCTTGTGGTCGAGGTTAAAACCGAGGGATGGCAATACGTAATGCCTCAGGGACCGTTATAAAGGTAGAGTACGAGGCCACCTGACTACGTGGGACGGCAGGACGTAATGCCACGTGGTCGAGGTTAAAACCAAGGGATGGCGATACGTAATGCCTCGGGGACCGTTATAAAGGTAGAGTACGGGGCCACCTGACTACATGGGACGGCGGGACGTAACGCCACGTGGTCGAGGTTAAAACCGAGGGATGGCGATACGTAACGCCTCGGGGACCGTTATAAAGGTAGAGTACGGGCCATCTGACTATGTGGGACGGCGGGATGTAACGCCACGTGGTCGAGGTTAAAATCGAGGGATGGCGATACGTAACGCCTCGGGGACTGTTATAAAGGTAGAGTACGGGGCCACCTGACTACGTGGGACGGCGGGACGTAACGCCACGTGGTCGAGGTTAAAACCGAGGGATGGCGATACGTAACGCCTCGGGGACCGTTATATAAGTAAACAGTGCAGTGTGAGGGTTTAGGTGTGACTTGTAGGCCCCGTTTCTTGAGGAACCGGGACGGCGGCGACGTGCCGGGGAACAATGTAGTGTACAGACCGACTGCCCGGTGTTGTTACATTCCAAACCTCGGTGAGATGCGATTTGGTGAGGTGATGACAACGTGTGTAGAGACGTGCATGTGTTAGGATTGCATAACCATTTTTTATGCTTTACGTTTATTTTTAGCACTCTACTTGCTAAGCTTTGAGCTTATAGTGTGTTCTATGGTGTAAGTACTGCTATGTGGGAGGGTGAGTACCGAGAGCCTGACCAGGAGTAAGTGGCAATTGGTGGCGTGCGACCAGGGCCCCGGTTGATGCCAGTGTTAGGGCGACTCGACCCAGGAAGCCGTTGTATGGTGTTGATGTGGTGTAGGACTTTTTGTCTTTTGTGGGGGTATTTTATATTCGTTGTATATATGCATAGTTAAGGGCAAGGTTGCGCCCTATACTGTGAATTTTCTTCACTTATGGATGTTAGTATTTTAGTTTCCCTCTTTACTGCTATTTGGAGATTTTGTATGCTGGATAGGTGAGTATGAGTGTTTTGGATTGGTTGGGATTTATTCGTTTGCAGGTACTTAGTATTTTGGGGGCGCCATTTTCAGGTGTTACTCTGCCGAAATTTTCGGAGAGGACGCCGTGGTGCTTAATGGTTAGGATTAAGGGAAATTAGTGAGTCGTTTAGCTCAGAGTAGTCTCTGTAGCGAACCGGGAATCCGGGTGGTTTTTCGGGGCGTTACAGTTATGGTATCAGAGCGATGGGGTCGACGTCATTCAGTGGATTACCTAACACCGTCAACCGCTACCTGGAAGCACCTCACCAACTATAAGTATTTCTTAAAACCCTCATTTTTTTATTTACGATAGTGTTAATTGGTTCAGGGATAGAGAGGTATGTCGAAAGAGCCTAGAGGATGGGGACATGGAGCGATTGTTTCCAGAGTTATTCGGTACGTGAATTTTGGGGACAAAATTCTTATAAGGTGGGGTGGATGTAATATCCTAGATTTTTTCGAGTTAATTTAATTAATTTAAGTTAGGTTAGTTATTGAGTTAATTAAATTATTTTCAGGAGTTTCGGTGGAGGAGTTAGATCGAGGGTGAGGTGAGAGCAAATTTATAGAAATTTAACGGTCGAAGAACGAGATTTAACGAATTTTAAAATGGCCGAAAATATGGTAGGGCAAAATGGTAATTTTATGTTTTAAGATAAAATAATTATGTTTTCTCTTAAAACAACAGAATGGCTTTGATAAGCCATTATGTTGCTCGGGTATCGCAGAATGCCGAACAGGGGAGGGGGAGCACAGGTGACGATCAGCGGAGCAAATCACCGGCGATCTCGGCGTTCTCCCGATCAGACGGCGGTGACGAGCTGAGGGCTGACATTTCCAGCCTCCTTCGACCAAAAACTGACCGGTAAGCATAGGGCTTTGCCTTGTTTTGTGTTCGGTCTGTGCCGTGGATCGCCGAGCTGCTAGAGCTCTGATCACCGGTCGTTTTTGGCTGCCCTCAGCGTCAGATTGCCGAGCTCAACGCCGGCAAGGATTGCCAAGCAATGTACAGCTCTGATTGAGCTAAAAACCGAGGGCCAAGTTTGTGAACCTCGGGTTTCTTGGTGTGAAACTCTGATGTTTTTGTTAGGTTATGTTGATTGGATGTTAGATGGTCGATTGGTGAAGAAATTTGGTAGAATCGGATTGAGGAGAGAATTTTGGACATTTTAAGGTAAAATCCGATTCTATTTTTGGGGGATTTGACCTAGCTATGATTATTTATTTTAAGTTCTTTTTTGGTATGTTAAACTAGGTTAATAGAGGAGTACGTAGCTGCGAGAATCGTTCAATTCCGTTAGCCAACGCGAAAGTTACGAGCGTCTGAAGTTTCAGGTCAGTTTTTACTTAACCTAAATTAGTGGCCCGTTTAGTTGGGTTTTAGTTGGGTTAGGATAGAAATAGTAGTTTGAGAGTAAATTGGTGAATGTAAGGTTGATTTTAATGAAGTTTGAATATTTGTCGTAGGTCGAAGCCGTATGTGGACAAGAACCGAGCATCCTCAGCGAGCTAGGACTCCAGGTAAGTAGTAGTGTGGGTGTAAATGTCTGAGAGTCGCCCAGAAGAGCCTACACCACAGTTGTTTGCATGTTGTGAGTCGTGAGTATGTTATGGGTCGTAGATACAGATGTTGTGGGTAGGTTGTGAGTCTGGTAAGAGTGTGGGTCAGTTGTGGGTAGGTTGTGAGTCTGGTAAGAGTGTGGGTCAGTTGTGGGTAGGTTGTGAGTCTGGTAAGAGTGTGGGTCAGTTGTGGGTAGGTTGTGAGTCTGGTAAGAGTGTGGGTCAGTTGTGGGTAGGTTGTGAGTCTGGTAAGAGTGTGGGTCAGTTGTGGGTAGGTTGTGAGTCTGGTAAGAGTGTGGGTCAGTTGTGGGTAGGTTGTGAGTCTGGTAAGAGTGTGGGTCAGTTGTGGGTAGGTTGTGAGTCTGGTAAGAGTGTGGGTCAGTTGTGGGTAGGTTGTGAGTCTGGTAAGAGTGTGGGTCAGTTGTGGGTAGGTTGTGAGTCTGGTAAGAGTGTGGGTCAGTTGTGGGTAGGTTGTGAGTCTGGTAAGAGTGTGGGTCAGTTGTGGGTAGGTTGTGAGTCTGGTAAGAGTGTGGGTCAGTTGTGGGTAGGTTGTGAGTCTGGTAAGAGTGTGGTCTTTTTTGGTATGTTAACTATGGTAATAGAGGAGTAGTAGCTGCGAGAATCGTTCAATTCGTTAGCCAACGCGAAAGTTACGAGCGTCTGAAGTTTCAGGTCGTTTTTTACTTAACCTAAATTAGTGGCCGTTTAGTTGGGTTTTAGTTGGGTTAGGATAGAACTAGTAGTTTGAGAGTAAATTGGTGAATGTAAGGTTGATTTTAATGAAGTTTGAATATTTGTCGTAGGTCGAGCCGTAGGTGGACAAGGAACCGAGCATCCTCAGCGAGCTAGGACTCCAGGTAAGTAGTAGTGTGGGTGTAAATGTCTGAGAGTCGCCCAGAAGAGCCTACACCACAGTTGTTTGCATGTTGTGAGTCGTGAGATGTTATGGGTCGTAGGTTGTGAGTATCGTGCAGGTTATGGGCTAGTTGTTTGTAGGCTATGAGTATTGTGCAGGTTGTGGGTCAGTTGTGGGTAGGTTGTGAGTCTGGTAAGAGTGTGGGTCAGTTGTGCGTAGGTGGTGAGTCAGTCGTGTGTAGGTGGTGAGTATGGTGAGGTTGTGGGTTAGTTGTGTAACACCCGGTTCTATCAAACCGATTCTTTTTTTTTTAAATTAATGGCACACTTTATATGATATTAATAAAGGTAGGGTTAATGGATGTCTAGGCAAGGGCATAAGGGTAATCAAAAATTTGAAAGTGGATAACGTATTTAAGGAAAGGGGTTTTGGGTTTAATGCACTGTAGCTGCCACTATTTCCTATTTTCCCTCTCGGCCTTCAGCTCTCCAGCAGGAACCTCTGGGCGATTTCTTTCTTGCTCGACTCTCTTTCAACTTAGGTACGTTTTCCTCATTCTCTTGCGTTTTAGCAGTTAGATAACTGAGGGAGTATAATGTGAGGATTTCAAGGATGCTGTAGATGAGAGTAGGTTCAGGTTTTTGGGGAAAAATGGAAATGTGCAAGCAGTAGAGTTCCAAACTGGTTTCCTTGTTCTTCTAGTTAATTTTTGGTAAAGTTTAGTGAAGGTTTGATTGATGTTCTGTTATGAACTTTGGTGAGCGAGCTTCTAAAGTAGCTTACAGCCGAGCGATTTCCAGGAGAGCCAGGTAAGTAGAGTATGCTTGTGCCTTCAGGCCTACATCACAAAACAGTAGGGTTGTGCATGCATGAATGTGTTTGTATGTCATGCATCATATTTTGAAAATTATGCGAAAATGAATTTACATGAAATGGCATGGTAAGGAATGAACAAACTGTAACAGTTGTTAAGGAAACTAATCCGCCCCTTAACCAAGAGAGAGGATGTATGACTTTGGGGGAAGTGATCCAAACCCCAATTTCACAGGGGGATCTGAACAGTTGTTAAGGGAACTAATCCGCCCCTTAATCAAGAGAGACGATGTATGACTTTGGGAGAAGTGATCCAACTCCCAATTTCACACGGGGATCAGATCAGAACGAATGCATATGCAACTGAGATGAGAAAGTAGAAACTGCATGATTAGAAATTTATGTTTCAGCATTCCATTTCATTATTGCTTTACTTACTTAGCATTAGGCTATTAGATGAGTTTTGTGATGTAGGTGAAGAGGCAACAGAAGGTGTGTTCTCTGAACATGTTGAGGATTAGGCTGTTGAGGGAGCACTTCAATGCCACGGATTGGTGATTCTGATGAGGCGGATTAACTGATGTCAGTAGATGTGAAGGTTTAGTGAACCATGATTTATTTTAAGTTTTGTTGAGTTTACTAATAACAGAAGTGGCTTTAATGTTTTTGAATACGTTGGTGAGACTTTGCTGATAATGATACTATGTTGGATTTATTAGTGGTGTTTACTAAATTTTGGAGTAATACACGGATTTAAATAGTTTGAACGATTTTTAGTAAAATGCTCAAATTCTTTTGGTAGTCGGAATTTTCTTTGTTAGAGTGAAAATGTTGCTATGCTGTTTTAGTTGAGTATTTTTGATCTATCGGTAGATGAAGTATATCTGCAGATGTAGGGTTGTTGTTCTGTTGTCTATCAGAAGATGTCTTCAGTAAAGTCATCGGATGATATCTTCAGTAGAAGCCATCGGAAGATATAAGTAGAAAACTTGTCGTTTTATAACCAGATGATGTCGAGTATTTTATCCATCGGATGATGAAGGTAAAAGTATTTTGTCGTTTTATAACCGGATGATGTCGCGTATTTTATCTATCGGGAGATGTGAGTAAGTGTATTTGTCGTTTTGTAATCAGCAGAGGCTGGATGGATGATTCATTCGGCTGACGTCATCGGTAGATGCAAGTAGCAAAACTTGTCGTTTTGCAATCGGCAGAGGTTGGATGAACGATTCATCCGGCTGACGTCATCGGTGGAAACCTTCGGTTTTGTTTCTGCCCTTTTCGTTGACTTTGTTCAGCGGATGATGTGTTTGACTTTTATGAACTTTAAGTATTTCACGCATAAGCCTTCATCTCTTCCGGCCGAATTATTTTCTTAATATTTTTAACTTATTATTTGAACACTGTTTTATAGTTTTGCTTAACTTTGCTTTGCTCAAAGATTTTCCGCTGCAAGTTTTTGTGTTTTTAGCAAACGTTCCAATTTGACTTCCGAGCGAAGTTTAAATTTGGTACAAAATTTCCTAGTTATGTTCGATTCTATGAGTAACGAACTGAGTTTAGAAACTTGGGGCGTTACAGTATGGTATCGGAGACATTCAGTTAAACCGTTCAAAAGATTACTCATCAGCGCCGCTCGTCGCATGGGAGTACTCTAACAACTATAAGTGTTCATGTTAACCTTAGTTATTTGATGTTTATGAGAGTAGTTAACCTTGAACAGGAGTATAGAAAATGGCTAGACAACCAAGAAGACCAAGAGTACCAAGAGAGATGCCCAACTTGAGGACTGAAGAAGATCCTAGCGTGATTAGGCAGTTGACAGAATTGGTGCGTCAGCAAACAGATCTAGTGCGTCAGTAGTCTGATCAGTTAGGAGTGCTGTTGAACCGAGAGGTACAAGGAAGTGCCAACTCGAGTTCTAGCAATGAACATTCTGGAGATAGATTCAGAAGGCTATGACCAACTATGTTTGACGGACAGTCATCTGATCCGGTTATTGCTGAAGGGTGGCTTAGAAAGATTGAGAGTATGTTTAGGTGCGCCAACATTGGAGAAGGAGACAAGGTCACGTTGGCAACGTTTCATTTGGCTGGTGATGCTCAACTCTGGTGGGAAACAATAAAGACCACCACTGATGTTTTGGCGATGCTTGGTCACAATTCAAGGACATTTTCTACGAGAAGTATTTCAACAGTACTGTCCAAACTGCAAAGAAGTTGGAATTTCTGAACTTGAAGCAGACAGGGTCTGTGGCCGAGTATAGTAGGCAGTTCGAGTCCCTGTCTAGGTTTGCTGGACATTTTGCTCACAGGGACGAGGATAAGGTGTTCAAATTTGTGCATGGGCTGAAGCCGGAAATTTACCGAGGAGTTAAATTTTGTGGTATTAAAGGCTTGTCATTCAGTGAAGTTGTGTCTACTGCTCTGGAAGTGGAAGAAGCTGAAAGGAAGTGTGCTGGACCAAAAGAGGTCCCACAAAAGTTGGTCCAGCCACACCAACAAAGGGGAATGAAGAGGCCTAGTGAAGGCCAGAGTAGCCAAGGATCAGGAGGGAAGGTACAGAATGTCAGGAAATTCCCCCAGTGTCCTAAGTGCTTGAAGTACCAACCGGGCGAGTGCAGATTGGGCTTTGGGAAGTGTTTCAACTGTGAGGAGGTTGGACACACGATCAAAGAGTGCCCGAAGCCTAGAATCACCAGATGCTACAATTGTAACAAGGTCGGCCATATTAGCAGAGACTGCACAGCTCCTAAGAGTGGCCCTGTTATGGTTAAACTAAGGATATTCTCCATGATGGAGTCGGGCGATGATGAACAGCCTGCTGTTGTGTCAGGTACTATACTGGTCAACTCTTTACCCGCTTTTACATTGATAGATTCTGGTGCAACACATTCATTCATAGCATCTGCATTTGCTGATAAGTTAGATGTAAAGCTTACCCCTACTGAGCATGTGTTTAATGTCGCATTACCCTCGGGTGAACGCATGCACTCTAACCGAGTGATGCTTGATAGTGCTGTATTTGTAGGAAACATGAACCTACCTACTAACCTCATTATTATGGATATAATGGGATTTGATGTAATCCTAGGAATGGATTGGCTGTTTAAGCATTATGTCACAATCGACTGTAGGACTGGAGTACAACCCCCTGGTGGTTTGAAACATACTTTCCAAGCTCTAAAGAAGAGTAAGGAAATGTCTGTTATGACCTCTATAAATTGTGGACCCTCACCATGCAGAGAGTACTTATGCTTCTTGGCCAGTGTTTTAGATACACAACTAGTAGGAAAAGTAACTCCCCAAAATGTCTTAGTTGTCCAAGATTTCCCAGAAGTATTCCTAGATGACCTTCCTGGTTTGCCGCCAGATAGGGAAATTTAATTCGTTGTAGATATTTATCCCAGCGCTGAACCTATGTCTAAAAATCCATATAGATTAGCACCAACAGAACTTAGAGAATTAAAGAAGCAGTTAGAGGATCTGTTGGAGAAAAGGTTCATACGCCCTAGCTTTTCACTGTGGGGTGCACTTGTTCTCTTTGTCAAAAAGAAAAATGGATCGATGCGTATGTGCATTGATTATAGGGAATTGAATAAGTTAACTATCAAGAACAAGTATCTATTTCCGAGGATTGATGACCTATTTGACCAACTCCGTGGTGCACGAGTTTTCTCTAAGATTGATTTGAGGTCAGGTTACTACCAACTAAAAGTCAAAACCGAAGATATTCCAAAGACTGCCTTTCGCACAAGGTATGGACATTATGAGTTTTTGGTTATGTCCTTTGGATTGACAAATGCACCGGCAGCCTTCATGGATCTTATGCATAGAGTGTTTCACGAGTATTTAGATAAGTTTGTCATAGTGTTTATCAATGATATTTTAATCTATTCCCGTTCCAAGGATGAGCATGCTAGGCACCTGACCTTGGTGTTGGAAGTATTAAAACAGCACCATCTATACGCCAAGTTTTCTAAGTGTGAGTTTTGGTTAGACCAAGTTCACTTTTTAGGACATGTTATCTCTGGAGACAGAATATCTGTCGATCCAGCTAAGATTCAAGCAGTTAAGGAATGACCCCAACCAAGGAATGCTACAGATATCAGGAGTTTTCTTGGACTAGCAGGATATTATAGAAAGTTCATTGAGAGATTTTCAAAGATTGCTACACCCCTTATTAAGTTAACAAGGAAAAATGTGAAGTATATATGGACTGACGAATGTAAGCATAGTTTTCAGACCTTGAAACAGAAACTGACCAATGCTCCAATTTTGACCCTTCCTGTTGATGATGGTAAATTCAGCATTTACTGTGATGCATCCAACATTGGACTTGGCTGTGTCTTGATGCAAGAGGGGAAGGTAATAGTTTATGCCTCTAGGCAGTTGAAAACACATGAGAAGAATTACCCTACTCATGACTTTGAATTAGCTGCAGTAGTATTCGCACTTAAGATTTGGAGGCACTACCTGTATGGACAAACTTGTGATATATTCTCGGACCATAAAAGTCTGAAATATATCTTCACACAAAAGGAATTAAATATGAGGCAACGTCGTTGGTTGAAATTTGAAAAGGATTATGATTTTGAGATTAAATACCATCCCCGCAAAGCAAATGTTGTGGCAGATGCCTTGAGTAGAGTGACAACTTCAGCCTCAGCCTTGATTTTTGATGTACCATTACCCTTAGAGTCTGAATTCCAAAGGTTTAATCTAGAAGCAGTGCATAGTGTGTCAGCCATGCTTACTGCAATATCCTTAAGACCTACCATTCTTGAAAGAATAATGAAGCCCAGGTAAGTGATGTAGAGTGCAACAAGTACAAGTTAAGCATGGATTATACGGACAAATCAGATTTTAACTATTCTACGGATGGAATCCTTAAGTTTAGAAATAGATGGTTTGTTCCTGCCATAAAAGAACTTCGAGATGAAATTCTTTCTGAAGCACATTCTTCTAGATTCTCTGTTCACCATGGAGTACAAAGATGTACAAAGATCTTAAACAGCATTATTGGTGGCCAAGTATGAAAAGGTGTGTGGCAGAGTATGTAGGATCATGTTTGTGTTGTTAGCAGATTAAAGTTGAGCATCAGAGACCCTCATGAACATTACAACCTTTACCAGTTCCTGAATGGAAATGGGAACAAATAACAATGGACTTTTTTGTGGGATTGCCTAGAACAGCAAAGGGATATGATGCAATTTGGGTAATAGTTGATCGATTAACTAAATCTGCCCACTTTCTGCCAATGAGGATGACATACTCGATGGATCAGCTTGCTGATTTGTATGTGCAAGAGATTGTTAGGTTACATGGAGTTCCAGGTACCATAGTTTCAGACCGAGATTCTCGATTCACATCTAAGTTTTAGAAAAGTTTGCACAAGGCTATGGGAACACAGCTCAACTTTAGCACAACCTTTCACCCTCAAACAGATGGACAATCCGAGAGAACTATTCAGACCTTAGAAGATATGCTTCGTGCATGTGTTTTAGATTTTCAAGGATCTTGGAGTAAATATTTGTCATTGGTGGAGTTTTCCTATAATAACAGTTTTCAGGCAACAATAGGAATGACACCTTATGAGGCCTTGTATGGGCGAAAATTTAGATCACCTTTGTACTGTGATGAAGTTGGTGAAGCACAATTGCTTGGTCCTGACATTGTGCAACAAACTGTTGAGAAGGTTGCCCTCCTCCGCCAGCAAATTTTGACAGCCCAGAGCCGACAGAAGAGCTATGCTGATACAAGACGTAGAGAATTGGAGTTTGAGGTAGGCGATGAAGTCTTTCTTAAGGTATCACCATTCAAGGGAGTTGTGAGATTTGGTAAGAGAGGCAAGTTGAACCCCAGATTTATTGGACCCTTTTCAATCTTAAAAAGGATCGGAAAGGCAGCTTACGAGTTACAGCTACCCACCTCTATGGAAGGAATCCATAATGTGTTCCATGTGTCTATGTTGAGGAAGTGTGTACGAGATCCATCACAGATTGTGGAACAGCAGAGTATTGAAGTTCATCCTACTCTTGCATATGAGGAGAAACCAGTAAGGATCTTAGACTATGCTGTGTAAGTGTTTCGCAACAAAGAGGTACCACTAGTGAAAGTCTTATGGCACAACCAGAATATAGAGGAGACAACTTGGGAACGCCAGCAAGACATGATGGACCAACATCCAGAATTATTCAGGTACTGAATTTTGAGGACAAAATTCTTTTAAGGAGGGTAGATTGTAACACCCGGTTCTATCAAATCGATTCTTTTTTTTTTTAAATTAATGGCACACTTTATATGATAATAATAAAGGTAAGGTTAGCAATGACATAAGGGTAATTGGAAATTTGAAAGTGGATAACGTATTTAAGGAAAGGGGTTTTGGGTTTAATGCACTGTAGCCGCCACTATTTCCTATTTTCCCTCTCGGCCTTCAGCTCTCCAGCAGGAACCTCTAGGCAATTTCTTTCTTGCTCGACTCTCTTTCAACTTAGGTACGTTTTTCCTCATTCTCTTGCGTTTTAGCAGTTAGATAACTTAGGGAATACAATGTGAGGATTTCAAGGATGCTGTAGATGATAGTAGGTTTGGGTTTTTGGGGATAAATGGAAATGTGCAAGCAGTAGAGTTCGAAACTGGTTTTCTTGTTCTCTTGGTTAATTTTTGGTAAAGTTTAGTGAAGGTTTGATTGATGTTCTGTTATGAACTTAGGTGAGCGAGCTTCTAAAGTAGCTTACAGCCGAACGATTTCCAGGAGAGCCAGGTAAGTAGAGTATGCTTGTGCCTTCAGGCCTACATCACAAAACAGTAGGGTTGTACATGCTTGAATGTATTTGTATGTCATGCATCATATTTTGAAAATTATGCGAAAATGAATTTACGTGGAATGACATGGTAAGGAATGAACAGACTATAACAGTTGTTAAGGGAACTAATCTGCCCATTAACCAAGAGAGAGGATGTATGACTTTGGGAGAAGTGATCCAAACCCCAATTTCACAGGGGGATCTTAACAGTTGTTAATGGAACTAATCATCCCCTTAATCAAGAGAGAGGATGTATGACTTTGGGAGAAGTGATCCAACTCCCAATTTCACAGGGGGATCAGATCAAAATGAATGCATATGCAACTGAGATGAGAAAGTAGAAACTGCATGATTAGGAATTTATGTTTCAGCATTCTATTTCATTATTGCTTTACTTACTTAGCATTAAGCTAATAGATGAGTTTTGTGATGTAGGTGAAGAGGTAACAGAAGATGTGTTCTCTGAACATATTGAGGATTAGGCTGTTGAGGGAGAACTTCAATGCCACGGATTGGTGATTCTGATAAGGCGGATTAACTGATGTCAGTAGATGTGAAGGTTTAGTGAACCATGATTTATTTTAAGTTTTGTTTAGTTTTCTAATAACAGAAGTGGTTTTAATGTTTTTGAATACGTTGGTGAGACTTTGCTGATAATGATACTCTGTTGGATTTATTAGTGGTGTTTACTAAATTTTGGAGTAATACACAGATTTAAATAGTTTGAACGATTTTTAGTAAAATGCTCAAATTCTTTTGGTAGTCGGAGTTTTCTTTGTTAGAGTGAAAATGTTGCTATGCTGTTTTAGTTGAGTATTTTGATCTATCGGTAGATGAAGTCTATCGGCAGATGTAGGGTTGTTGTTCTGTTGTCTATCGGAAGATGTCTGGTGAGGTTGTGGGTCAGTTGTGGGTAGGTAGTGAGTCTGGTGAGGTTGTGGGTCAGTTGTGGGTAGGTTGTGAGTCTGGTGAGGTTGTGGGTCAGTTGTGGGTAGGTTGTGAGTCTGGTGAGGTTGTGGGTCAGTTGTGTGTAGGTGGTGAGTCTGGTGAGGTTGTGGGTCAGTTGTGTGTAGGTGGTGAGTCTGGTGAGGTTGTGGGTCAGTTGTGGGTAGGTTGTGAGTCTGGTGAGGTTGTGGGTCAGTTGTGGGTAGGTTGTGAGTCTGGTGAGGTTGTGGGTCAGTTGTGGGTAGGTTGTGAGTCTGGTGAGGTTGTGGGTCAGTTGTGGGTAGGTAGTGAGTCTGGTGAGGTTGTGGGTCAGTTGTGTGTAGGTGGTGAGTCTGGTGAGGTTGTGGGTCAGTTGTGGGTAGGTAGTGAGTCTGGTGAGGTTGTGGGTCAGTTGTGGGTAGGTTGTGAGTCTGGTGAGGTTGTGGGTCAGTTGTGGGTAGGTAGTGAGTCTGGTGAGGTTGTGGGTCAGTTGTGTGTAGGTGGTGAGTCTGGTGAGGTTGTGGGTCAGTTGTGGGTAGGTTGTGAGTCTGGTGAGGTTGTGGGTCAGTTGTGGGTAGGTTGTGAGTCTGGTGAGGTTGTGGGTCAGTTGTGGGTAGGTTGTGAGTCTGGTGAGGTTGTGGGTCAGTTGTGGGTAGGTTGTGAGTCTGGTGAGGTTGTGGGTCAGTTGTGGGTAGGTTGTGAGTCTGGTGCGAATGTGGGTCAGTTGTGGGTAGGTTGTGAGTCTGGTGAGGTTGTGGGTCAGTTGTGGGTAGGTTGTGAGTCTGGTGAGGTTGTGGGTCAGTTGTGTGTAGGTGGTGAGTCTGGTGAGGTTGTGGGTCAGTTGTGGGTAGGTTGTGAGTCTGGTGAGGTTGTGGGTCAGTTGTGTGTAGGTGGTGAGTCTGGTGAGGTTGTGGGTCAGTTGTGGGTAGGTTGTGAGTCTGGTGAGGTTGTGGGTCAGTTGTGTGTAGGTGGTGAGTCTGGTGAGGTTGTGGGTCAGTTGTGGGTAGGTTGTGAGTCTGGTGAGGTTGTGGGTCAGTTGTGTGTAGGTGGTGAGTCTGGTGAGGTTGTGGGTCAGTTGTTGGTAGGTGGTGAGTCTGGTGAGGTCGTGGGTCAGTTGTGTGTAGGTGGTGAGTCTGGTGAGGTTGTGGGTCAGTTGTGTGTAGGTGGTGAGTCTGGTGAGGTCGTGGGTCAGTTGTGCGTAGGTGGTGAGTCTGGTGAGGTCGTGGGTCAGTTGTGTGTAGGTGGTGAGTCTGGTGAGGTCGTGGGTCAGTTGTGTGTAGGTGGTGAGTCTGGTGAGGTCGTGGGTCAGTTGTGTGTAGGTGGTGAGTCTGGTGAGGTTGTGGGTCAGTTGTGCGTAGGTGGTGAGTCTGGTGAGGTCGTGGGTCAGTTGTGTGTAGGTGGTGAGTCTGGTGAGGTCGTGGGTCAGTTGTGTGTAGGTGGTGAGTCTGGTGAGGTCGTGGGTCAGTTGTGGGTAGGTTGTGAGTCTGGTGAGGTCGTGGGTCAGTTGTGTGTAGGTGGTGAGTCTGGTGAGGTTGTGGGTCAGTTGTGTGTAGGTGGTGAGTCTGGTGAGGTCGTGGGTCAGTTGTGCGTAGGTGGTGAGTCTGGTGAGGTTGTGGGTCAGTTGTGTGTAGGTGGTGAGTCTGGTGAGGTTGTGGGTCAGTTGTGCGTAGGTGGTGAGTCTGGTGAGGTTGTGGGTCAGTTGTGTGTAGGTGGTGAGTCTGGTGAGGTCGTGGGTCAGTTGTGTGTAGGTGGTGAGTCTGGTGAGGTTGTGGGTCAGTTGTGTGTAGGTGGTGAGTCTGGTGAGGTCGTGGGTCAGTTGTGTGTAGGTGGTGAGTCTGGTGAGGTCGTGGGTCAGTTGTGCGTAGGTGGTGAGTCTGGTGAGGTTGTGGGTCAGTTGTGCGTAGGTGGTGAGTCTGGTGAGGTCGTGGGTCAGTTGTGTGTAGGTGGTGAGTCTGGTGAGGTTGTGGGTCAGTTGTGGGTAGGTTGTGAGTCTGGTGCGAATGTGGGTCAGTTGTGCGTAGGTGGTGAGTCTGGTGAGGTCGTGGGTCAGTTGTGTGTAGGTGGTGAGTCTGGTGAGGTTGTGGGTCAGTTGTGGGTAGGTTGTGAGTCTGGTGAGGTCGTGGGTCAGTTGTGTGTAGGTGGTGAGTCTGGTGAGGTCGTGGGTCAGTTGTGTGTAGGTGGTGAGTCTGGTGAGGTTGTGGGTCAGTTGTGTGTAGGTGGTGAGTCTGGTGAGGTCGTGGGTCAGTTGTGCGTAGGTGGTGAGTCTGGTGAGGTCGTGGGTCAGTTGTGCGTAGGTGGTGAGTCTGGTGAGGTCGTGGGTCAGTTGTGCGTAGGTGGTGAGTCTGGTGAGGTCGTGGGTCAGTTGTGTGTAGGTGGTGAGTCTGGTGAGGTCGTGGGTCAGTTGTGCGTAGGTGGTGAGTCTGGTGAGGTCGTGGGTCAGTTGTGCGTAGGTGGTGAGTCTGGTGAGGTCGTGGGTCAGTTGTGTGTAGGTGGTGAGTCTGACGAGGTTGTGAGTCAGTTGTACGCAGGTTGTGAGTCTTGTGCAGGTTGTGGGTGAGTTGTATATAGGTTGTGAGTTTTGTGCTCAATGTGGGTCATAGGTATGCATGTGATGTGATGTGTGTGTGCAGTCGTGGTGAGTACGGGGCCACCTGACTACGTGGGACGGCGGGATGTAACGCCATGTGGTCGAGGTTAAAACCAAGGGATGGCGATACGTATCGCCTCGGGGACAGTTATAAAGGAAGAGTACGGGGCCACCTGACTACGTGGGACGGCGGGACGTAACGCCACGTGGTCGAGGTTAAAACCGAGGGATGGCGATACGTAACGCCTCGGGGACCGTTATAAAGGTAGAGTACGGGGCCACCTGACTACGTGGGACGGCGGGACGTAACGCCACGTGGTCGAGGTTAAAACCGAGGGATGGCGATACGTAACGCCTCGGGGACCGTTATAAAGGTAGAGTACGGGGCCACCTGACTACGTGGGACGGCGGGACGTAACGCCACGTGGTCGAGGTTAAAACCGAGGGATGGCGATACGTAACGCCTCGGGGACAGTTATAAAGGAAGAGTACGGGGCCACCTGACTACGTGGGATGGCAGGACGTAACGCCACGTGGTCGAGGTTAAAACCGAGGGATGGCGATATGTAACGCCTCAGGGACCGTTATAAAGGTAGAGTACGGGGCCACATCACTACGTGGGACGGCGGGACGTAACGCCACGTGGTCGAGGTTAAAACCGAGGAATGGCGATACGTAACGCCTCGAGAACCGTTATAAAGGTAGAGTACAGGGACACCTGACTACGTGGAACGGCGGGACGTAACGCCACGTGGTCGAGGTTAAAACCGAGGGATGGCGATACGTAACGCCTCGGGGACCGTTATAAAGGTAGAGTACGGGGCCACCTAACTACGTGGGACGGCGGGACGTAACGTCACGTGGTCGAGGTTAAAACCGAGGGATGGTGATACGTAACGCCTCGGGGACCGTTAAAAAGGTAGAGTACGGGGCCACCTGACTACATGGGACAGCGGGACGTAACGCCACATGGTCGAGGTTAAAACCGAGGGAAGGCGTGTAACATCCAGAAATTTCCTACGTCATATGTAGGCCTCGTTATAGTATGTTGTAAGAGTTTAAAGTTGGTCTTAATGCTATCCTAACAAGTGGAATTAGAAAGTGTAAATTGAATAGGAAATTGTGGACAAATCCTAAAGTTTGAAATGGTAGTGATTGTTATGATTTAATTTAATGAAAAAGAATTAAAAAGTAAAAAGAATTAAAAAGTGAAAAGAAGAGTGAATGATGGGGGAAGTCCCACGTTGGAATGAAGAAAGGAAGGGAAAGGCGTGTTGAACAGTCAAAAAGAAAAATTAGCCAATGGAAAGAAAAAGTGAATATCAAAAAGAGAAGGAATGAGTAAAGTTTGAAAAGTCAAAAGAAGAAGAAAAGTGGAAGGAAAGGATGTATGTCACGTTGGAAGAAAGGGAGCAAAAAGTGTGTGGCCATTGTATAAAAAGGAGAAGTTTGGTGGAAGAAAATAGAAAGAAGAAAAAGTGATTGTTTATTTAATGGATGGCTTAGGTGTAAAAAAAAAAAAAGTAAAGTGTTTCTTCCTCCCCTTTTTCCTCTCCACGAAGTGCAGCGCCATTGAAGGGTTTCTCCTACCAATTTCTTCAAGTTTTTACATGGTTTTAAGGTATGTTTTACATGGGTTTTGTGGATACTACATTTAGGTGTTGGTTTATAGTGGTTTTAGGGTGTTTTGGTGGAGATTGGTTAGGGTTTTGGAACCCTAGATGGAGAGCTCTGAATTTTTGAGTTCATTGGTTGGTTTTCTTCCTACTTGTGATGGTCTAAATGTTAGATAGGTTGATTTAGGTTGTTGAGGTGGTTAGATGAGAGAAATTGTGAGTTTGTACACCGATTCTGTTTTAGTGAATTCGAGTTGGCCATTTTGTTCGGTTGGTTAATTTAAGGGTTTTAATGGATAATAGACGTGTAGATGTTTACGGATTGGGGTGGCACGTCGAAATTTATTGAAAAACGGATAAGTTATGGCCGTTTGAAGTTGGATGCTAGAAATTGTGCATAAAATCGGGATTTTGGTTTAAGATTTTAGTGTTGGCCTTGTTTGTTGTTAAGAATGGAATGGATGTTCCTTTAAGTTTAGTTATATGCTTACTAAGTTCTTTTTCTTCCTTGAAATGCTAGGTTAAGGAGCGAGTAATTTGATTAAGTGGGGTAAGCGAGCACGTGCCGAGAAACCAGGTAAGTAGTGGATCGCTTGTGTTTTGCCTTCGGGCCTACATCATGGAACGGTAGGGAATTGTTTGCTTGATTGTTTTATTGTTGCCTTGTGTTTTGCATTGTATGTGACACGCATCATTGTTTTCAAATTATGGAACAAACGTGTTTTGAAGCATGGTTTTGAATGGTGAGCTTGCAACGTAAGGGGTGGTGTGAGGTGAAACGTAATGTGGTTGTGTTGGAGTCACCCAGTCGCGTTAGGGTAATACCTGCAAGGAACTCTAGTGGAGTTTCTCAGTCGCGTTAAGGTGGTACATGCGAGGGACTAGTAGAGCTAGAGTCACCCAGTCGCGTTAGGGTAACACCTGCGAGGAACTCTAGTGGAGTTTCCCAGTCGCGTTAAGGTGGTACCTGCGAGGGACTAGTAGAGCTAGAGTCACTCAGTCGCGTTAGGGTAGCACCTGCGAGGAACTCTGGTAGAGTTTCCCAATCGCGTTAAGGTGGTACCTGCGAGGGACTACCAGAATTGTAGTTTAGCACTTGCGATGAGTTCCATTCTGTGAATGAGCAATGAAACGCACACGAAACAAGAGCAACTGAGCGAGTAGAAACTTCATGTGTTAGGGGTTGTGTTGCATTATGTTTTTGGTATGTATTATTCCCTACTTGCTAAGCATTAGGCTTACGTTTTGTGTTCCGTGGTGTAGGTGTCGACTGGAGTACAAGTGAGGGCTATAAGGAAAGCTAGGGTTTGAGACACAGTCGTTGACGTATGCGGTATGTCGGTGCAGACAATTGTCGGGGCGTCTCGACTATAATCTTCGGGGATGCGTGGTAGCGTATGGTTTGAGTATTTTGGGTTGATGTTGTTAGATTTTGGTTTGGTGAAAATAATTGTGGTTTTGGCACATTTGTGGACTTGGTTTAGATGGTTTATAAATGTGTATTTTCAGGTTTTTGGGTTTTGGAAATTATAGGCGTTATGCCGCTCGTTTTAGTTTTCAAACAAATAATGTCGGGTTTATTTTCTCTATTTTTTTTCGTTAACTGTTTTAAGTCGGTTTTCTGTGATTTTTATGGGGCAAGAAGTCGGGAGTGTCGGGAATGTGTGGTTAAATTTTCAGGTGATTTGGAAGTTTTTGGCTTGAAGAAAAATGAAGAAAAGTGGGCAAAAGTCGAAAATTGGGCATTGTTGGCCGAAGGAATCCGAGATGGCCCGATTGGTCGGGCTGGGCACCAATCGGTCGGCCGTTGGGTGCGCTGCTACGCGCGCGGCGCGCTAATGTGCGCGCGCAGCGGTCAAGCGTGCGGGCGCGCGGCCTGGGCGTGGGGCCCGCCCAGCGCGCGCGGCGCCCAACCGAGCCAAAAAATGATTTTTTTTAAAAATTTTCCTATTTCTACCATATTTTAACCCGATCTTTTCCAACATATTTTAAACGTATTTTCGACACGTTTTCCAACAAAAATCAAGGGTTCAAAAAGCCCAAAAATCGAGTCGAAAATTATTTTAAACGTCGTTTTAAACGCGGTTTGAGTTAGCAAGGTAGCACACCGAGCCGGGGCGGGTTCGGGGGCGTTACATGGCGATACATAACGCCTCGGGGACCGTTATAAAGGTAGAGTACGGGGCCACTTGACTACGTGGGACGGTGGGACGTAACGCCACGTGGTTGAGGTTAAAACCGAGGGATGGCGATACGTAATGCCTCGGGGACCGTTATAAAGGAAGAGTACAGGGCCACCTGACTACGTGGGACGGCGGGACGTAACGCCACGTGGTCGAGATTAAAACTGAGGGATGGTGATACGTAACACCTCGGGGACCGTTATATAGGTAAACAGTGCGGTGTGGGGGTTTGGGTGTGACTTGTAGGCCCTGTTTTTGGAGGAGCTGGGACGGCAGCGACGTGCCGATGAATAGTGCGGTGTACGGACCGACTTCCCGGTGTGGTTACATTCCAAACCTCGGTGAGATGCGATGCGGTGAGGTGATGACAACGTGTGTAGAGACATGCATGTGTTAGGATTGTATAACTAGTTTTCATGCTTCATGTTTATTTTTAGCACTCTACTTGCTAAGCTTTGAGCTTATAGTATGTTCAATGGTGTAGGTACTGCTGTGTGGGAGGGTGAGTACCGAGAGCTTGACCAGGAGTAGGTGGCAGTTTGTGGCGTGCGACTAGGGCCCGGGTTGATGGCAGTGTTAGAGCGACTCAACCCAGGAAGCCGTTGTATGGTGTTGATGTAGTGTAGGACTTTTTGTCTTTTGTGGGGGTATTTTATATTCGTTGTATATATGCAGAGTTAAGGGCGAGGTGCCGCCCTATACTGTGAATTTTCTTCACTTATGGATGTTAGTATTTTAGTTTCCCTCTTTACTGCTATTTTAAGATTTCGTATGCTGGATAGTTGAGTAGGAGCGTTCTGGATTGGTTGGAATTTATTCGTTTGCAGGTACTTAGTATTTTGGAGACGCCATTTTCAGGTGTTACTCTGCCGAAATTTTTGGAGAGGACGCCGTGGTGCTTAATAGTTAGGATTAAGGGAAATTAGTAAGTCGTTTAGCTCAGAGTAGTCCCTGTAGCGAACCGGGAATCTGGGTGGGTTTTTGGGGCGTTACAGTTTCTGTTTTTCTCTCACACACAGAAACCAAAACAAACAAAAATAAAAAACAGGACTCTCTCTCTCTCCTCCCTCTTTCATCCACGTGAAGTGGCTGAAATTTAGCCATTTCACTAAGTTATTTTTATTTTATTATTATTATTTATTTATTTTATTTTATTTTTTTTCTAATCTCTTTTTGAATATTCCCACGTAAAGTGGGTTTTAGCACACAATTGAAGCTTCTTTAGGAAGCTTTAAGTGAAAATGACAATTCTGACTTTTTAACTTCAACTTTACATTTTTGCCTTCCCTTTCAAAATTAATTACCAACTAATCAAATCTTAATTAATCTTTAACCACAATAAATGTTAATCTAACCCAATTAGATTATTTTAATCTAATATCTATATTTAATCAAAAATTATTAAATTTCACCCAAAAACTTGCACCATTAATTTTATACGACTTTTACAACTTATGTTTACATAATTATTTACCAAATAACCTCAAAAGTTATTACAATACATTACACTATTACACAATTTCTCAAAAGTTCAAACCATTACATGCTATGCTGTGATGCGCGTGCGGTGCGCTGCGGTGCGGTCGTGGGGCTTGCTGTCGGGATAGGGCACTTGTCGTGCGCGCGCTGCTGCATTTGTGTCTATGCAGCTAGGTTTGGGCATGCTCACTTCGTGCTTTTTGCAGCCCTTTGTGTTTTTTGGGCCTTGTTGTGTCTTTCCTTACTCATTTAACTTGTCATGGGTTCTTCTATGCTTTGTATTGGAGCATGGAGCATGGTCCATGGGCTTAAGTTTGGGGGCACCTTGGATCACGTCATTCACTCCCACTTCGAGAAAATTCATCCTCGAATCTTTTTTATTGTAGCTAGGACCTAGATGGTGTTTATTAAACAATACTCTTGGAATACGTCTTTAAGTTCCTGCATCGAGAAAACAACACTTGGACAATAAAATGTTAGATCGTTAGGTAAAGAATAATCTTCCTTGTGCATAGGTACAAGTGTTTGTTGTTTTGCTAACATCATGCTTTTTCTTGTCGTTTCAATTTGTTATTCCTTCTTTTTGCATTCTTGGTCAATTCTTTTGTTGATCTTTATAAGCCTCCCATGGTTTTAGTGGCTTTAAGATTACCAGTCTCCCATTTTGAGTAAAAGAGTACTTATTTTTAAATCCATTATATTTGACATTTCTATCGAATTGCCAAGGTCTTCCTAATAAGATATGTGTTGTGCATGGGATTTATATCGCATAGGATTTCATTGTTGTACTTTCCAATTAAGAGTGCCAATTTTACTTGCATAGTCACCTTGATTTCTCCACAGTCACTCATCTAGTGTAGCTTAAAAGGCATTGGATGCCGCTTGGTATCTAATCCCAATTTATCAACCGTCAAAGTACTAGCTACGTTAGTGCAACTACCATTATCAGTAATCAAGCTACAAACTTTATTTATAACGACTCATTTTTCCAATAAGATGTTGTCCGCTCTAGGGATTGGACCGTAGTCTAATATCCTCCCATCACGGCTTTGTTTGGCGAGGACTTCCCAGTTGATCACCCAACATGGTGGTACTGCTCTCGCCGGAGCACTTTTAACTTCAGAGTTATTATGGGTTATGTTGCCAATTATACTCCAAAACACATCTTACTATCTTGGAAGAGTTTCCTTACATATGTTTCATTTCCATATATCTCCCCAAGTAATGTGAAATTGTCACAACTCCTTTTTTACGACTCGGGATTTGCCTATACTCGATTCTGGGATTTGCCTACACTCGGCTTAAGTCCCGAGGTTTGCTTCGCAACCCGAGGTTTGCCCTGTAGTCGTGCTCATACGTACACATTTGGGTCATCACATTATTTCTCACATGGCATCAGGTATAAAAAATATGCTTTCCTTGTATCTCGTTTCTATCTTCCTTTGGTTGAATGCTTAGGGCTCTACTTGTGACCAATAATTCTTCTTTTATGGGTTCCTCCACATCTACATCACTACAATCCTTCAATGGTGGCATCTCGTTATCACTTGAATCCATAGTTTCCACATCTCCATTATCCATTAAAATCATTGCTCGATCCTTGGCATAGAAAACATTTGATTTCTCTAGTCCGGGTTGATGTAGGAATTTTGGCCTTACATTTTTGTGGAGCAACTTTAGTGGTCGCAGACTTACCCTTCGGATCTTTCCTTGTATTCGACTTTTCATCTTCCAATCTAGATTTCTAAGAATTATTTGGAGGCGAACCTACCTTTGCGGTTCTCTTCACTTTTAGTTGTCGTTCTATTTTTATTGCCTTATGTAACAACTCTTCCATATCCATAAAGTGTTGCAAATCCACAATGTAACGCCCCGAACCCGCTCCGGCTTGGTGCGTCACATTCCAAACCCAACCCGTGTTTAAAACTATGTTTAAATAATTTTTCGTAAATTTTTCGACTCTGTTTTCGGGTTTTTCGAACCCACTATTTTTGTTGGAAAATGTGCCAAAATATGTTTAAAATATGTCGAAAAAAGTCGGGTTAAAACAAAGTGGAAATCGTAATCAAAATTTTTTTTTTAAAACAAACTGCTTCTGGGCGACGCGCGCGCTGGGCGACGCGCGCGCTTGGGCCCGATCGATCGGGCCCTCTGGGGCTATTTTCACCAAAAATGATCCCGGCCGCGATCGGTCGTGACCCATGCCCGATCAATCGGGCCGGCTCGAGGTTTTCCGCTCAAAAACGCTCCAAAACACCCCGTTTTGACTTTTCTTGACCTTCCCGACTTTCCTACACTTTTCTATGAGCCCGACACCTCCAAAAATCCCGAAATTTTTACCATACACTCCCGACACATAAATCTTCAAATCTCGTAAATTTTATAGAAAACCGACTTCAAACGATTAATAAAAAAATAGCGAACATAACCCGACGTTAAATAGTTTAAAACCGAAACGGGCGGCATAACGCCTAAATTTCTTTAAACCGAACCCTGAAACCAAACACCCAAAAATATATGTTTTCAACTTCCCAAATATTACAACCATTAAACACAATATCCCCAACTGAAAACATTAAAATTCACTACCAAAACATTTTTGTAAATATCCATACTAAACACCCCATCTATCGAAGTCGTTTTAAACAAAAACCCTTACGAAACTCTTACCAAATTATCTACAACATTCCTCCCAAAATACCCGAGGACGATAGTGGTCAAGACGCCCCGACAATTAGCCTGCACCGGCATGCCCCGTACACCACTAACTGCGTCCCAGTTCTAGCTTTCTTTAAGGTCCTCACCTGTACTTCTGTCGACACCTACACCACAAAACACACACGCACACGTAAGCTTATGCTTAGCAAATAGGGATTAACAAATACGACTAGATAAAATACAAGCTACACACAACACTGAACAAAACAACCAAACAACACAACGACACAACGCAACCCCACAACAGCACAACATAATTTCCCGCACCCAAAAAGGAGGCCGTAACTCCCTAATGCATACTCTCTAGCACGTTAACGACGAGACGTTAAACCCTCTGGTGCTCTTGCACTTTAACGACGAGGCGTTCAACTCCCTAATGCATACTCTCTAGCACGTTAACGACGAGACGTTAAACCCTCTGGTGCTCTTGCACTTTAACGACGAGGCGTTCAACTCCCTAATGCATACTCTCTAGCACGTTAACGACGAGACGTTAAACCCTCTGGTGCTCTTGCACTTAACGACGAGACGTTAAACCCTCTGGTGCTCTTGCACTTTAACGACGAGGCGTTCAACTCCCTAGTGCATACTCTCTAGCACGTTAACGACGAGACGTTAAACCCTCTGGTGCTCTTGCACTTTAACGACGAGGCGTTCAACTCCCTAATGCATACTCTCTAGCACGTTAACGACGAGACGTTAAACCCTCTGGTGCTCTTGCACTTTAACGACGAGGCGTTCAACTCCCTAATGCATACTCTCTAGCACGTTAACGACGAGGCGTTCAACTCCCTAATGCATACTCTCTAGCACGTTAACGACGAGACGTTAACCCTCTGGTGCTCTTGCACTTTAACGACGAGGCGTTCACTCCCTAGTGCATACTCTCTAGCACGTTAACGACGAGACGTTAAACCCTCTGGTGCTCTTGCACTTAACGACGAGGCATTCAACTCCCTATGCATACTCTCTAGCACGTTAACGACGAGATGTTAAACCCTCGGTGCCTTGCACTTTAACGACGAGGCGTTCAACTCCCTAGTGCATACTCTCTAGCACGTTAACGACGAGACGTTAAACCCTCTGGTGCTCTTGCACTTTAACGACGAGGCGTTCAACTCTCTAGTGCTTTCCTTATACACTTCATGCTACTCACACAACACTCAAAACTCAAACACCAAACAAACTCCAAACAATAACACAACACTCAAACACAAAACAACAGCCAAGAATGTCAGTTCCACACTACGTAATACAAAACGACACAACTATCAAACAATACAGGGCCACCATACAACCAAACCATGCTTAACCAAAACAAACAAAGCAAAGCAACCAATTCACAATTCAAACCAAGTAAAGCAACCAACAACAATTCCCTACCGTTCCGTGGTGTAGGCTCGAAGGCAAAACATAACGTCCTCTACTTACCTGGTGCCTCGGCACGTTCTCGTTCACTTATCCAACCAAACAATTTGGCCAAACCAAAACACCCAAAACAGCATCGGCCAACATTTTCTCCAAAACCGGTTTTCACAACCTTTCATCTAATTTCTAATCAAACTCCCTATTCCACCTAAACTCATCTATCTAAAGCTTAAACAACCAAATTTAGGAAGAAAACTCATCAAAGAAGCCAAAAGTCGGAGCTCACCTTTTAGGGTTTCCAAACCCTAACAAATTTCACTCAAAACACTTACAAACTAACCCTAAGAGGCATCAAACTTAAAACCCATTAAAATCTTACCTTAAATCTTTGCTAAAATTGAAGAAAAGGGAGGTGGAGAAACCCTTTCATGGCTGCCTTATCGTGGAGAAGAAGAAGAGAAGAAAGATGGCTTTTTGCCATTTAATCATCCACTTTACCAATTTAAACAAAATTAACTTTTCCTCTTTAGATTTTTTCCCCCAAAATCTCTCTTTTTATATATTAACCCCCACTTTTGTTTTCTTCACTCTTAACCCAACGTCAATGCCTCCTCTTTTCATACTTTTCACTTTACTTTTCCCTGTTTAATTCCTTAAATTCTTATTGGTTCAATAAGTCTTTTGACTTTTCAATATTCATTAATAATTGGCTTTTCCACATATTTTTTGTTTGAATTTTCAAACCATATCTCTTCTTTTGCAAAACTAAATTCCAATCCCTTTATCACTTAACGTTAAACTCTTCTAACCATTTAATCTTAGGTCTACACACGTTACAGAAAATTCTCGGGTGTTACAATCAACCCTCCTTACAAAAATTTTGTCCTCAAAATTTGTGGTACCTTAGTAATCCTTCAATTCACTCACTCTAAGCTACCACCTTAACTTTTGAGTTGCCCCTCAAACTCGAGATTAAGCTATGGTCTAACTCACCAATTGTGGAACGACAAATCCTACATCTCCAAAGTTTTAACTTCCCTCGTATGCCTTTCATGGTTCAATGACTTACACGTTCACTACTTTTAACTTAAGCATCCATCATTTAAACTCTTAACTCCTCTAACTAAAGTCTCTACCCTAGTCTTCCCTCGAACTATTATTTTAACGTCACCTACTCTAGCCCTATAAATTCTTAGATTTAACTAACTCCTTCCCAAATTTCTATCAAGTACTTCACCTAACTCTTCAAGTTTCAAAGACCCTACTCTTTTACCATCTCCTTACTTAAACCAAGTCTTATCCAACGTCACCTATGATATATAGTCGACCCCTCGAAGTCCTGAAACCTAATACGTAACCAGTAAGTATCTATCGTAACCAACAGCCCAAAATTTCTTTCATATCACTACTTCTTCCCTCGTTAGAGCCCTAACAATATCCCTCCAAACCTAACTATATCATACACTCCAAACTATCAATGTAACAACAGCCCATACTCTACAAATACTGTACCTCAGATCCTCGGTGCCGCCTTCATTGGTCCTTTCTTGGCTGTAGGGCAATCTTTAACTAAATGTCCGAGCTCGTTGCAATTGAAGCACCGGTTAGTCTTTGGCTTTGGACACTCACGGGCAATATGACCAGTTTCCAAGCAGTTATAACACTTTCCCACATATTGCCCACACCCTCCTGGATGATATTTCAAACATTTTGGGCACTGCGAAAACCGCTTCTGCTTCTTCTCTCCTTGCTGATCCCTTAAATCTCCACCCAGCCTTTTTGTTTCTTGAAACTGAGAAGATGATCCTTCTCTGCTCGTTGGAGCTGTAATATCCTTGAACATTCTCTTTGGAGCATCAGCAGGTTTAAGAATATTCCCAGCATTTACCTCCACTTCTAAAGCTTTGGCCGTCACACGAGTAAAGGGTATCCCATCGATCCCAAAGGTCTTCACCAGCATTTCAATCTCTGGCTTCAAACCTTGTACAAACTGAAAAATTTTGTCTTCCTCCCTATTGACCATATGGCTGGCAAACTTGGACAATGCTTCAAATTGCTGAATATAGTCTCCCACAGATCCAGTTTGCTTTAAAGCCATGAACTCCGATCACTTTTCGGCTTGAATCGTTCGGTTGTAATATTTCTCATAAAACAATTCCTTAAATTCCTCCCAGGTCATGCTCTGAATATCTGTTGTGGCCTTCACTGTTGTGATGACTCGAATGTGAACGTATGTGTACGACTGCGGGGCAAACCTCGGGTTGAGGGGCAAACCTCGGGACCTAAGCCGAGTGTAGGCGAATCCCGGACTCGAGTATAGGCGAATCCCGGGTCGTAAAGAGGGGGTTGTCACAATACCACATCGCTTGGGGAAGTATGTGGAAATGAAACATATGTAAGAGATCCCTCCCAAGATAGTAAGACGCGTTTTGGAGCACAATTGACAACGGATCCCATAAGAACTCCGAAGTTAAAAGTGCTTCGGCGAGAGCAATTCCAGGTTGGGTGACCTTCCGGGAAGTTCTCGCCAAACAAAGCCGTGAGGGGAGGATATTGGGCTGCGGCCCAATCCCCAGAGCGGACAATATCTTGCTGGGAAACCGGGTCGTTACAAATGGTATCAGAGCCTGTACCCAACCGGAAATGTGGCCAACGAGGACGTTGGGCCCCCGAGGGGGGGTGATTGTGATGACTCGAATGTGAACGTATGTGTACGACTGCGGGGCAAACCTCGGGTTGAGGGGCAAACCTCGGGACCTAAGCCGAGTGTAGGCGAATCCCGGACTCGAGTATAGGCGAATCCCGGGTCGTAAAGAGGGGGTTGTCACAATACCACATCGCTTGGGGAAGTATGTGGAAATGAAACATATGTAAGAGATCCCTCCCAAGATAGTAAGACGCGTTTTGGAGCACAATTGACAACGGATCCCATAAGAACTCCGAAGTTAAAAGTGCTTCGGCGAGAGCAATTCCAGGTTGGGTGACCTTCCGGGAAGTTCTCGCCAAACAAAGCCGTGAGGGGAGGATATTGGGCTGCGGCCCAATCCCCAGAGCGGACAATATTTTGCTGGGAAACCGGGTCGTTACAACTGTTCCCCACCAACTCTGAGCACTATTCGACAAATGGAAGGTAGCACATTTAACCTTATTTCGTTCCTCCACCTCTGCGACATTAAACATCTCCTCCACCGTACATATCCAACTCTCAGCAGCTGTCGGATCCGTCAGACGTCCTTCAACTGCCGAAGGCTTTAACCTTCGAAACCTTTCTCCGCTTGAGCCCGTTCCAAAGCCGGACCCTGCTGCCAAACCTCCTGGTAAGCCTTGAGTCATAAAAATGCCCAACAATTGTGTTTGCACAATAAGCAGGTCTCGGAGTTGCTTATTCGGGTCTTCGGGTTGTTCGGGTTCATTGGGTTGGTTCCGGGGTCGTCCGGGTCGTCCTGGGTTTCTCGGCATTTTTATTTTCTATTCCTGTAGAGGGTTAGAACATCTAATCTTAGAAAGGAATTAACTAAAGTTAAAGAAATACTTACAGTCAGTGAAGCACGTTGCACGGCGGCCGGTATTGTCGGGTAATCCTTTGAACGACTCGACCACTTTTGCTCTGATACCAACTTTGTAACGCCCCGAACCCGCTCCGGCTCGGTGCGTCACATTCCAAACCCAACCCGTGTTTAAAACTATGTTTAAATAATTTTTCGTAAATTTTTCGACTCGGTTTTCGAGTTTTTCGAACCCTCGATTTTTGTTGGAAAATGTGCCAAAATATGTTTAAAATATGTCAGAAAAAGTCGGGTTAAAACAAAGTGGAAATCGTAATCAAAATTTTTTTTTTTTTAAAACAAACTGCTACTGGGCGCCGCGCGCGCCCAGACAGCGCGCGCATTGCCCGCTGCGCGCGCTTGGCACGTCCCGTGTGTGCCCAATCGCGTTCGGTCGCGATTTGGGCCCGATCGATCGGGCCCTCTCGGGCTATTTTCACCAAAAATGATCCCGGCCGCGATCGGTCGTGACCCATGCCCGATCGATCGGGACGGCTCGGGTTTTTCCTGCTCAAAAACGCTCCAAAACACCCCGTTTTGACTTTTCTTGACCTTCCCGACTTTTCTACACTTTTCTATGAGCCCGACACCTCCAAAAATCCCGAAATTTTTACCATACACTCCCGACACATAAATCTTCAAATCCCGTAAATTTTATAGAAAACCGACTTCAAACGATTTAATAAAAAAATAGCGAACATAACCCGACGTTAAATAGTTTAAAACCGAAACGGGCGGCATAACGCCTAAATTTCTTTAAACCGAACCCTGAAACCAAACACCCAAAAATATATGTTTTCAACTTCCCAAATATTACAACCATTAAACACAATATCCCCAACTCAAAACATTAAAATTCACTACCAAAACATTTTTGTAAATATCCATACTAAACACCCCATCTATCGAAGTCGTTTTAAACAAAAACCCTTACGAAACTCTTACCAAATTATCTACAACATTCCTCCCAAAATACCCGAGGACGATAGTGGTCAAGATGCCCCGACAATTAGCCTGCACCGGCATGCCCCGTACACCACCACTTGCGTCCCAGTTCTAGCTTTCTCTAAGGTCCTCACATGTACTGCTGTCGACACCTACACCACAGAACACACACGCACACGTAAGCTTACGCTTAGCAAATAGGGATTAACAAATACGACTAGATAAAATACAAGCTACACACAACACTGAACAAAACAACCAAACAACACAACGACACAACGCAACCCCACAACAGCACAACACAATTTCCCGCACCCAAAAAGGATGCCTTACTCTTTAACCGACTACAATCCCAACCCATGCAACATAACACGACAACTCAACTCAAAAACACAGCACAACCCCTCAACTCCCTAGTGCATACTCTCTAGCACGTTAACGACGAGACGTTAAACCCTCTGGTGCTCTTGCACTTTAACGACGAGGCGTTCAACTCCCTAATGCATACTCTCTAGCACGTTAACGACGAGGCGTTCAACTCCCTAGTGCATACTCTCTAGCACGTTAACGACGAGACGTTAAACCCTCTGGTGCTCTTGCACTTTAACGACGAGGCGTTCAACTCCCTAGTGCATACTCTCTAGCACGTTAACGACGAGACGTTAAACCCTCTGGTGCTCTTGCACTTTAACGACGAGGCGTTCAACTCCCTAGTGCATACTCTCTAGCACGTTAACGACGAGACGTTAAACCCTCTGGTGCTCTTGCACTTTAACGACGAGGCGTTCAACTCCCTAGTGCATACTCTCTAGCACGTTAACGACGAGGCGTTCAACTCCCTAGTGCATACTCTCTAGCACATTAACGACGAGACGTTAAACCCTCTGGTGCTCTTGCACTTTAACGACGAGGCGTTCAACTCCCTAATGCATACTCTCTAGCACGTTAACGACGAGACGTTAAACCCTCTGGTGCTCTTGCACTTTAACGACGAGGCGTTCAACTCCCTAGTGCATACTCTCTAGCACGTTAACGACGAGACGTTAAACCCTCTGGTGCTCTTGCACTTTAACGACGAGGCGTTCAACTCCCTAATGCATACTCTCTAGCACGTTAACGACGAGACGTTAAACCCTCTGGTGCTCTTGCACTTTAACGACGAGGCGTTCAACTCCCTAGTGCATACTCTCTAGCACGTTAACGACGAGACGTTAAACCCTCTGGTGCTCTTGCACTTTAACGACGAGGCGTTCAACTCCCTAGTGCATACTCTCTAGCACGTTAACGACGAGACGTTAAACCCTCTGGTGCTCTTGCACTTTAACGACGAGGCGTTCAACTCCCTAATGCATACTCTCTAGCACGTTAACGACGAGACGTTAAACCCTCTGGTGCTCTTGCACTTTAACGACGAGGCGTTCAACTCCCTAGTGCATACTCTCTAGCACGTTAACGACGAGGCGTTCAACTCCCTAGTGCATACTCTCTAGCACGTTAACGACGAGACGTTAAACCCTCTGGTGCTCTTGCACTTTAACGACGAGGCGTTCAACTCCCTAGTGCATACTCTCTAGCACGTTAACGACGAGGCGTTCAACTCCCTAGTGCATACTCTCTAGCACGTTAACGACGAGACGTTAAACCCTCTGGTGCTCTTGCACTTTAACGACGAGGCGTTCAACTCCCTAGTGCATACTCTCTAGCACGTTAACGACGAGACGTTAAACCCTCTGGTGCTCTTGCACTTTAACGACGAGGCGTTCAACTCCCTAGTGCATACTCTCTAGCACGTTAACGACGAGACGTTAAACCCTCTGGTGCTCTTGCACTTTAACGACGAGGCGTTCAACTCCCTAGTGCATACTCTCTAGCACGTTAACGACGAGGCGTTCAACTCCCTAGTGCATACTCTCTAGCACGTTAACGACGAGACGTTAAACCCTCTGGTGCTCTTGCACTTTAACGACGAGGCGTTCAACTCCCTAGTGCATACTCTCTAGCACGTTAACGACGAGGCGTTCAACTCCCTAGTGCATACTCTCTAGCACGTTAACGACGAGACGTTAAACCCTCTGGTGCTCTTGCACTTTAACGACGAGGCGTTCAACTCCCTAGTGCATACTCTCTAGCACGTTAACGACGAGACGTTAAACCCTCTGGTGCTCTTGCACTTAACGACGAGACGTTAAACCCTCTGGTGCTCTTGCACTTTAACGACGAGGCGTTCAACTCCCTAGTGCATACTCTCTAGCACGTTAACGACGAGACGTTAAACCCTCTGGTGCTCTTGCACTTTAACGACGAGGCGTTCAACTCCCTAATGCATACTCTCTAGCACGTTAACGACGAGACGTTAAACCCTCTGTGCTCTTGCACTTTAACGACGAGGCGTTCAACTCCCTAGTGCTCTAGCACGTTAACGACGAGACGTTAAATCCTCTGGTGCTCTTGCACTTTAACGACGAGGCGTTCACTCCCTAGTGCATACTCTCTAGCACGTTAAACGACGAGACGTTAAACCCTCTGGTGCTCTTGCACTTTAACGACGAGGCGTTCAACTCCCTAGTGCATACTCTCTAGCACGTTAAACGACGAGACGTTAAACCCTCTGGTGCTCTTGCACTTTAACGACGAGGCGTTCAACTCCCTAGTGCATACTCTCTAGCACGTTAACGACGAGACGTTAAACCCTCTGGTGCTCTTGCACTTTAACGACGAGGCGTTCAACTCTCTAGTGCTTTCCTTATACACTTCATGCTACTCACACAACACTCAAAACTCAAACACCAAACAAACTCCAAACAATAACACGACACTCAAACACCAAACAACAGCCAAGAATGTCAGTTCCACACTACGTAATACAAAACGACACAACTATCAAACAATACAGGGCCACCATACAACCAAACCATGCTTAACCAAAACAAACAAAGCAAAGCAACCAATTCACAATTCAAACCAAGTAAAGCAACCAACAACAATTCCCTACCGTTCCGTGGTGTAGGCCCGAAGGCAAAACATAACGTCCTCTACTTACCTGGTGCCTTGGCACGTTCTCGTTCACTTATCCAACCAAACAATTTGGCCAAACCAAAACACCCAAAACAGCATCGGCCAACATTTTCTCCAAAACCGGTTTTCACAACCTTTCATCTAATTTCTAATCAAACTCCCTAACCAACCTAAACTCATCTATCTAAAGCTTAAACAACCAAATTTAGGAAGAAAACTCATCAAAGAAACCAAAAGTCGGAGCTCACCTTTTAGGGTTTCCAAACCCTAACAAATTTCACTCAAAACACTTACAAACTAACCCTAAGAGGCATCAAACTTAAAACCTATTAAAATCTTACCTTAAATCTTTGCTAAAATTGAAGAAAAGGGAGGTGGAGAAACCCTTTCATGGCTGCCTTGTCGTGGAGAAGAAGAAGAGAAGAAAGATGGCTTTTTGCCATTTAATCATCCACTTTACCAATTTAAACAAAATTAACTTTTCCTCTTTAGATTTTTACCCCCAAAATCTCTCTTTTTTATATAACAACCCCCACTTTTGTTTTCTTCACTCTTAACCCAACGTCAATGCCTCCTCTTTTCCATACTTTTCACTTTACTTTTCCCTTTTTAATTCCTTAAATTCTTATTGGTTCAATAAGTCTTTTGACTTTTCAATATTCATTAATAATTGGCTTTTCCACATATTTTTTGTTTGAATTTTCAAACCATATCTCTTCTTTTGCATAACTAAATTCCAATCTCTTTATCACTTAACGTTAAACTCTTCTAACCATTTAATCTTAGGTCTACACGCGTTACAGAAAATTCTCAGGTGTTACACACAATGTCCGCAACTTCTCGATTTAATCCACCCAAAAATCTCGCCAATGTGGCTTTCTCATCCTCATCGATATTAGCTCTTATCATGACAATGTTCATCTCTTTGTAATATTATTCTACACTTTTAAAACCTTGAGTTAAGCTTTGGAGCTTTTGGCACAAATCTATATAGTAGTGTGTCGTAACATACTTTTTTCTCATAAGTGCCTTCACATTTTCCCATGTGAGAATTGGGGGCTCTCCATTACTCCTCCGATTTCTTACTAATTGGTCCCACCAAATACTAGCATAGTCGGTGAACTCCATTGTAACCAACTTCATCTTTTTCTCTTTTGTATAGTTTTGACATTCGAACAACGAAATCCACTTTTCGTTCCCACTCCAAGAAAGTTTCAGGATCATTTTTCCTTAGGAAGGGATGTTTACCTTGATGTGACATAGGTTATAGTCCTCTCTGTCTATCTTATCATATCTTTCTCATTGGTATGGTCTATCTTCATTCTCAAACTTGTTTACATCGAATTCTCTCCTTCTACGAAGGTAGCTAGGTGATGTTATTTTCAATCATTTCATCCTCCTAGTAAGAGCCGTATATTGGTCTTGCTCATGAACATTTTTAAATGGTGATGACCCGAATATGTACTTTTGAGCACGACTGCTAGGGGTGAGCAAGAACCGACTAGAATCGAGAACCAAACCGAAATCAAGCTATTTGGTCTGGTTCTGGTCGGTTCTAAGAAAAAAATAAACAGATTTCGGTTCTGTTATTTTAGAACCGCAATATCCAGTTCGGTTCTCGGTTTTGGTGACAAAAAACCATAGAACCGACCCAGACCAATACTTAGCCCTAAAATTCTTATATGCACAGTTCTTCTAAACTTCCACTTCCAATTCGTGTTTCTGCGGTTCTTCCTTTGTGTTTAAGCTTCGTCGCCTCTCGTTGTCTCTCCCCCAGTTGCCCTCACTGTCTCTCACCTCTCGCCGTTTCTCGAGTCTCTCCCAGTTGCCCTCGCTGGTTCGTCGTCTCTCTCCCAGTGGTCTCTCGCCTCTCGCACTTCATCTGAGCATCATCAAACGATTCAAACGAAAGGCTTGGTTCTGCTTTTACTTTTCTATTGTTTTGTTTCGTTCTTCATATTATGCGTTTAATTTTGTAACACCCGGGAATTTTTTTTATGGATAAAATTGGAGAGAAAATAAAAGCATAATAAGATAGTTGTTTTATTTAATTTAAAAGAAATAGCAAAAAGAAGGGAAAGTAATTAAAAGTGACTTAAACGGTTTATTAACGAAAATTTATAATTTGAGAACGGAATTTAATGGAATTTTTGGAAGGGCAGAATGGTAATGTGGGTTTATTAAGTGGTATTTATTATTATTATTATTATTATTAAAAAAAAATAAATAATAAAACTCAACAGAATAGCCGAAGCTATTCTGTTGAGATCGAGTCCGAGCCCGAGCGCGAACAGGGGAGAGACGACGGGGGGAGGCGACGCGGCGCCGATCACCGGCGACTTCCGACAGTCTCCGGCCAGACGAAGGCGAGGAGCAGGTTTCCGGCCTTCTCCGCGCGCGAACCGAACCGGTGAGTTGATTTTACGCCCTGTTTCGGTTCTGTTCTTGGCCGAGGGTGAGGAGCTAGTTTGAGCTCCGATCACCGGCTGTTTTTGGTCGTTCTTGGCGTCGAATGGCCGGGTTTATGGTCAGCTTTCATCGCCTGGCCATGGGGAGCCCAATTTGGGCGAAAAACCAGAAAGCCCCCTTTGGGGTATTTCAGGGTTTTGCTTGAATTCGAGATTTTTGGTTAGTTTATGCTAATTGAGGGTATAGGAGATTAATTGGTGTGGAATTGGAGGAGAATTGATGGAAAATTGGAAAAGGGAATTTTCCGGGTGAAGGGGCAGTTCGGGTTTTCTGATTTTTGACCTAGCTAGGGTCGTTTGTTTTCAAATTCCTTTTGGAAGGTTAAAATAGGTTATTAGAGGAGTACGTGGCCGCTGGAATCGTTCGATTCCGATAACCGACGCAAAAGTTATGCACGTTTGAGGTTTCGGGTCGGTTTTTACCGAACCCAAATTAGTGGCCCGATTAGTTAGACTTTAGTTGAGTTAAGTTAAAAATAGTAGTTTGAGAGTAATTGGTAGATGTAGACTTGATTTGAATGGTTTGATGAATATTTATCGTAGGTCGAGCTGTAGATGGACAGGTAATCGAGTACCCTCAGCGAGCTAGGACGCCAGGTAAGTAGTGGATGTTATTCTTTTGCCTTCGGGCCTACTCCAGAGAACGATAAGGTTTCTTTGTTATTGCTTTGCTTCGTGTTACGTTGAATTAATTATGTTACTTCGAGATTTCGTAGAGTTGCTTGTCTGGTTGGTTGATTGGTCTTGAGTTGCATTGTTTGGCCGTGTGGTGTTATGTGGTCGTGTTGTTGCGTTGAGTCGTTGTATTGTGTTGTATTGCATATCTTGGTTGACACATGCATCATTGTTTTCTAACTGACGAAATCACGTGTTTTGCACGGTTGAGTGGTGAGGATGACGTAATGAAAGATAAGAATGGATTGCAACTTGGCCTCGAGTAGAATTGCTTCGTTGGGCAAGTGGCTCGTTGAGCACCTTGCGAGGGATTCTATTCGAGATGCCCTGTTAATGTACGTAATGTGTCGTGAGTACGAATTCCTCGACATGTTCGTGCTTGAAGTGCACAATGAGGATTCTACGATCGATTGGGGGAGATTCGTGTTGGCCGTCTTGGACTGTGTTGGGACGTGTGCCTCCGGTCTAGCTCCGTGGATCAAGGCGTGGCCGTCCTGGACTGTGTGGGGGCGTGTGCCTACTTGATTCACCTGAAAGTGAAAGATAAATGCAACCGAAACGAAAAGAAAACAACAGAGTGTGTAGAAACTGCATATGATAGGATTGCATTGCATTGTGGTGTTGTGTTGCATTGTTGGGTCGTGTTGTTAGTGATGTTTTGCGTTGTTAGGGTTGTGTGAGGGTTGTGTATGCCATGTGCTTGTTTATATTTGCTATTCCCTACTTGCTAAACGTAAGCTTACGTGTGTGTGTGTGTGTTCTCTGGTGTAGGTGACGACAGGAGTACAGGTTAGAGCTACGAAGAAAACTAGGATTGGGACGCAGTCGTTGATGTACGCTGTATGCCGGTGCGGGCAGTTGTCGGGGCGTCTCGACCATGGTCTTCGGAAAGACAAGAAAGACGTGTGTGAAACAGTATTGTGGAGTCGTGTATAAGTTACATTTATTTTGGTGGTTTGTAGACTTTCCTTTTGATTGATGTTTTGAGAGTTATTGTATTGTTGTATATAGGCATAGTTCTGGGTGATGAGTTACCCTATATTGTGGGCATTTCTTTATTTTGGTTAGTTGTTGGTTCTTCATTTTGGTTAACTGTTGGAGATTTCGTAGGTTGGTTAGATGGTTAGGAATATTCTGGATTGTTTGGGGATTGACTTATTGCAGGTACCTAGCATTTTGGAGGCGCCATTTACAGGCGTTACTTTGCCGAAATTTTCGGGAAGGACGCCGTGGTGCTTAAAGGTTAGGATTAAGGGAAATTAGTGAGTCTAGGCAGTTAGGTATAACTTAAAAGAGTTTTGAGAGACTTAGATCTAATTTAAAGTATGTTTTAGCATGAGATTGGTTAGCAAAGTAGCGCTCCGAGCCAGGGTGGGTTCGGGGGCGTTACAAATTTTCTATTGTAGTTGCGTCAATTTTGCTTCTGTTTTTGCATTTGGCGCACTCCTTCGGCTTCATCGAGAGAGTGCCGACTTCTATTCTGTTTAGTATTTTGCTTCTGTTCTGTTTGTTGTTTAATTTTTCTGATGAATCATGATTTTTGTTGTTTGTTGTTTAATTTTTCTAATGAATCGTGATTTTTGTTGTTTGCTGTTTAATTTTTCTGATGAATCGTGATTTTTGTTATTTGTTTTTTGCTGTTTAATTTTTCTAATGAATCGTGATTTTTGCTGTTTGTTGTTTGCTGTTTGCTGTTTAAATAATTTTTGTTGTTTGTTTGCTGTGTTGTAAAGATGTTTGATGATTGCTGTGTTTGTTTGCTATGTTGTATTTTTTTTGGAGCTTTGTTGTGGGTATGACTTAGAAATTTGTTTGGTAGTAATTTACAGCCTAAGATTATAATTGAAGAAAAAAAAAATCGGGAGGACCAGAATTCTAGTCCGATTTTGGTCCAGTTCTAGAAAAAATTTTAGGCTTATTGGTGCAAAAATTTAAAACCAAATTCAATGGTTCGGTCCTAATTTCTCTAAAAACCGGACCAAACTGGACCACGATAACCTCTAACAAATGCGAGGCAAACCTTGGGTTGCAGGGCAAACCTCGGGACCTATGCCTAGTGTAGGCAAATCCCAGACTCGAGTATAGGCAAATCCTAGGTCGTAAAAAGGGAGTCGTCACAATCCCACATCACTTGGGGAGGTATATGAAAATAAAACATATGTAAGGAAACCTTCCCAAAATAGTAAGACGCGTTTTGGAGCACAATTTGTAATGACCCAGACCCCTTCTCGGGCCGTCACAACACTCTACTTGACGTTGACTTTGACTTAGACGTTTTGGGCGTAAAATTTTTTGACTTTTGAAACATTTAAAACGAGGGCTAAAACCATTTTTTATAAAACGTTGACTCGATTTTTGGTCTTTAAAATCGTTTAAAATACGTGAGAGACGCTCGTAAAATACGTTAAAAAAGTATCGTGAAAGGTAGGGTCAAAACGTGTTTTGAAAAGTCAACATTTGAGAAAATTCATTTTGGGCCACATTAGGTGCGGCGCGCGCACGCTTGGCACGCGCGGGCACCATGCGCTGTCACTGCGCAGAGGGTCTATTTTCTCTACTCTTCTTCCTTTCTTTCACCACCACTTCACCCATAAACTTACTTTAAACCTTCCCAAACATAAAACGCCTCAAACCCCAAAATCGTATCCGAAAACGTAGCGAAAAACTCATGAAAACGAACTGCGTGGATCTGTTTGAAAACTAAACATATCCCTACGGTTTTAAAACCCCCAAAGCAGTTCTGGTATATTTCCAAAATAAAAACATCACTTCCTACACATTCTAATACCCTAACATTCACATCAAAAACTTATCTTTGAATACACTTTTCCACAAAACTATCCAGAAACCATCGTCAACAACATTACTGTCAACTAGTTTCAAATCATCCTAAAACAACTATCTATACATTTATCCATAAATCCATTATCATTTCCACCTAACGTACTCAAAATACCTATACGCTCGTTCCCACGGGTCAAAATCTCCTCGACTGCGCCAACGCACTCCCATAGGCATCCTTCGTCAACCTGTGTGTTCATTTAGTTGAAGAACGTCATCCTCACCTTCCTCGAGATCACCTACACCATAGAGACATTCTATGCGCTAAAGGCTCAGTAAATCTACGTAAATGAGAATGCATGCTATGCATGTGCGTTTCATAAAATCATGCATTCATTTTATTCATTTCGTTACATAATGGGAGGTGTCACCGGTGGTTCATTCACCAGATGAAGAGGGCACATCTCGCGGTTAGACAGCCCTTTCCATCTGCTGGGGGAAAACATGTTTCACCTGTAGGACAGCCATGTCTGAACCCCACCCCGACGTGATCGGGATTATGTGCATTCATTTTCATTCTTTAGTTACATAACGGGAGGCATCACTGGGGGTTCATTCACCAGAAGGAGAGGGCACGTCTCGTGGTTAGACAGCCATTTTCATCTACCGGGGGGAAAACATGCTTCACCTGTAGGACAGCCATGTCTGAACCCCACACCGACGTGACCGGAATTATGTGCATTCATTTCTTTTCATTAGTCATTTCTTTTTTACGAAAACGTATGCGGAAATTCATTTTTCATGCTATTTCAGAAAACATGATGCATGGACATGTACGATGCGTTAATTGTAATTAAAACATAGAACAAACAACGGACATTAAACATTCAATAACTTATACAAAACCTAACTACCCAGCCTATTTATGCTAAAACAACCTAAATCACCAAATCCTCAATCAATATACTTTCTTATGGTGTAGGCCAAATCAGCCAAACAAGTCACGGAGACTTACCTTGGGTCCGTGACGCAACTAAGCCTCGGGAATTCACGACTTTGCTTTGTTCGCCTAGGACAATTTCACAACAATGTCATTAAAACCAAACCTAGGCAATCGAATTCCGAAAAACCAACGAAACTCCTAACTAAATGAAATTTTCTAAAACTTCAATCTACTTCATTCAGGCATTTCATCGAGCAATTTGCGCTCACTAATTCCACAACCTCCATTAATGGAGTTTCTCAACCTTTCTAACCACCAAAATTATACCACATTCAATAAAAACTCTAAATCTTCCATCAAAAGTCATAATTACGACAAACCTAACCGTTTCTAACATAACCCAAAAATTTCAACAAAACCCTAATCAAAACCCTAACCTTTAAAAAAAACTGGAAACTAACCGACCAAAACTATAGAATCTTACCTAGAGTGTCGATTTAAGAAGAAAATGGAGGAGAAATCGTTGATTAGAGGGGCTGGGAATCGCCAGCGTGAGATCGTCATGGGGAGAGAGTTTTATGTTAAATGGCGTTAGATGTTGATGCATGATAATAGAAGGTGAAGGAGTGGAAAATATTGTGAATTGTGAAGTGTGTGCGAAATGTGCAGGGCATGAAAGAAAGAAAGAGGCAACTCTCTAAAAGTTTGGATTCCAGAGAGGTTGCCCATCGATCGCCAAGGGGGCGATCGATCAGCAATATGTAAGGCGCCTCTCTGGTTAATTCCAGAGAGGTAGCCGACCGATCGCCTAAAAAGGGGCGATCGATCTCCTGATATAGGGGCGATCGATCGCCCCCACATTTTTTGGCAACAGCCGATTGATCGGCTGAAATGGCCGATCGATCGGCCATGCAATTCGGGCACAATTGCCCTTTTTTCCCTCGGTTCAATTGGCCGACTGCTTTTCCTTTATTTTAATGTGTTTTCTTCATTGGTTTTCAAGGTTTTTAAAACGATTTCCAACAATTTAGACTTTGACTAATGTTAGAAAAAGAAAAATTTATACGGGAAATTTAGGATATGGGATTAAGGGTCGCTACAAAATATATGTAAGGAAATCCTCCCAAAATAGTAAGACACGTTTTGGAGCACAATTGGCAACAGGATCCCATAAGAACTTTGAAGTTAAAAGGGCTCCGATGATAGCAATACCAATAAGTTTGATATTGTGCATGAAAGTAAAAATGATGAATTTGTTAAAAAAATTCATGCAATAGTAAGATATATTTTTGAACCCGGAGATTGGGTTTGGCTACATCTTCGAAAAGAGGGTTTTCAAATCAATGGAAAAGCAAGTTGCATCCACGGAGAGATGGACCATTTCAAATCTTTGAAGGCATAAACGACAATGACTATAAGATCGACTTACCTAGCGAATATGGTAATGTTAGTGCATTTTTTAATGTTAGTGACTTATCTTATATGATGCAGGAAATTCGAGGACGAATCTTTTCGAAGAGAGAGGAAATTATGTGATCCAAAGAGCGACCAAGTCAAAATCCAAGAGCAAGGATCCAATTGAAGATATGGTTGGCCCAATGACTAGAGCTAGATATGACAAAGATCCTTCAAAAATTATTAGGAGGAAGGATGCAACGCACATGCTCATGAATAACTAAAAGGGAGGGTGCAACGCACATGCGCATGTAAGAATTAAAAAGACATGCGCCACGCACATATTCATACGAGGATTAAAAAGTCACATGCATAAACACAAGCAAATTCATGCAAATCACGTAGGAGTGATCTCATCCAGACGAATCTACTCAAATCATGTTCAAACGGAGTTTAAACATGAGATGAGATCCTATCATGTAAAGGTTTGTTATCTCAAGATTTTATTAGTTATTTTATGTTTTATTTTCATTTTTATTTTACCATTTAATTTAGTTAAACATGTAGCCTATTTAGTAACAAAACACTTTACGTTAATGAAACAAGTTTGAATTAAAATTTATGTTTTTTATAGAGAAGATTTCTCTTTGATTCTTTGCGAAGAATATTGATCTTCTTCAAGTTACGGTTGAAGAATCTCGCTTAATAGCTTTGGTTCTTACCAATGAGTTTGGTCTGTGTCAAGCTCCTATTTTGATAACTACGGTTCCATCGAATTCTTCGATTGGGGTTTTACTTCCTTCTTTATTTTTTAATCGAAAAAGCATTCCTTTGAACTATTCTGCTTGTTGAAGGGTCTCGTATCTCCTAATATTCGGGGTTCACATCACGCGATCTGCTAAGTTGAGCTGGAACCCTAAAACTTGTAGGTTAGGTCATTGCCGACGCAATGCAGCCGACCATGAGAGGCTCAAACCAAACTAAGTCGTGGCCTAGTGACTTCTGCCAAGTTGTTGTTCGACCAGAATCCTACTTGAACTTCCATGTTTTCCTATTAAAACTTCCTCTATTCTGACCATACTTGTTTTCAAACCATCAAAAATTTCTAGAACATCCAAACATTGATTTTCATTTACAAAATTCATTATTAAATCCTAACAATCCAATATCAGCATTGAATACTTAAGATAAAAACTAAATGCGGGACTTTGATTTACCTTCTAAAGTTTTAAATGGCCTCTTACTATTGCAACCCACAATAATGCTTCACTGCTCATGCTTTAAAAATTCCCAATTTTAAAAATCTAATTTGCTTAAATATTCACAGAAGGAAAAACCCAAAACTTTCCTTACCTGTCTATAGAAGTTCTATCTTCCCTTTCAGACCAGCTTCTTCAACGTTTATATTTCAACGTTCATGTTAAATCCTTCAATATCCAAAATTAATTCCCAACATTGGACATAGATTCACTAGAACGAAATGTTGGAATCAATAAGAGAAATTATCTCATCTCGAATGATGAACAAAATTCACCAAAACCTGAAAAAATAAATCTCTCCCTTTTTCATCTCTTACTTGACTTAGCTAGAGAAAGATAGTGTTTTTGGAGGAGAGTGGAGTGGGTATCAACCTTTTACCCACTTACAAAAACAGGAAAATCTATAGCCTTATCTTAGAATCAACCTCCCCAGGTAAGGGGAAGTTTCAAATTTGAAGAACATTTTTCAAAATGGTTTTCACATTGCAAAAAACTAATCGATTCTTGATCTATGGAAGCGGCCAGTGAACATTATGTTCCTTTGTGTAGGATTCTTGTTATTGATTTTAGATCAGCTTGATACTTAGCTTCTTTTCCTTCTTTCCTCTAATATATTTTGTTCACTTGTTGATTGATTTATTGTTAACTTAAAGTATGTTATAGGGTTAATATATATTTTTTATGATGAATCTTTCTATTCAAGTTTTCGTTAAATGATGATTATGTCTATAATAATGAAAGAAAATATTCTTCTATTGCTTCTCACTGAAAATATCCTTTAAGAGGGGTATTTAATCTTTATAACGTGTGTGTTCAAGTTTTTTCAGTCTTCAATAAAGTTTTTGAACTTAAAGTTAAATATTTGCAAAAATATCTTCAAAGTGTCGACCAAAGTGACAGAGTGTTGACTGCTAGTCATATTTACGAACCTTTAGAAAGCTTCAAGTGTCGATCAGATAGAGATAGTGTCGACCGCAAAAACTAATGTGAAAATTTCAAAGAGTTTCAAGTGTCTACCAGACAATGATAGTGTCGACCACAAGAACTAATGCAGAAATTCCAGATAGTTTCAAGTATCGACCGAACAATGATAGTGTCGACTGCGTCGACCACAGGATCAAATCCAGAAATTCCAAGAGCCTTAAAGTGTCAATAGGGAAGCCAAAGTGTCAACCGAGTTGTGGAACAACTTTTAAAATGACACACAACGTCAACAAAGTGTCGACCAATCAAGAGGAAGTGTCGACCGCACTAGTTATTTTCTGAAGACACTTATAATAGAAGAATGAAGACTCATAAATACCACCGAATCTAAAAAATTTCAACAAATTGTTGCTTAATCAAAATTTGAAAATCTCTTCCTTCAATTGATCTTTCATCTCTCCTAGTTTATCAACTTGCGATTGTATGTATTAAGAGAGTGTGAAATTTGTATTCATCAATATTTTGATCTCATCACTATTTGTGAACGTTTAAAAGATGACGCCCTAAAGAAGAGTCTTGTAAGACATTGATTGACGCCCAAAAGATCAATCAAGTGCACTCAAGAAGTTGAGATTAAGAGGAATCTTCAAGTAGGAGCCTTGTAGCGCGGACGTAGACAACATTGGCTTAACCAGGTTAGCAACTTGGTTGCATCTCTTCTCTCTAAACTCTTTAGAATTTGCTCACTATAAGTTTTAACTTTGAAAAATTAAACTTATTCCTTGATAATATCACTAAATTTGAACTTATACAAATTAGTAAGCTAATCACGAAAAAATTGTTAATAACCTAATTCTCTGCCTTCTTAGGTTATTTTTGATCTTACAGTTGGTATAAAAGCTTGGTACAAGACTTTTTTATTAGAATTAAGGTGCAACCAACTTCAAACCTAAAGTTAAATATCCATGTTAGAATATAGGAGGTCCAATGACAAGATCAAGAACCAAGAAAATAAGTGAAGTCTTACATGGATTGATTCTACAAATCCAATAGAAAGATTCTTTTCAACAAGAACCGAAATTAAATAAATATGTTAAGTAATGAAAAGGATGTTTGGGAGGAAAAGAAGACCAAAGATACTTGAAAATTATTTAAAGATTTAATAGCAAGTGGGATGGAAGCGCAACAACAAAACATACATATGCAAAATCTATGCAGAGTTTCATTTTATCAATCAAATTGCAAGCACTTATTTCCTAATTCTTGAAAAGGTGGGCACGAATTTAGGAAGGAGAGCCATGAAATTCATCAATCGAATTGGTCCAAGTTTTTTTTTATTATGTGGTCAAAGTTTCCTTTTGTTTGTTTACCTAATTTTCGTTTGTTTTAGTCTAGTTTCTTTTTATTAATTTGTTAAAGTTTCATAATCTTTAGATGTTTTTTAATTACTTTCTTATTACCTTAGAATATTATGATTATTTTAATTACTTTTTGTAGCCTATTTAAAGGCATGAACCATGCGGTAGTATACAATTAATATACACAATTTTGAGTTTACTCTTGGTGAGAATTTTTCTTTGGTTCTTTAGAAGAACTAGATTTTCTTCAAGTCAAAATTTGAAGATCAACTTGATAGCTTTGGTTCTAACCACATGTTTGGTTACGGGACAAGCTCCTTGTTTGATAACTTTGGTTCCGTCGGTAAAAGTCGATTGGGATTAAGTTCCTTATACTTGATTTCAAATGCATTTTTGAGTTTTTATTCTACGTTGTTGAAGTGTCTCAGGTTTGATATACCCGTGGTTCTCATCATTTGGTATCAGAGCTTTGGCTTCTAGATTCAAGTCTTTTTCTTTATTTTTTTCCTTCATCTTCTTGAATTTCTTCATTTGAAATTGGTGAAAAAAAAAATTTCTAAAATTCTTAAAACTTTCAAGCGACTATTCATTGCTCATCAAATTTTTTTCTTCTTCATTCTAGGCATCAATATTTGCTTTTGAGTATACATTCAAATCTTTTTCTTTGATTGTTTCAATTAATTCCAAGTTATTAATTCTACTTTCTTGGAGACTTCGAAGTTCTTGATTAATCTTACTTGCTCTCACAATACTCGAGTATCATTCATTATTCTGTAAGATATCAAAGTTTCTCTTTCTTGAAAAGTTTATTTTCTTAAAGTCCTATATCTTATTCTAAATTGTTTGATTCTAATCGATTTTGAAAATTAGAATTTTGATTTAAAAAGTTTGATCTTGCTTGTTTTTGCTTGTTAAATTTTTTCTCTTGATTAAGTTTTTAAGAGCTAAAAGAAAAAATTGAGAGGTAAAAGGCAAGAGGGTGAGACTCTCATATAAAAGTCATTATTTGAAAGAAACACGAGTAGAGAGGCATAATCGAGTGTAAACACGTGAGGGAGTGAGTGAATTTCGTTTACTTATTTTGTTCCCTAAAAATTTTTAATTTCTTTTCTTGAAATTATGAGCAGTGAAGACAGAAGTATTAACTTTGATTCGGAGATGTATATGAGGGTTATGAGAGATCAAATTAAGGCTTTAGAGATGAGGTAGTCTCTTTCTAATAGCCGTGCACAGAAGGGCAAATCATCAATAAAGCATTACTATGAGGAATCCGACTATGAGGATGGCAATTACAAAAGAGAGAGGTATGCTAGAACAAACCGTGAAGATGGAAATCTAATCAACATCAAAACAATAGTCACTCATTTTCAAGGTAAGAGTGATCCCAAAATTTATATAGAATTAGAAAGAAAAGTTGAATATATGTTTGAATGTCATAATTAAACTGATGAGAAAAAGATCAAATTAGTCTCGATGGAATTCACGAATTATGCGAGCAATATGGTGGGATCAATTAGTGGGGGAACAACATATACGCACATGGGACAATAAGAATGTAAAAATGCATAAAAGATTTAATCTTAAACACTATTATGGAGATGCATGTAGGAAACTACAAGTTTTGACTCAAAGAATCAAATGTGTTGATGAATATTATTACAAAGAGTTGGAAGTAGTCATGATAAGGGCTAGAGTCGATGACAACGATGAAGCTATAATGACGCGGTTCATTGGGGATTACATAGAATTAATTCATTCTAATGAACTCAATCATTCTCTTCTGAGTGTTGTTTCTTCCCTTTTGCAAAAATTTGAGGATGTGTTTCTCGAAAAATTACCAAGAGGGTTACCTCCTTTGAGAGGGATTGAACATCAAATACATTTCATGCCGGGAGAATCAATTCATAATCGGCTGGCATACCAAGCTAATCCCGAAGAAACCAAGGCAAGTAAATGAACTAGTGGAGAAGGGATTTGTAAAGGAAAGTCTTAGTCCATGCTCGGTTCCCGTCAACTTAGGTCCAAAGAAAGATGGAACTTGACGAATGTGTGTTGATTGTTGAGCAATCAACAAGATCACGGTAAAGTATCGACACTCTATTCTTCGATTGGATGATATGTTTGATGAGTTACATAGTGCATGCGTATTTTTAAAAATTGATCTAAATAATGAAAATTACCAAATTCGCATGAAAGACGGAGATGAATGAAAAACCGCATTTAAACTAAATATAATCTTTATGAGTGGTTAGTAGCACCATTTGGGTTGTCTAATGCACCTAGTATTTTTATGAGATTGATGAATCGTTTGTTGAAATCTTTAATTAAAAAGTTTGTTGTTGTGTACTTTGATGATATATTTGTTTATAGCAAAACTCAAGATGCACATATTAAACACTTAAATTCAGTTTTTAATGCTTTAAGAGAAAATCAACTATACGCTAACTTAAAGAAGTGCGTCTTTTGCATTGATTCTTCAGTTTTTAATACTTTAAGAGAAAATCAACTATACGCTAACTTAAAGAAGTGCATCTTTTGCATTGATTCGGTAGTGTTTCTTGGTTTTGTGGTTAGTTCAAGTGGAATATTAGTGGATGAAGAAAAAGTTAAGGCAAATAGGGAATGACCGAGATCAAAGAACGCCAACGAAGTAAGAAGTTTTCATGGATTAGCAATGTAACGCCCCCGAACCCACTCCAGCTCGGTACGCTACATTGCTCACTCAATACCATATTTAAAACGAAATTTTTTTTCTTTTTTTTAATAAAATTTTTGATAAAATTTTCGGAATTTTCAAACTCTCGAAAGCAGATGGAGAACGTGTATAAAATACATACAAAACATGTATGAAAAAGTCGGATTAAAACATATTCGCAAATCGAAAATAATAAAAAAATTCAAATTCGGTTACCATTCACTCTACCGATTGATCGGCTCTTGGGCCGATCGGTCGGCAACCTTTCTGGTGCCGAAGAAAATTTATAAACATACCTGCCGATTAACATCTACTGAATCGACATCTGCCAAGCTGACATCTGCTGAATCGACAACTGGGAATTTCGGTCGACAATATCTTACTGATCAATCAACGTTTTCTACTACAGAATCGGTTGACGTTTTCTACTAAGTTGATATCTCCAAACCAACTTCGACCGATTACAGCACAGCAACTTCGACCGATTATAGCACACCAACTTCAACCTATTTTAGTACTAATCAGTCGACATCTCCACACAAACTTCACACCAACTTCGACCGATTACTCCTTTTCTAATTTTCTTCACTTCATCAACATTTCACCTAAAACTCTTTCCCAACACATCTTCCAATATTTTCAACTTCTAGAAACATTAAAACCCCTAAACCCATCTCGCACACATAAACAAAAACATAAAAGTTATAAAAACAACTAGAAACCAAAATTTAAAAAAAAAACAATGTTTTATATAACACATTCAAAGTACACACCAAAAAGGTTTATAAAACCAACATCATGTACCTTATCAAAATCCCAACAAATTTCCTACTACCCCACCTCCCAGAAACTCAATGGTCACGACGCCCCGACAAATACCTACACCGGTAAGCCACGTACGTCGCTGACTGCATCCTAGTTCTAGCTTCCCTAAAAAAGCTCACCAAGTATCTCGTCATCACCTACACCACAGAACACAAAACGTAAGTCTAATGCTTAGCATGTAAGGAATAATGAATGTAAAAACACAATGCACACTCAACCCCTAACACATACAGTTTCTACTCGCTCTGTTGTTCTTGTTTCGTTTTCGTTTCATTAATCTTTCACTTTACGGTGTGAATCGAGTAAGCACACATCCGAGTGCCGCTCATTGGACGACCACACCTTGACTCAGTAGAGCCAGATCAGACAGCTCACATCCGAGCCCCGCCCATTAGACGGCCGAACACGATCTCTTCCTACATCGATCATAGAACCCAGTGCTTTTACTTGCACGTCAACGATGAGGCGTTCATACTCACGACACTTACGAGTTTTCAGCGATACGTCTCTTTTAGATCCCCTCGCAAGTGATACCCTAGCACCCTAACGCAACTTGGCAACTCCACTCGAGACCATATTTCGTTTCTTCTTCTCTTATTACGTTTCATTCTCACATTTCAAACCATGCAAAAAACTCGTTTTTCGTGTTTCGAAAACAATGATGCATGTCACACAATGCTCAACTCAAAACAAACCAACAACCAACAATAAACCCTACCGTTCCATGGTGTAGGCCCGAAGGCAAATGCACACACTCCACTACTTACCTGTTACGCCGCACGTATTTGTTCACTTCGTCAAACTCAATTACTCGCTCATCAACTTAACAAATATAAGGAAATTCACTTAGTAACATTCTAGGAATTCTAAGGAATGCCTAAAGTAAATCTAACAACAATTTAAACCAACTCTAAAGTCTATAACCCGAAATTTTCACATTTTTAGTGTCCAAACTTCAATCGGCCATCGTTTTTTATCTGATTTCAACAATCCAACCCCTTCTGTAAACCTCTAAACGTCTACTATCCATTGAATCAAACCATTTTAGCAACCATACAACATGGCCGATACAATTATGCAAAAACAGAACCGGCGACATGTTGATTCAAAACTGGTTTTTCACCAACTTCCACCACTTCTCTCATCTAACTACCTAAACAACCTCAACTAATCTATTTATAGTTTAAATCATCAAAAGTATGAAGAAAACTAGTAAAGAAAATGAAAATCTCGTGCCTCACCTTTAGGGTTTCCCAAATTTCATCAAAACTCATTCATAACACCACTAAAACACAAAAAAAAAAAAAAAAAAAATCTTCTTTTAGATGTACCACTAACAAAACCCATTACAACTTACCACAAAAACTTTACTAATCTTTACCAAAAAAGAGCTTGAAATTCCAAAATGGAGGCCTTGAGGTTTTGAAGAAATATCGAGGGAGAAGAGTGCAGAAGAAGACACAAAGTTATCTTTTTATCCTAAACCCTCCAACATTTAATTCTCCATTTTTTCCTCTTTTAATTTTTAACCACACACTTTATAATTTATCAACCCTCCCCCTCACACTTTTGCATCTCTTCCTATCTGAAGGTTTCTTCCTCCACTCTTTTCCTTCACTTTATTTCCTTTACATTAAATTCAACAATAACCATCACTAAACGACTCTAACTTTAAAGTTTCTCACCAAATACCCTTTCAACTTTCACTCTCTCACTTTTATACTTAACAAAACCCTAGGATTAGGATTAAACTATCAAAACATAACCTAATCTAAGGCTATGTACGTTAGAGAAAAGTCCCGGGTGTTACAATCCACCCTCCTTACAAAACTTTTATCCTCAAAATTTGCGTATCTAAAGAGCTCAGGATAGCGTTCCATCATATCCTGCTGTCTTTCCCACGTCGCCTCTTCGACATTGTGGTTACACCAAAACACTTTTTGTAACACCCGACAACTTCAACCAGGTGACTTCCTAAATTGTATTAACGGTCACGAATATTCAATCTTCACGGTTTAGGGTTTTATTCCAAGCTTAATTAATTACATGTGGATCTAAACTAGGTTGAGTGGCAAAGTTGTAATAATGGAGGATTGAGGCCAGTATTTAAAGAAAAATGAAAGGATTCAAACCTCATTTAAACCACTGTAGCCGACATCCCCAACTCCCGGCGATTTCTTCTCTCCCAAGCTCTCGCTCTCTGTCAGCTGGAAATCCCTCCTTCGACGATCGGTTTCCTTGCTGCTTCTCGGCTACTTTGTGCTCGAGGTACGAGTTTGACAATGTAGCTATCTTTCAGTCGTTAAGCTCTGTTTCAGCTATGTGTTGAGGTTCTGGATTCTTCAATGGCCGAGTATTAGTAAGGATATTTAAAATCTGAATGTAGTAATGTCATTCCAAATCGATTTTGGACGTTAAACAAACAACCCTGAGATATCGCTTATCGAATCTGTCTGTTCTGGGTTTTGGATTTCAAACTGCACAGAGAACTATACTAAGGATTCGGGAGTGACTATAGCTATTAGATCCTAGGATGACTTGTGATTAGAACTAATAGGATTTTGTTTTAACTACTGCAATGTAAATGTTTTAGGTGAGGAAGTTGGAAGAGAAAGGAGCTCAAATTGCTAAGGAGACCAGGTAAGTGAATGAATAGGTTTCTCGGTCATTAGGACCCTACATCAAAGGATGCTAGGCAGAAACTCATATGATGAATAGAAGTTTCCCTTATGTTACTGTCTATTGTTTATGCTGATGATTAGCTCAGTGGTAAAGTTTCATGTCGAATGGTACTCAGTTCTGTAACTTGATGATTTAAGAATTTTCATGTCCACGCATCATGAATGTTTTATGCATATGAAAATGTTTTAAGAGCATGTCTTCGCATGAACAGGATAAGAATATAAAACTTATGCAACGTGAATTAAGAGAGGGTTGGGGGCGGTTTGGCATATGTCACTGTTCAAAAGAAGGACCATGATACGACCCGCAAGGGAACTATGTGCACTCTCACTGTCAAACCCCCTTTACCGGCACAAATCCCCTCTTAATCCACACAACTTAAATGAAGAATATGATCAATGACTACGAATGATGAATATGATCAATGACTATGAATGATAAATATGATCCATGACTATGATTGATGAATATGATCCATGACTATGAATGATGATTACGAGCAAAGATATGAACAAGAAAAGACTTATGAGGATGTGATTTCCCAAATTATACATTCATGCATCCATGTTAGTGTTGCATTCCTTACTAAGCATTAGGCTTATAGTTCAACCTTATGATGTAGGTGAAGAGTTAGCAGGTGAGGATTTCCAGTCCAGAGATGATGTTTAAAGCTGGTTGCCGGAGGATGCTCAGTATGACAGTGCAAGGCTGGATAGGCGATTAAGTCCCCTGGTTATGCTCATAGTAAGTCAGAGAAGTTTATGATAAACAGATGACTAAGTAGAACAGAATTTCTTATAACAATGAGATTCGGATTTGAATGATTTGACTTCAGAGTCTGATAACGATTTTAAGGATTATTGAATGGGTTGTTTTGCTTAATCCTTCCGCTATGCGTATTTTGGATTAGTTTATGATTCTTACTCCTTGAGGTTTATAGTTACTAAGATAAGATTTGGGTGAGTTGTGGTATTTTCTATTGGATGAAGTTGTTAGATGATTATAGTGTTTTCTGCCGTGTGACAGAAGCTGGATAAAGCAATCATCCGGCTGACGTCATCGGCAGATGTAGAGTGTTTAAGCCATCGGATGATGAAAGTGCTATTTCGTCGTCTAGCGATCGGCAGATGTAGAGTGATTAAGCCATCGGATGATGAAAGTGCTATTTCGTCGTCTAGCGATCGGCAGATGTAGAGTGATTAAGCCATCGGATGATGAAAGTGCTATTTTGTCGTCTAGCGATCGGCAGATGTAGAGTGATTAAGCCATCGGATGATGAAAGTGCTATTTCGTCGTCTAGCGATCGGCAGATGTAGAGTGTTTAAGCCATCGGATGACGAGAGTGTTATTTTGTCATCTAGTTATCGGCAGATGTAGTGTAATAAAGTCACCGGATGATGAGGATGTTATTTTGTCGTTTAGTGACCGGATCATATTTTAATTATTCACGTGAGAAGCACATGTTCACCGGATGATGTCCCCTTATTTCATCGGATGATGTAAGAAGTCTCTTTATCGGATGATATAAACATGGTTTTGTTGTCTAGTGACCGGTAGATGTGGTTTTATTCCTCAATCGGCAGGTGCAGTCTAAAGGTTTAAGTTTCCTTTCACCAGCCGATACACATTGCACTGCCCGCCGGCAGATGTGTAGAGTATTCCCTTGCCGAATGATGCCTAGTGAATTACGTATGACATTTTGAGTTAAGTTATGTTTTAAAAAAAAATATATTACTAAAAATGAGTAGAGTGTGAGTAATAAGAATTAAATGATTAAGAAAGATATGGATTATGTGACGATCCCTCTGGGGCCGTTACAATTATGGTATCAGAGCAAAATCGGGTTCTAAAACCGATTCTGCAGACTGCCTTCCAGCTCTGACTGTCACATGAGCACACTCCAGCAACTGTAAGTATTTATGATTTCAGTAAATGTCACTAAGTTAAGATGCATCTATAATTATTTGTCTAGGAATCCCAAAATGGTTAGAGATCAGCAGAGAGAGACCAATGAGGATAGCAATGCCATTGCTCAATTGACAGAGTTGGTCATGCGCCAATCTCGCCAGATCGAACAGCTGATGACTGCTAGAGAGGAACAAGGCAACTCTAGTACTAATGCAACTCATGATCATGGGGGTGAGCGTTTCCACCGGTTTCGACCCCCGGTGTTTAATGGACATGTTTCAGATCCTATTTATGCTCAGAAGTGGGTTCGAAAGATAAAAGACATGTTTAAGTACGCAAAGGTTCATGAAGGAGATAAGGTCACATATGCTGTCTTCCATTTGGAATTAAGTGCAAGGCATTGGTGGGACTCAATCCAGAACACCGCTAATGCCGGAGCTATGACTGGGAAATGTTTAAGACTGCCTTCTTTGACATGTACTTCAATAGGACTGTTCGGGCCAACAAGAAGAAGGAGTTCATGAATCTGCGACAAACTGGCTCTGTGACGGATTACATATGCAAATTTGATGCTTTATCACGGTTTGCTCCCCGAATGATTGAGGATGATGAGGACAGAATTTACCAATTTGTTCAGGGACTGAAGCCGAGTTTGTACATGAAAGTAAAGACTGCTGGGATACACAATGTACCTTATGGTGAAGTGACGGCTAAGGCCTTGGAGCTGGAAGAGGCAGAAATGACAGCATATGCCCAGCGTGAGCAGCCAAGAAAATTCACGAAGGAAACTCAGCCGCCACCACCTCAGAACAAAGGATGGCAGCCGCAACAGAACAGGGGACCACAACAACAACAAGGTATAAAGAGACCCTTCAATCCAAATGATGATCAGGGAAAAGGAAAGCGACCAATAGCCCCTTAATGCCCCACCTGTCAAAAGAACCATCCCGGCGAATGCAAGTTACTTTCTGGCCGCTGTTTTAGATGTGACAAGGTCGGACATGTAGTCAGAGACTGCCCCATGCCACCCGATCCAAACCGAGCAAGAGTAATGCCCCGAGTCTTTACTATGATGAAGACGAAGACACCATGCAGCATACAGTCATAACAGGTACAATTATGATCTGTGGTGTTTCTGCTTATACACTTATAGACATGGGTGCCACACACTCATTTATTGCAACCTTGTTTGCGAGTAAGAATAAGTTAGAATACTTACCAGCTGATAGGCCATATAGTTTGATGTTACCATCGGGAAAGTCCTTGTATTCTGAGCAGATATTGAAAGGCGATATTGTGTCCCTAGGAGATAAGAAGTTATATGTAGAACTGATTGTAGTTGACATGAAGGGATATGAAGTTATATTAGGAATGGATTGGTTATCTAGGCATTATGCCACGATAAGTTGTAGGTCTGGATTAGTCGAGTTTCGACCCCCTAATGGAGATCAGTACACTTTCTAAGCTATCCCGAAAATAAGTAAGATACCGATTATATCCTCGCTAGAGGCTCAGCGGTTATTGAAAGATGGTTGTGAGAGTTATCTAGCTAGTGTGATCGATAATCGGGTAAAGAACAAAGTAGAGCTACAAGATATTTCTATAATTAAAGAGTTCCCTGATGTGTTTATGGATGATTTGCCAGGATTACCGCCCGATAGGGAAATAGAATTTGTAATTGATATGTATCCCGAGGGATTACCCGTATCTAAGAATCCTTATCGCATGGCCCCTGTCGAGCTAAAGGAGTTAAAGGTCCAACTACAGGAATTAGTAGACAAGGGATTCATACGCTCTAGTAGTTCTCCTGGGGTGCACCTGTGTTGTTCGTTAAGAAGAAAGATGGTTCCCTAAGGATGTGCATAGATTACTAAGAACTGAACAAGTTGACAATTAAGAATAAATACCCCTTGCCCCGAATCGACGACTTGTTTGACCAATTGCAAGGAGCTAAGGTGTTTTCAAAGATTGACTTGCGTTCGGGGTACTACCAACTGAAGGTTAAGAAAAGTGATATACCTAAGACAGCTTTTAGGACCCGCTATGGACATTATGAATTCCTTGTGATGTCGTTTGGGTTAACCAATGCACCTGCAGCTTTTATGGATTTGATGAATCGAGTGTTTTGTGACTACTTGAACAAGTTTGTGATTGTATTTATAGATGATATTCTCATATACTCACAGACGGAGGCTGACCATATGGAACACTTAAGGATAGTTTTGACCACCCTGAGACAGCAACAACTTTATGCCAAGTTATCAAATGTGAGTTCTGGTTGTATAAGGTTAACTTTTTAGGCCATGTCATTTCTGCAGAGGATATATCAGTAGATCCAACTAAGATTCAGGCTGTTAAGGACTGGCCACAGCCAAGGAATGTTAGTGAAGTCCGTAGTTTTCTTGGTTTTGCAGGCTATTATAGGAAGTTTATTAAGGGATTTTCTATGATAGCTAAGCCTTTAACTAGTTTGACAAAGAAGGATACCAAGTACTCTTGGACCGAAGCTTGTGAAGATGGCTTCCAGACACTTAAGCTGAAGTTAACGACAGCTCCACTTTTGACTCTCCCAACTGAAGGAGGAAAGTTTAGTGTTTATTGTGATGCATCCAAAGTTGGACTGGGGTGTGTTTTGATGCAAGAATGCAAGGTTATAGCGTATGCCTCTAGGCAGCTAAAGAATTATGAACAGAACTACCCCACTCACGATTTGGAATTAGCCGCAGTTGTGTTTGCATTAAATATTTGGAGACATTATCTGTATGGACAACAGTGTGAGGTATTTTTCGACCATAAAAGCCTGAAGTACCTCTTTACTCAAAAGGAATTAAACATGAGACAGAGACGTTGGTTAGAATTTGTTAAAGACTATGACTTTGAAATTAAGTATCATCCAGGCAAGGCTAATGCTGTAGCCGATGCTTTAAGCAGAATGTCAACGACAATGCAACCCGTATTATCAACCATGTCTATACCTTTGAGGAAGGAAGTACAGAGATTTGAATTGGATATAGTACCAAAGTTATCAACCTTGCTTGCCGAGTTGACCATTCAACCAACGATTTTGGAAAAGATCAAATAGGCACAACAGAGGAATTCAGAGGAGAATATCAGTATAATGAGCAGATTGAAGGACACCACCTCCGAGTTTAGTCTTTCCAAAGATGAAATTCTGAGGTTTAGGAATCGATAGTATGTCCCTAATGATGAGGGATTACGTAAGTTAATTTTAGCCGAGGCACATTTGTCTCCCTTTTCTGAACATCCTAGCACCAAGATGTATCGAGACCTGAGGTTACTCTACTGGTGGCCAAACTTAAAAAGGGATGTTGCTAGGTATGTGGAGTCTTGTCTAGTATGCCAGCAAGTTAAAGCCGAGCACCAGCGTCCAGGAGGTACCCTTCAGCCTTAACCTATTCCAGAATGGAAGTGGGAACACATAGCTATGGATTTTGTAGTAGGGTTACCTAAGACAACTAAAGGACATGATAGTATTTGGGTTGTGATTGATAAACTGACGAAATCAGCCCATTTCTTACCTGTAAAGACAACCTACACGATGAACCAGCTTGCTGACCTTTATGTACAAGAAATTATTATACTGCATGGAATTCCTGTATCTATTGTCTCTGATCGTGACCCTAGGTTCACCTCACGGTTCTGGAAAGGTCTACAAGGCACACTTGGTACGAGGTTATCCTTCAGCACTGCCTTTCACCCGCAGACAGATGGTCAATCTGAGAGGACTATTCAGGTACTTGAAGATATGTTAAGGGCGTGTGTACTAGATTTCCAGTCATCTTGGAGCCAATACTTACCTTTGGTTGAGTTCTCCTACAATAACAGTTATCAGTCCACCATTGGTATGGCACCTTATGAAGCACTGTATGGCAGGAAATGTAGGTCACCTCTGTATTGGGATGAGGTTGGTGAAGCAAAACTCCTAGGTCCCGAGATTTTGCAACAGATGTCGGACAAGATTGCTACTATTAGGAGAAGAATGATAACTGCACAGAGTCGACAGAAGAGTTACGCAGACCAGAGGAGAAGAGACCTTGAGTTTTCTGTTGGTGATGAAGTTTTCCTGAGGATTTCACCATTTAAAGGAGTTTTAAGATTTGATAAGAAAGGAAAGCTAAATCCACGATTTATTGGACCATTCCCCATCTTAGAAAGGATTGGCAGTACGGCATATAGATTGCAATTGCCTCCATCGCTGGAAAAGGTGCATAATGTTTTCCATGTGTCAATGTTAAGGAAATGCATACGGGATCCTACACATGTTGTTAAACCAGTGGATGTCGAAATTGAACCATCGTTAATGTATGAAGAGAAGCCGGTGCAAATTTTGGAATCTGCAGTAAAAACTCTGAGGAATAAAGAAATTCCACTGGTGAAAGTTTTATGGATGAATAATGGTATCGAGGAAGTCACATGGGAAAGACAGCAGGACATGATGGACAGATATCCTGAACTCTTCGCTTGATCAATTTTCGGGGACGAAAATTTTGTTTAAGGAGGGGTAGATGTAACACCCGACAACTTCAACCAGGTGACTTCCTAAACTGTATTAACGGTCATGAATATTCAATCTTCACAGTTTAGGGTTTTATGCCAAGTTTAATTAATTACATGTGGATCTAAACTAGATTGAGTGGCAAAGTTGTAATAATGGAGGATTGAGGCCAGTATTTAAAGAAAAAGGAAACGATTCAAACCTCATTTAAACCACTGTAGCCGACATCCCCAACTCCCGGTGATTTCTTCTCTCCCAAGCTCTCGCTCTCTGTCAGCTGGAAATCCCTCCTTCGACGATCGGTTTCCTTGCTGCTTCTCGGCTACTTTGTGCTCGAGGTACGAGTTTGACAATGTAGCTATCTTTCAGTCGTTAAGCTCTGTTTCAGCTATGTGTTGAGGTTCTGGATTCTTCAATGGCCGAGTATTAGTAAGGATATTTAAAATCTGAATGTAGTAATGTCATTCCGAATCGATTTTGGACGTTAAACAAACAACCCTGAATATCGCTTATCGAATCTGTCTGTTCTGGGTTTTGGATTTCAAACTGCACAGAGAACTATACTAAGGATTCGGGAGTGACTATAGCTATTAGATCCTAGGATGACTTGTGATTAGAACTAATAGGATTTTGTTTTAACTACTGCAATGTAAATGTTTTAGGTGAGGAAGTTGGAAGAGAAAGGAACTCAAATTGCTAAGGAGACAAGGTAAGTGAATGAATAGGTTTCTCGGTCATTAGGACCCTACATCAAAGGATGCTAGGCAGAAACTCATATGATGAATAAAAGTTACTCTTATGTTACTGTCTATTGTTTATGCTGATGATTAGCTCAGTGGTAAAGTTTCATGTCGAATGGTACTCAGTTCTGTAGCTTGATGATTTAAGAATTTTCATGTCCATGCATCATGAATGTTTTATGCATATGAAAATTTTTTAAGAGCATGTCTTCGCATGAACAAGATAAGAATATAAAACTTATGCAACGTGAATTAAGAGAGGGTTGGGGCGGTTTGGCGTATGTCACTGTCCAAAAGAAGGACCATGATACGACCCGCAAGAGAACTATGTGCACTCTCACTGTCAAACCCCCTTTACCGGCACAAATCTCCTCTTAATCCACACAACTTAAATGAAGAATATGATCAATGACTACGAATGATGAATATGATCAATGACTATGAATGATAAATATGATCCATGACTATGATTGATGAATATGATCCATGACTATGAATGATGATTACGAGCAAAGATATAAACAAGAAAAGACTTATGAGCATGTGATTTCCCAAATTATACATTCATGCATCCATGTTAGTGTTGCATTCCTTACTAAGCATTAGGCTTATAGTTAAACCTTATGATGTAGGTAAAGAGTTAGCAGGTGAGGATTTCCAGTCCAGAGATGATGTTTAAAGCTGGTTGCCGGAGGATGCTCAGTATGACAGTGCAAGGCTGGATAGGCGATTAAGTCCCCTGGTTATGCTCATAGTAAGTCAGAGAAGTTTATGATAAACAGATGACTAAGTAGAACAGAATTTCTTATAATAATGAGATTCGGATTTGAATGATTTGACTTCAGAGTCTGATAACGATTTTAAGGATTATTGAATGGGTTGTTTTGCTTAAGCCTTCCGCTATGCGTATTTTGGATGAGTTTATGATTCTTACTCCTTGTGGTTTATAGTTACTAAGATAAGATTTGGGTGAGTTGTGGTATTTTCTATTGGATGAAGTTGTTAGATGATTATAGTGTTTTCTGCCGTGTGACAGAAGCTGGATAAAGCAATCATCCGGCTGACGTCATCGGCAGATGTAGAGTGTTTAAGCCATCGGATGATGAAAGTGCTATTTCGTCGTCTAGCGATCGGCAGATGTAGAGTGATTAAGCCATCGGATGATGAAAGTGCTATTTCGTCGTCTAGCGATTGGCAGATGTAGAGTGATTAAGTCATCGGATGATGAAAGTGCTATTTCGTTGTCTAGCGATCGGCAGATGTAGAGTGATTAAGCCATCGGATGATGAAAGTGCTATTTCGTCGTCTAGCGATCGGCAGATGTAGAGTGATTAAGCCATCGATGATGAAAGTGCTATTTTGTCGTCTAGCGATCAGCAGATGTAGAGTGTTTAAGCCATCGGATGATGAGAGTGTTATTTTGTCATCTAGTTATCGACAGATGTAGTGTAATAAAGTCACCGGATGATGAGGATGTTATTTTGTCGTTTAGTGACCGGATCATGTTTTAATTATTCACGTGAGAAGCACATGTTCACCGGATGATGTCCCCTTATTTCATCAGATGATGTAAGAAGTCTCTTTATCGGATGATATAAACATGGTTTTGTCGTCTAGTGACCGGTAGATGTGGTTTTATTCCTCAATCGGAAGGTGCAGTCTAAAGGTTTAAGTTTTTCTTCACCAGCCGATACACATTGCACTGCCCGCCGGCTGATGTGTAGAGTATTCCCTTGCCGAATGATGCCTAGTGAATTACGTATGACATTTTGAGTTAAGTTATGTTTCAAAAAAAAATATATTACTAAAAATGAGTAGAGTGTGAGTAATAAGAATTAAATGATTAAGAAAGATATGGATTATGTGACGATCCCTCTGGGGCTGTTACACTTTTACCGGTGGAATTTCCTTATTGTAACGTCTTCACTGCATAATCTAAAATCTCCACCGGTTTCTCCTCATACATCCATGTTGGTTGTACTTCAATATCCTGCTATACCACAACGTGTGATGGATCCCTCAGGCCT